>JAAXCT010001521.1:0-160757 GCA_012490785.1 Eragrostis nindensis | reverse complement strand
GCCTTTTCTCCAGCAATTCACCAAGTGTGTTACCTGCTCAAGGGAAACATTGGCTGCATGAAACAAATTTACCGACAAATGCAAGGTACTTTGTATTCCAGTTTCATGACGAACCAAGAATTTCCATATGATCATATCCGAGGGATGATATTCCGCAAACTACAGGTGTTCTGACCTGCAAAAGTTTTCAATTCATACGTCAGTTATGCTCAATTTTTATTCGATTAGCATGAACTACTATTCATAGAAAAAAATCTGAACCTTGAAGACCATGTGCAAACAGCGCAATTTTATTATAGCTTGCACCCAGATCCCAGTCCAACGCTTTTGGGTACAAAGTCTAGTTGCAAAGTCAGAAAGTCTCTTTGATATATTGATATAATTTTACAGGTTCCTTTTTGGTCGACGATTATGTCATACGAATATTTTCCACTAGTGTGCATTATTTGACAAGAAAATGGCGAATAAAAATGCCACTCACCACATTTGTGGCATCATATTTCCCTCCCAAACCAACCTCAAGCACAGCTACATCCACCTGCTTACACAGGACAAAACAAAACAAAGAGTTTTTGGTAAACTGCCAAGTGCTAAGAAAGCATCCTAAGTGTGATAGTTAGTTGAGCAGTATATACCAAAAAAGATATGTTTTTCTACAAGTTTAGTATGATACTGAATGAGCCAATATCCAAGAATATCTTTTAATAAATGGCAAATGATTTCAAAATCCATAAAAGGGAAATCTGGGATATGCTTACCTACACCCACTCTATTATTGAAAAAGTTAAACAGAAAGTATTTGCAGACTATTAACCTGCTCATCTGAGAAGATCTTGAATGCTAGCAGTGCAAGGAACCTAAAGTAAGCTGGCATTGGAATATCATCACCAGTCTTGTCCTGGAAAGCACATCAATTAAACCAACTCAATTATTGTTTCCAAGGAATGCATTACTCGAAGCAAAAAATACTGCAGATCCACTTGTGTCTTATTTTTCTATTCCACTACCCATATGAAGTGAATCGGGCAGATAGATACCTTTAATCTGCTCCAGCACCACCAGAAATACCTTATAAATTTTTCTTCCGAAATGTCCAGCCTATAGACTCATCAGAACATATGATACTTGGTAAGCACAAAGGTACATAGCGATAGTAAGATTTAAAGAAATTCAAGTAAGTGAACAATAAATGTCTTTGAGTAAACTTGCAACAAGGTACTGAAATGAAAAACAGAATACAGGTTGCAAGGCAGTAAGGTAGAAAAGTACCCATCGAGCCGGAATCGCTCACGGACATCCATCAAGTGTGGTGAGGTGAACAGCCCAGTGCGGAAACCACATGATCGAAGGATTGATTCGGCAAATGCGCATGTCGAACCCTAAAGAATAGAGAACACCTGGAGCTTTCAAGATGCACTCCATTGAACATTTTGCTTGACAAGAATGGCATTGAGTTTTCTAGCATATATATGCAGCTCCAGAACAATCCAAATGGTTATTCGACCCATTTACATTGGTATGGTAAAACAAAGCTTGCAATCCAAAATGGCCAATACTAAAACTTCATATCAAATTATCAATCAGGAAAGAGCAACTCCACCAGGTATTCAAGTTTCCAAAGTGAACTAATTGATGTCAAAGCCCAATCGGTTAAAGAGTACAAGGTTCTGGCGGCAGTCATTTCATTAAGATTTGGCCGTAACAATATCTATGCCAGTGTTCCATTCTGAAATGTGGACCTAATACAAACAATGCAGTCAACATGGATCTTTGAGCATTTGTTTCACTCATGATTTTCATTGTAACTATTGTTGCGCACGGTTCATGATAAACACGCTATTGAAATCTCGCATGGCTCAGAATTGCAGACCATTCTATCCAACCCAACACTGTAAACGCCAAGCAGCACTCACCTTCCCTTTGGTCCCGGCGACGTGAACAACCTTCAGCTGCGCGATCGGCTCCTCCAGCTCCAATATCTAACAACGCAACCATACCCAAATCAGCGACAACAACACAGACCGCACACCAATCGGAGAACCCACCGGAGCTCACCCACCTGCACGTACTTGGCCATGAGCTGCCACTGGTTGCCGCGGTTGCCAGTGTCCGCGCGCACCCTCTGCGTGATGAGCGACGCGAGGCACCCGAGCACCTCCTCGTACTCCGCCGACCCCGTCGCCGCCACACCTGCACGCCCAGCACCGTCACGTCACCGTCAAAAACCGAACGGGACTTCCTCGTACGAGCAGGGTCCGGCTCGTGTCCCATTACCTGCGTGCGCGGCGCCGGACATGGCGCGGGGGAGGAAGAGGAGGGAGGGGCCGAGGGGCGGCCGGAGGAGTGGGAGGAGGGGGCGGCCGCCGGTGGGCGCGGGCGGGTGGATAGGCGATGAGCGGAGCGGAAGGAGGAGGCGGCGGAGGTGGGCGAGGCGGGGCGGGGGCATGGCGACGGTGGCGGAGGGAGCGCGCGCTAGTAGTGTGGCGAGTGGCGCGGGTCGTGGGCTGGCGCCGCCGCCCGCGCGCATCGCGTCGCTCGGCTGCCGGCTCGCTCGCCAATCGCGTGGCGCGGAGTGGATCAGCATGGGTTTATGGGACGAGGGAACGGTCGTCTCGACTCTCTTGTTGGGTAGCACCTGGGTTCGAGATTCGAGTAGAGGAAAGTTGGGCCTGTGGCCCATTCTAGTGGGTGGCGTGGGCTAGTTGTTTATGACATTGGCAATGGCCCATTGAGAACCCTACGGCTCCGACGAAAAAAATACTCCTACAATTTGCTACTTCTAAAGAAAAAACTAGGTTTGAAACAAAGCTATGAAAGACCATAGTCTCTCAATTAAAAAAAAAAAAGAAGAGGACCTGTCGATATACAGTTGGATCAAAGCAATGGTTGGTGATGGGCAACAGTACTTGTTGATCAGTTGATTCAGTTGTCGCTATGTCAATCAGGCCCGTATCAGAGTGTCGGACGTTTCTGTTGCCTCCTGAAAAGATGCAGGTCTTGTGAAATAGTATAACTAAGAAAATAAAGTGTATGTTCGGTTTTTTTTTTGCGTGGAAGTGTATTTTCGTTACATTTTCGGTGTAAGCGCCAAGGCACACTGCGTCATTGCCGACCATGAACAGGAATGCTCTGATATTATCAGTCCAAATGCGTGACCATTGAGCGGCTCTGCCTGCTCGGAAAGAGCCAAAGCCAACCAGCTGCAGGCTAATGCCTCTTCCCGGAAAAGTGCCCCCACAACCAACCATATTGTCTGACTGTTGAAGTATGGCGGATCTGCGAATTATGATGAGGTTTGTTTCAGAGTGATTTACCTGGAAAGAAACCGGTAGACTAGCGCACTTGTGTTTGCAACTTCTTGCATGAAAATAGGCCACCACTTGTGAAAACGGAAAGGACCTAACTCGTCAGTCATCGGTGGTTAGGTCAAGTGTCCTAGTAAGAAATCAAAGGGTCTGACCAGCTCGAGTCTTTATGTATTATTACCACTAGTCCTCTTGCCACTTGTTAGATGTTGCATCATACATCCATGAAGGCGACAAATACATGTCACTGTATTTTTGCTAGCATCACACATCGTACGCGTCATACTGGACTTGCCTCGTTTTATATGAGGATGACTTCGAAATCTGCACTGAACTCAGTTCGCCAAAAAGAAAAAAAGAAAGAAGAAGAAGAGAAATTCTGATATTGTTTCGCTTGATGCGATGTTTATGGATTCAACGCAAAGGAATCATATAGGGCGGTAAATATTCGCCAACTTTCAACCATCCCGGGTTCCATTAATTACACAATACTAATGGAACAGTGGCTGGGAATCAGCCATGCGCATGGGCATGGCACTACAATTTTCCGAACATAGCTCGTCATTAATTTTCCTTCTCTTTGTCCTCGCATGCGTAAATTCGTCTCGTCATATTCGTTTCTAAAAATACTCCAAAGCAGTTGGGGTTGAGAGAGTGATATCCCTACTTATTTTCTGCTGGTTTGTACCAGTATGGATTAATTTGAACATGAACCAGCGTGTTTCGGGTGGGGAAATGACGAGTTGACTGAAAGAGACAGACATTTGTCCTGGTCTAGCTGGTCAGTCAGCCAGAGCCAGACCCGTGCTTTCACAAGAGATGCTCTCTCTCTCAGTCTCAGCCTCTTCCATGGGTATGGGCGCGTTAGTTGCACCCCCTCTAAATTTTAGATATGTCACATCAAAGAGAATTTTACTATTTAAAAATATTTTTATTAATATAATGATAAAACCTATGTCACGACCCTCCCTCTAAATCGCGAGACGAATCTAATGAGCCTAATTAATCTATATTTTACTACAGTGATGCTACAGTAATTATCTTCTAATCACAACTTAATTACTCTCATTAGATTCGTCTCGCGAATTCGAGCATAGTCCTAAAATTAGTTTTGTAATTAAACTTTATTTATAATTAGAATATTCATTGCAAGAACCCTCTAAAGTTTAGACTCCATGCAACGAACACACCCTATAATCATTTTCTTTACGAACAATGTTCGTTTCTGCTGGCACAAACACATGCATTATCTCACTTCCCATCACATGACTTGTTTAGTCCTGATACCATCTGGATCGACACTCGACAGCAATTTGTCTGCTTGCCCCTTTTAATTATCAGGGTTTGGTTTGGCCCGGATTAACAATCAAGTAGGCCAGGATGGCGCCCTCCGCAATAATCTCGAGCGATCGAATCAGCTGGGAGAAAATAGCACGAGGATGCTGCGGTTGGGCAGTGCTGTGTTAGCAGCGGTAACTATCACTTGCCGCTAAACGGCACCCACTTCGCTTTAGTGCAGACAAGAACCTTCTGTTTCCGTGTCATCGATCTATCGATCTCTTTCGCCTCCCACTAATCTAGTCGATCGCTGGTCCTCTCGCTCAAAAGGAAAAGCTAGCTAATCCATGTCTCTGTTTCTTCCTCTCCTGCTCTAGACTTTCAACGAAGAAGCAGGGCATACTGCAACGGAGATGGCGCGAAATTACATCCACGCTCTACTTCTCAAGTCAATCTTGTAGACTCTGGCCAAAAAGAAAAAAAAAAAGGCAGGTGCAGTTTCAGAGAAGGAACAGTTTGCTATAGGCGCCAGTTTTCTCGAGTTATTGCATCCTGACTGTAATTTGCAGCGCAAAGTACAGGGTGATTAATTGGCAGGCACACAACCCCGGAGCTCCTCTCCCTGTCAGAAATGTACGTACGCGGGCCTGAAGACGCGCGGCAAATATCACGCTCGCGCGCACCGCAGGAATGAACGGTCGCCACACGATCGACGAGCATGTGCGGTCACGCCCACGACGAAAGCAACTCCGGCCAGTCGCCAGCCACCGGTCATGTAGGACGTTCTCACGGGCAATGAAATGATGCGTGGATCGAGCACCGTCGCTCTCGCTCCGGTCTCGCGTGCTCCCTGCCGGCCGCCGAGTTCGCGCGCGATGGCAAAGGAATGGCGAGTGGTCAGCGTGAATTCAAGTCTGTAGCTGCCAATATGGACGAGTAGTCATGGCGGATTTGTGATGTATGCTATGCAGTGTGCTGTTGGTATCAGGGACACCGAAGTCGAACTCGTCTGCTCGTTTTACTCCGTGCTGAAAATAGCCCAGTCCAAACTCCAAAGATGGGAGAACACTGAACCTACCGAACAGGAGCAGAGGATGCCCCATGTTTCCCATGTGGAACACGATGATCGGAGCGTGGAGGGAGGGAGAGTAGCCCCACAGATCAACCACAGCCAGTGCTTGGTCCCTCCCTGCCCACTTCGTCCACACTGGAATTGCACAAAACTGAACTAGACGACAGGGAAGGAATCTTAGACAAAAAAATGTATCAAAATAACAACCGATTTATTTTTTGGTTAGGCGCCTTCCATTCAAGCGGAAAACCAACAGTCGCTGATTCGCTTTTGTTGCATCGCCCTGATGAAATTAAGTGAGCCCTGTTACGGTGCCTTTTTAACTTTTTAAGCGCAATCACGTTCACCATCACATTTTCTCGCCTGTAAGGATGGAGTAAGCCGCCTGAAGGCAAGCTGACGCTGAATGTTGACGGATCATTTAGCTCTGACTCAGGCAAAGGAAGCACGGATGCAATCATCAGAGATGCAAGTGGACGTTTCATCGCTGCTGCTCAGAGTTTCTTGCCCTATGTCATCGATGCTCCAATGGCGGAGGCTTACGCTCTCAGGGATTGCTGCTGGCGCAACGAATTGGTTGTAACCGGTTCATTGTGCAGACCGACTGCATGCAAGTGGTGCACACAATGAAGGATGGAGGCTTCTCGGCAACAACGGCGGCTGCAGTTTCGATGTGTCCAATATTTTGTGGAATGGTTTTGATGAGGTTTCTACAGAGCACTGTCACAGGGAAGCCAATTAAGTAACGCATGAATTAGCTAGGATGACTTTCTTTTCAAATTCTACTTGTACTTGGATCGATGAAACCCCCTAGTCATATCCTAGCAGCTTTGATGAACGATGTAATTGTGTCATCAGTTGAATAAAAGCATGCCAAGTGCTTTCTCTCTAAAAAAACACGAGTATTGTTTTTACGCAAAATCCTAACAAATTTAGAAGGAAATCTCTGTGGTCTATTACTTCCTTAAAGGTAAAATGTCGCCGATCTAGTTAAAATGAACGGTCCACAATTATTTGAAGTTCCGTAAGTAAAACCGGCCAATTAAGTAATCAAAGCTTTTAAGGCGTGTCCACGGTGCCTAAAGTTGTTACAGCGGGGTTCGATTATTAGACCGGCCCTTGCGCAAATCGTAAGCAAGAACGCTGAATCTTACACGAAAGTTACTGAAACGGTGATTGGTTAAGCGCCTTATTCAGTGGAATACACAGTCACTCGATTGTCTATATTCCAGTTGACTTGACCAGACCCCACTGGACGCGGCCGTGTAACTTGTTTAGCAACTGCTCCCGAATTTCCGAGGCATAAGCGTCTCTGACGCTTCCGCTGTGCGCGTGTATATATGCGCTCCGGCGCAGCAACCTTTCGGCACACCCAAAGCCAGAGACCACCACCAGGAGCAGAGACACTCAGCTCGCCACCTCCTCCTCTGTCTTCAGCTAGCGAGCAACTCGTTGCGCATTAGCTCAGCCAGCGAACGCAGGAATGGCGGGCACGGCGGCGTCGCTGAAGTTCACGGTGCGGAGGCAGCCGGCGGTGCTGGTGCCGCCGGCGGCGCCAACGCCGCGGGAGCTGAAGCGGCTGTCGGACATCGACGACCAGGACGGCCTGCGCTTCCACATCCCCGTCATCCAGTTCTACCGCCGCAGCGCGGCGATGGGCGCGCGGGACCCCGCGCCGGTGATCCGTGACGCGGTTGCGAAGGCGCTGGTGCACTACTACCCGTTCGCCGGGCGGCTGCGTGAGCTGCAGGGGCGCAAGCTCGCCGTGGAGTGCACCGGCGAGGGCGTGCTGTTCATCGAGGCCGAGACGGACGTCCGGCTCGAGCACTTCGGGGACGCGCTGCAGCCGCCGTTCCCGGCCTCGAGGAGCTCATCTTCGACGTCCCCGGCTCGTCCGAGGTCCTCGGCACGCCGCTCCTGCTCTTCCAGGTACGTGGTAACGACGGCGTCCTTGTCGAACACTTTAACGTGTGCGTATTTGGAAGTAGTAACCTGAGCGTGTGTGTCACATGACGTTGCAGGTGACGCGGCTGGCGTGCGGGGGCTTCATCCTGGGCGTGCGCCTGCACCACACGATGGCGGACGCGCAGGGCCTGGTCCAGTTCCTGGGCGCCGTGGCGGAGCTGGCCCGCGGCGCGTCGTCCCCGTCGGTGCGGCCCGTATGGGGCCGGTCGCTGCTGCAGGCGCGCGACCCGCCGCGCCCCGGGTTCGCGCACCGCGAGTACGACGAGGTGCCGGACACCAAGGGCACCATCGTGCCGCTGGACGACATGGCGCACCGCTCCTTCTTCTTCGGCCGCCGCGAGGTCGCCGCCGTCCGCGCCCACCTCCCGCCGGGCCTCCGCACCCGCGCCACCACGTTCGACCTCCTCACGGGCCTCCTGTGGCGCTGCCGCACCGTCGCGCTGGCGCCCGACGCCGACGAGGTCATGCGGATGATCTGCATCGTCAACGCGCGCGGCGGCAAGTCCGGCGCCGCCATCCCCGACGGCTACTACGGCAACGCGTTCGCGTTCCCGGTCGCCGTCGCCACGGCGGGGGAGCTGGCCGCGAACCCGCTCGGCTTCGCCGTCGAGCTGGTGAAGCGGGCCAAGGGGGAGGTGGACGTGGAGTACATGCGGTCGGTGGCCGACCTCATGGTGCTGCGCGGGCGCCCGCACTTCACGGTGGTGCGCGCGTACCTGGTGTCCGACGTGACCAAGGCCGGGTTCGGCGACCTCGACTTCGGCTGGGGCAAGCCGGCGTACGGCGGCCCGGCGAAAGGCGGCGTCGGCGCCATCCCCGGCGTGGCAAGCTTCCTCATCCCGTTCAAGAACGCCAAGGGCGAGGACGGCATCGTGGTGCCCATGTGCCTGCCCGGACCCGCCATGGACAAGTTCGTGGAGGAGATGGAAAAGCTGCTCAGCCCGCCCGCGCAGGAGCAGCACGAAGCGTTCCCCGTCATCAGGTCCGCGCTCTGAGTCTGAGTACAGGCGCCTGCTCGGCTGCTCGCTGCGTTCTGATGATCCGTGCTCCGGTCGGCCAGTTGGTGTCTGATCAAAGCGTCCTTTCCTCTCGTGGATAATAGTGTGCTGTGAGTAGCGTGTCGATCGAGTTGATATCGTGCACGTCGTTGTGTGAGCAGTTCTGTTGATATGTAACCTGTATGCGTACATGTTTCTCTGAATAATTTCGTATGTTCCGAGAGTATCAGAAAATAGTGTAGGTGTCTGCACTTCCTTTTGACAATGTACGTATGCATTTCACACACACACACACACACAAAAATGTACGTATACATGCCCGGCGTTTTTTTTTTTAACCATGATGCCCGTCGTTGATGTAACTCGGATTCTTTTTTGTCTGGGGCCTGGGCTGCAGCCTGCAGCTCTGCGCCTCTCTTCTGATGGGCTTTGCATGGCCTTCGGCACAAACGCTCGTCTAAGCTGGGTCTAAGCCCAGCAATTACGTTTACCAAAAAGGCCTACCAATTAAGGCAAAATGGACTGCGCCTAAGCTGGGTCTAAGCCCCACAATGACATGCCTTGATTGGCTTTTTTTTTTCGTGTGTGTGTTGACCGATCCACTTGTTTGTTTTGCAGTGAAAGGGGTCTTGGCCTATTGGTTAAGGCATCCGAGTAACACCTCTCAGGTCCTGGGTTCGACTCCTCGTGGGAGCGAATTTTCAAGGATTTAATGGCATTTGTGTTTTCAGTGGTAAGCGACGCTCCCGTCGACAGCGAGGCGCCAGTGGTGACTTCGTATCTCTGGATTTGCCGGCTCAGTCTTCAAAGATGCTCATAGGGATAGGGTTTGCGTACGTGTGTTCATAAGGGTGAGTATGCGTGCGTTGTGAGTGTCTGAGTTGTACTGTGTAATCTCCAAAAAAAAAACTTGTTTGTTTTGCAGCGAGCTACTGAATGGATAGTCCATGTTCCTTCGTGCAACCATCTGTTTGCTGTTGAGGGAGAGCCAGTTCAAAATTCTCCTAACTGAAGTCTTTTCTTGCTGCCGCAGACTTTCTCAATAACCCCTCAGTACGTACTAGTGGTGTCTTGTGTAACACCCCAAAATGTAAAGCAAAACAAAAGGGAATAAAAATCACTCCAAATTTAAATTTTTGTCTAAATCTTATCTTGCCATGAATTTTCAAAATAAAATTCACTAAACAGTCCACACATGGTTTGAATCTGAGAATTTTTGGAATATAAAACTCATGCTCAAGTGTTTGCTTCCATTTAAAAATACACTAAAAGTTTGAACTTTTCGAATTTACAACAAACTAAAATAATTGTTGGTTAAATTCTAGCAAATTCACCGTGAATTTAAAATTTTGACTTTTGAAAACTTGCACAAAATGCACCATATGCATTTTTGGAGTTCTTGGTTTCAATTGTGTGTTTGTTCGATTTTGTTCTCTGTCAAATTTGAATTCCCATTCAAATTTGAGTTCCTAGTTAAATCCCAGAAAAGAAAACCCAATTCTCTTTTCCTAAACTCTCTCGGGCCCAATCCCTTTTCTCTCCCTCACCCGCCGGCCCAGCCCAGCGCGCCTCTCTCCTCTTCTTTCTTCTTTTCTCGGTGGGCCGCGCCCCCTCTTTGGCCCAGCCGCCCCGGCCCGCCTCCTCTCTCCCTCTCCTCCTGCCACTCCAGGCCGAAGCCCACGGCGGCCCATCCGGCCCGTCGCCACCCTTCTTCCTCCTCTCCCTCCTCTGGTCAGCGCCGCGTCGCGTCGCCCAGGCCGCGCCCATGCCGGCTTGCCGCCCCGCGCCGTCCCGTCGCGTCCGGGCAGCAGGAGCGTCAAGTGGAGCACGTGCACGCGCCCGTCGAACCGTCGCTCCGTCTCGTCAACCAGGACCTCGCCCATTCCCTCCTTGACCGACGACCGCGCGACCGTCTACAAATACCCGGCGACCTCCATGCTCCGACGTCATGCCGCGCGAGCTCCTCCCTCGCTCTGTCCCATCGCCGACGCTGTGGCCATGCCTTCGCCCTCGTCACTGCGCGCAGACACCCATCCCGCCGCTCTCGTCGTGTCCCGTCAGCCTTCAATGGCGACGACCGAGCCGACGACGAGCGACGACCAAGCCGAGCCGCTTTCGGCTTCTCCCCGGCCACCTATAAAAGCCGCTGAGCTCTGCGCCGTCCCCCTCATCTCTCTCGCGAGCTCAAACACCACCTCAACCGCAGCCAAGCGCTCGAATTTCCTCTTTCCCCCAATTCTTTCCCAACTCCGGCGACGCCCGATTCGCCGCCGACGAGCTCCCTCTTTCCCTGCTCTCTCGTCGCCCTGCTCCGCCGTACTCCCCTGCTTTGCCCGCGCCCCTTTGCGTAGCTCAGTGAGCACTGGGGACGCTCGGACATCCTACCCTAGCCGCGCCGCCGACCGCCGCCGCGCGAGCTCGACGACGGCACCCCTTCCGGCCTCGTCTTGCTAGCCCCGCGCGCGCGCCATCTCCGCCGCACCACCGCGCACCTCTCCAGCCAACGCAAGCTCGTGGAGCTGCTCTGCTTCACCCTCTTCGCCGAGCGCCGCCGTCGCACTTTGCGCCACCGCCGTCGCTCCCCGTCCGTCGTCTACACCACGAGTCCAGCCACCACACCTCGCCGAACCGCTTCGCCGCGTCGTCGCGCACTTCCCCGGCCGACGCGAACTCGACGCGTCGCGCTCCCTCCCTCTCTCCGTCGAGCGCCGCCGCCGAGATCCGCGCGCCGTCGCCGCCCGCTCATCTCCGCGCCCGTACGACTCCGACGAGCCCCGTGGTGAGCTCCCCATTCTCCCCTCTCTCTCCTGCACCCTCTCTTTCTCCCTGTTGCGCTCTCACACCATCCGCGCACCGAGCACAGCCACCGCCGCGGCCTTCCCTCTTCACCGCCGGCGACCGTCGCCTTTCCCGGCCCGGCCGCACCCTCCAAGCGCTTCGCTGCGTCAAGCCGCGCCACCCCGTGCGCTCGAACTCGTGCTAAAACACGCGCACGCGTTTCTCCCTGTCGCTCGTCGCCGCCATCGCCAGCTCCGGCGAGCTCTCGCCGACGCTCCACCGCACGCCGTCGACGACACCTCCCAGACATAGCTCCGCCGTCGCGTGCTCTTCCTCGGCGACGCGCTCCCATTGCCGTTCCGCCCTCCTAGCTGCCGCCGGCGAGGATTCCGGCGACACGCCGCCGCGCGCATCCCGCTCCGGCCGCATTTTGACCGCGTCGCGCCGCCTGCCTACGTGGCGTGACACGTCGTCTTGTGGGGCCCGCTTGACCCGGTCCCCTACACAGTCAGCCTCTCCCTCCTCTCTTTGCTCCCTACACCCGGTTCACGTGAACCAGTGACTCATGGACCTCTCGGCTCACGGTGAACCCAGTCCATCATCTTTTCCCAAATGAAAATAAATCCGGAAATCCCAGAAAATCCCCGGGCCCTGTAACTTTTACAGATAAGCCCCTGCTCTTCTGTTTAATTCTGTTTAGGTCCTGTGTTTTTGCAGAAATACCCCTAATCTTTCCTATAATTACCTTTTGACCCTATCTTTTTACACCGAGGTCCCTAAACTTTTCTGTAATTACAGATAGGTCCCTGTATTCTTTCTGTAATTACAATAAGCCCCTAGGACCTTTCTGTATTTACAAATAAGTCCCCAAATCTTTGAATCTCCGCAGTTTCTCAACCATAACTCCGTTTTGAGCGATTCTTGCGCTCACGCGTTCATAGAAACGCGTAGTACCCTTTGGTACTAATCTTAAGGCTCTAGAATGCATCTTCGAGCCGTTAGTAGCTTAAATGCCATACTCTCTTCAACAAATCCCTTCTCGGCTAATCATACGGCGTCAATCGTGCACACCACAAATGCTCGTCCATCTTTTAACTTTAAGCCTAACCGATCTAGTCATATCGTTCCGCACCAAAGCACATCAACCTTCTTTTTTATCGCAACTCAACTCCAACCCTAACCTATTCCATCAGCACTCAACCGTATTTATTCTGACGTTATCATCGATCTTTACCGAGCCTAATTGGTTTATTATTCTTGCTTATGTAATCTTTATTGGAGCTTATCGGAGTTCTTGTGCTTTACTAATTTAATTGCTAGTTGTCTTTATTTGATTGTAGTATTTCATCAGCAGTCGTGCATTCATATCATGCATAATCACTTACCACCGTCATGCGCTCAGCTCGTGACAAATAATTAGTAGCTTAATCTTAGTAATTAATTTAATATATAATGTAATAGCTAATCATCATTAGGTAATACCTTAATCTATAGTTAAATAATTAAAGCGACACACCATGCACTTGTATGCTTGTTGCATGAACCTTTTATATAGGTTGCGACCTATATAAAGCCTTTGTGCTGCAAATATACAAAGAACACGTACACACGTTATTCTACCCTCACTTACTCATGCACTTCTCATTGTGTTTAGCATCCTCCATTTACATCAAAAGCCCTAGTATTCGATGCATTACTCCTATTAGCTCTAAGATAATAAAATCCTTGATAATAAAGTAAAACTTACTGCATCATACATGATTTATGTCTCATGTCCTTCTTCGGTGTTCCATCGGTCTTTAATTGGAGTTTAATTGGATCTTATTTGGCTCTTTTTGAGCTTTATTTCTTTTGCGGTAGTTTGTTTATCCGTAATGTTTTGATGCGCTAGATCACGTGGGTTACTGCGTGGAAGAGCCAGAAGTATACAAGCTTCAAGAAAGATTTAGAGGATTCAAGCTTGAAGGAAGGATCTAAGGACTTAGATTACGAGGACGTGAAGAAGAAGACTTTAGTGAAGGCAAGCCCTAACTCCCTTTGATCATGATTGATCCTATGATTTCAAATAATCCTAATTAGAGCTATTTTATAGATTGCATGATGTTTAAATGCTTAGTATGTCCTAAGTACTTTTTGATTGCCATGCCTTGTTATTGTTTACCCTGCTTCCATTGTTAAACTTAGGGACCGACATCATTAATTCTTTAATGATATGTTGGAATGCCATGCTGCTTAGGACTGTTACACATGAATACTTAATTTAATCTTGCTATACATGCTTTTTGTGTTAAAAGTGTGAGTGCTTGGTGGTGTGTGTTGTGAATATGATAATGTGGGATGGTAATTAGTGACTTGTGCAACCTTATGGTGGGGATACTTTGGCGGGAGCAGGCGAGGTAGTCCTCAGTGGGGAGGGCTATCTCTGGGACGCGACTCCTCTGTGAGGATAGCTATTGAAGATGCCTGCTTCGGTCGTATAAGGACCGGTTCCTGTGCCGCCTGGCCTAGCACCCTTCGTACAGCCACAAGTCTTGTATGGGCAAGATTTGGAACCACACCCTACTATAGTGTTCACCCGGTATCCCACTCGGAGGCAGGAGTTGCAGCGGAAGCCAGGAGAAGACTCGTGGACAAGTGGGAAGCGGGTCCGGCATATGGATACTTTCAGGCCTTTATATATGATATGTTTTGATGAAGCCCCTGGTCGGATGAATTTCCGTGGGTGGATGCCGGTGACACCAAGTAGGTACGGGACCTCAGTATGCCTGTCCAAACTGCGATATCAGGGAGGACAGGTGTACCTTGTGGGGAATCGTGTACAACCTCTGCAGAGTGTATATCTATCCGGATAGCCGCGTTCCACGGCAATGGACGACGCGAAAGCTTTGGCCACACAAGATTAGTATAACGGTGTGTGTTACCCTTTGGCGTGTTTTTGGAATACACCGGTGTGGAACCGTGCGCTGGTTTCCGGCCAGCATTAAAACTTGGGAACTGGCGGGATGGATTGCATCTCCCCCAGGGCCAAACAACCCCACTAAATACCAAGTATAATAATCTTGACTGTAGTCTGCAAATTGTTTTGCTTTCTAAACAACCCTTGCATAAAGTTGGCTTTTCGCCGATCAGATGAACCCTAGCCTAAACCTTGGTTATATCCTTGCATACATTTACCCCTTGTGTTAGGGCTTGTTGAGTACCTTATGTACTCACGCGTTTGCGATTGTTGGTTCAGGCAGGAGAAGACTTCGTAGAAGGCGACGACGTGTTGGTTTTCGGTTCTGCTCCTCAAGTCTGCTTGTGGTGTTGGGCCATGTTTTCCGCTGTCTGTTTCACCGTTAGTCGGTCGGATGGACTTGGATGGTTTTGAATCCTTGTCGTACCGTCACTAAGGGTCTTATATCAGGTACTATACTTATTTACTTACTCGCAGTATGCTTTAGATTATCATATCTGTGTTTTTGTGCGTATCAGCTACTGATCCAGGGACTGATACAGGATGCACAGCAGATTCCAGAAATAAGGTCTGACATCTTGTTGACAATACGCATATGCCAACCATTAGTACGTCTTAATGAGACGCCAGTTTCAACGTTCTAATTGAAGAATCAGTTAGTTGATGAAACGATGGGTGTTAATATGTACTCTGGGGAGGTTTCTGAACTTTATATGTATACTTAATTACTCTCTCGTCTCTCAGGTGGGTTTTCCTTTTTTCAAAATCATCACTTAAGTTAGTGCAACGAGAAATTAATACAATTCGCAAAAAAAAAATAATATCGAATATGTTTGTCATTTCTGAAAACTCATGTTCAAACACATGGTTCCTATGGAATTACAAATTGTTGAGATGGTTGAATCGGAGATGTTGAAAGTTTTAAGTCGAAATTGACTATTCTCAGCATAATCTTCAAGTCTAAGTTCTATGTGCCTTACTTCAAACTTAAATGATTCTTTAACCCGATTCTTAAACTCTTGATTCAAAGCTCTTACTAGGAGTCATACATTCTTAATTATAGTTTTACTAGGAGTCATACCTTCTTAATTATAGTTTCTTTTTGAGATAATGGTAAAAGTACTCGGCAAAGATCTTCAAGCATGCAGCACCTCCAACTGCCTCCTCGCACACATGAGAAACAACCAGTCCCAACTCCAAGATGACAATAATTATATATAAAGGACAAATCCTACTATTAAATCTCTATCCATATATAACTAACAAAAAAAAACTGTACGACCACCTTGCGGCATGCACTCGGCACCCAATCGTTTACTTGTTGTCTTCATTATTTTGCTACTGTGGCCAAAACATGAGCTAATATGTGCCTCTTAGAGTACCTGCATATTATAAGTTAATTTTGGTAAAGACATCATTTCTATTTATCCAAATAGCCCAATATAAAGCTGAAGCACTCACAAATAATTTCTTTCAAAATTAGTATGTTCTCACAAA
Organism: Eragrostis nindensis; assembly: GCA_012490785.1. Lineage (NCBI taxonomy): Eukaryota > Viridiplantae > Streptophyta > Magnoliopsida > Poales > Poaceae > Eragrostis > Eragrostis nindensis. The sequence goes on along the minus strand of JAAXCT010001521.1, from coordinate 144,908 downwards.
AACATGACACAAACATATGATCAGTGTTTATTGGGTTGACACAAGCATGGTGGCAATCTAAAAGGATGCCGTATAGTCTCAAGCTTAGCACAAAAACCACAACATTGTTTGCTAAGTTATCCTTGGTCAAAACTACTACAGCTATATATTCATTTTACTTCCGCAAAAAATTCACTTTGCCCCCTTATTGAAGTCTGGCTGTTTTTTTTCTTTGGCTTCACTATACTAGAATTTTGCATAATGACATTTCAGGCAACAAAATATGATACAATATTTATAACCTATTTTCTCTACTTCTTTTATGCATATAGAGTTAGGCTAATACTATATGCTATTAAACTATGAAAATAATTTTGAATTTTTTATAATTATTTTACCATTGTCAGAATAGAAATTTGAACTCCAAATTCAACTTGTAAGGAAAAAAAAAATCAAAGAAGACAAACTTCCATAGGGGCAACCTTCCAGCAACTCTAGGAGTAAAACGGACATTCCGTTTTTTAAGTTCCACGTGCCTTGTTCAAAGTTTCTTAATTGGTTGATTCTCATAAAAAAAAAGTTTCTTAATTGGTCCTTTTGTCTGCACTGTTGACAAAGCATCGTGCCGTGTTCCCATCCAGTTTTCCCTCAACTGCTCCCACACCGGAAACTGCAAATTCAATGGTGCGAACGGTGTTGGGGAAACCGGCGTTGAACCGCCATGGTTTTGACTTTTGAAGGAGTCACAATGGTATTTGAATTGACTTTGATATGCTCCATGGACTGGATGGATCGATGCTGAGCTCGTGGGAATGCAAATGCATGCATAGATATAGACCCCGCAGCTTCCTTCCCTCTCGGCACAACACTATGAAACCCAGCATCAGCAACCGCAAACCAAGCACACGCACATTGCCAATGCCAGTCGTCACACCTCATCGGCATTGTCCATTAGCCAACGCAGGAATGGTTGGCACGGCGGCGTCGCTGAAGTTCACGGTGCGGAGGCAGCCCGCGGTACTGGTGTCGCCGGCGGCGCCGACGCCGCGGGAACTGAAGCGGCTGTCGGACATCGACGACCAGGACGGCCTGCGGTTCTACATCCCCGTCATCCAGTTCTACCGCCGGAGCGAGCTGATGGGCGGCCGAGACCCCGTGCCGCTGATCCGGGACGCCGTGGCCAGGGCGCTCGTGCACTATTACCCGTTCGCCGGGCGGCTCAGGGAGCTCGAGGGTCGCAAGCTCGCCGTCGACTGCACCGGCGAGGGCGTGCTGTTCATCGAGGCCGACGCCGACGTCCGGCTCGAGCATTTCGGGGACGCGCTGCAGCCGCCGTTCCCCTGCCTCGAGGAGCTCATCTTCGACGTCCCCGGCTCGTCCGAGATAGTCGGCTCCCCGCTGCTCCTTATCCAGGTGCGCGCGCGTTGCCACAGCCCGTCGTTTGTTGAACTTGATCGCGTGTACTATTAATCAGTACGTGGGCTCAAGTGCGATCCTGCATGAGAGCGTGTACGTACGTGCTTTATTGTGTGACGTGCATGTGAGCATATATATGACACGTACTTACGTGCAGGTGACGAGGCTGGCGTGCGGAGGCTTCATAGTGGCGCTGCGGGAGCCTCACACGATGGCGGACGCGCAGGGGCTGGTGCAGTTCCTGGGCGCCGTGGCGGAGCTGGCCCGAGGCGCGGCGGCGCCGACGGTGCGGGCGGTTTGGGAGCGCGAGCTGCTCGAGGCGCGGGATCCGCCGCGTCGCCCCACGTTCGCGCACCCAGAGTACGACGAGGTGCCGGACACCACCACCCTCGCGCCGCCTGCTGACGAAATGGTGCACCGCTCCTTCTTCTTCGGGCGCCGGGAGGTGGCGGCCATCCGCGGCCACCTCCCGCCGCGCCTGCGCTCCCGCGCCACCGCGTTCGACGTGGTCGCCGGCTGCCTGTGGAAGTGCCGCACGGCGGCGCTGGCCCGTGCTGACGACGACGCCGGCGCGGTGATGCGGATGATCTGCATCGCCAGCGCCCGCAAGAGCAAGCCCGGGGGCACCGGCGCCGCCATCCCGGAGGGCTACTACGGCAACACGTTCGCGCTCCCGGCGGCCGTGGCCACCGCCGGCGAGCTGTCCGCGAACCCGCTCGGCTTCGCGGTGGAGCTGGTGAATCGGGCCAAGCGGGGCGTGGACGCGGAGTACCTCCGGTCGGTCGCCGACCTGATGGCGCTGCGCGGGCGGCCGCACTTCACGGTGGCGCGGGCGTTCCTGCTGTCGGACGTGACCAAGGCGCGGTTCGGCGACATCGACTTCGGGTGGGGCAGGCCGGCGTACGGCGGCCCCGCGAAGGGCAGCGTCGGGCCCGTCCCGGGAATGGCCAGCTTCCTCATAGCTACCAAGGGCGCCGATGGCGAGGACGGCGTCGTGGTGCCCATGTGCCTCCCCGGCCCAGCCATGGACAGGTTCGCGGATGAGATGGACAAGATGTTGCGCAGGCCTGCTTGCAGGCCCGCGCTCTAAGCGCGTTGTTTCCTCTGGTGGTGACATACGTGCGTGATTCCGTGGCGTGAATAGCGTGTGTTATGTAGTTTTGTGTGTACCTCTCATCGGCTCATGCAAGCACACAATCCATTTGTGAACATTCATCAAAAAACTTCTACCAACTCTATGCCATTGTGAGGATCTACACAGATGCTAAACTAACTCACTTAAGTCGATTAGCCTTTCCAATTCCTAATTACTTAGTGTCGAGTCTTTGGCGTCCAAGCCGCCTTCTAGCTTCTCTGTGGCAGACCCTTGTGCTCCTGGCCGTGACAAAGCCAACCTTCATATGGATCGCAATTAAACACAATAAGAAAACACCCTTTGTTATAATTAAAAACAAGAATATTTCGCGATGGAGTACACAACTCTTTAGGTGGCTATCCTACTACTCTCTTGTTCCCAAATTCACTTGTACCTAGCATTCTCTAGTACTCACCATGCCATTGGATGGATGGCATGCATGACATACAAGGGGAGGACTCCTCTATTTATAGGCTTACAACACGGTTAGATGATTGACACATGGCAGCCTATGAGCCCTTAATCTACAGCCTGATCGGTAATGATTTTATCAACTGTCAAACTTATGGTGGGTCTTTCAAACATGCTTTATACTTGGTGGGTTTGTAACTATAAAGCTAAAGTTTCGGTAGGTTTGTGAAATTAACTCTTGTTTCAAACTTTCAACTCTGTAAAGCATTGTCATAACACTTACAACTATCTTATACCTGTCCAGTAGGTTAAATTAGCCGGGCACAAATTGACTACTTAGCCATGCATCTAAGAAATTGAGGTGTGGAAACCAGGGAGTAGCGCCAAATTTGTCCTACTTAGCCATGCATCTAAGCAATGGTTGGAGAAAACTGACACACAGGGAGTAGCGCCAAATTTGTGGAAAATATGAAGAAAGAAAAGCACATCACGAGAGAAATGTAATTGTACATCATATTATCATATGGATCCACACTGCCTTGCCAGGGCAACCAAACATTGCAAACGATCACAAAATAGGATGGTACGAGCTATCAATCCTACTGTGGAATTGCACAAGTTGAGGAACAAACACAATTTTCTCCGCACCTTTGATCAGACTTTGAGAAAGCAAAAAAGAAGCTGCGAGAAACCAAGTCGGATCTTCCCATAGCCCTCAGAAATCTTGCCTCCCCAAAGTCACCTTGTCCGATCTCCTCTGCGATTGGAACATGGTTAAACCCTAGCTCGTCTTGTGAGATGGCATCCAGGATGGAGGAGGGATGGGGACGAGAAGAGGAGTAAAAAAACCCGCAGCGCTAGAGGCCGTCGCCGGAGGCGGATGGAGGCAGAGGGCAGAGGCGGTTGCGTTTGAAGACGAGGCGGATCACGAGTAGAGCGTCGAGGTAAACTACCCGCCCTGTCTTGCAGTTTTACGTGCCCGTGATGCCGAATGGGCCGCGCGCATGGCAACACGTCGTGCCATGAGGAGGGCTAGGGCTAAGCTAATGGAACATGTCAGCCCACGACGCCGACTTGCACGAATTCCGTTGTACGACTCTCTCGCATATAAAGTTCCATGTCTCTTAAAAAAAAAAGTTCCTTAGTATAGCACCGACTGGTCGAATCATCGAACAGCCGAAAAGCTCGACGGCGACAGAGAAAGAAAGAGTGGCGGAAACCACAGCGACAAGCAGAGGCGGTAGGTTGGAATCCTGGTCGCGATTGCGCATGAACGGTCTCTGGCAGAGGTGCTTCACCCAGTCTGCGGGGTAATTTTCGATCGGCAAGGCTTTCTGGTTGGGCTTGTCTAGCTGTCACCCGGGTATTTGACAGATTCCCAACACCCGAGCAATTCAAAACAACAAAACACCCGGTTGACACGAACTTAAGATTCGGGTATATCAGGTGTCCTCAGCACCCGAATTTTGAAACCTTTGATCTGCATTAGATGGCAGTAATATTTTTTACTACAAACACTATCAAAACTCGGAATTTTAATTTGCAGTCAAAGCAAATAATCATGTTTGACACCAGAAATTCAAATAGTCTGATATTGACAAAACAAATCGCCCACATTCTTTTTAAGAAACGCTGCAACATGAACTACATAATTATTTAACAATGGGGCCAGATTGAAACAAAGTTTTTGATACCAAACGAATTTTTTTCAACTTGCAACAACATTTTGTAGCAACAGAATCCTCTCGGAAAATAACTTCTTTCATCATCAATTGAAAGTGATGCATGATACAGTAAAAGCAAATATTGTTCACCAACATTAACATAACTAAAGCAGATAAAGTTTGAAAGCAACATAAGATAACTAAGCTGCAGTCTGGTCCAGTCTGTAGAGGAGGCACCACCGGGCTAACTGAAACTCAGGCATCTGCAGGGTAATCATCACCTCCAGGCTGATCAAGCTCTGAAGCTTGAATAGCATGGCACTTGTTGGGAACCCAGCTTAGAGTGTAAGCACTGACCAAAGATTTTTGTGGTCCAGCCACAACACCAAGATAGTCAGCAACCATACTGCTACATCCTGCTTTAGTGGGTAAGGAGTGCTCTTTGCTGAATTTTCTCTTTCTCATATAGGTCCCCAGATCCTGCAGCTCCAGAGGATCCACCTATAGCAGATCCAGATGCTGCTCAAGACATCCAAACAATGAATAAATTTAGATATTTCAATGCGTCATCACTATGATTGCAAATAAACTTATAATTGATATAGCAAATCTTCATATTTTAAATATGGAATACAAACTAACAGATTACAAGAACATCTCAAGCCCACAGATTAATTATATAGATAGCAAAACAACTAAATTACGGGAACCAATAATGTACACCACCACATAGTACAATTTACAATATACTCAACACTGTAAATTCAAACACTGGCAACTGTATATTTCATTAATATAATGCTGACTTTTTTTTGTTGCAGATGAATCAAGGTCCATACACCAGTTATTGCTTGGTGGCATTTCAAATAGTGTAATTTACTCATAACACTGTAACATTCAAATGCACGCAGTCATATATGATACATTTCAACTAACAGGGCAATTTCAATTTCACAAAGGAGGTTCCTAGCTAATGAGGAGACTGTATGAGCTACCAATAATGATCCTGAAGCAACTAATTCAGCAAGCAATTCAGAATAATATACTGAGGTTTATGTCATAGTGAGAGAGAGAGAGAGAGAGAGAGAGAGAGAGAGAGAGAGAGAGAGAGAGAGAGAGAGAGAGAGAGAGAGAGTAGAAGAGAAGCCAAACCAGAAAACACTAAAAACACATAAAAAACATTTCATGAACATGAACTAAAACTGCGGCTTGTGTCATCATGCAATATTGACTTACAAAGGGATTATGGGGCATCTCTCAAGCAATCCCACAAACCCAGAAAATCAAAGTTTCAAAGAATTATTATGGTCTACAGATTTACAAATGGAAATAAGGGGCATCGTCCAATCACAAATACAATAAATTCGAAGTTTCAGATATTTATTATGGATTACTGAATTACAAGTGGTTTGGGGCCATCATCCAATACAACAAAGGCTAAATTTCAAACTAAAATCCTCACATACAGTTTAAAAGCACAGTACGTACAGTTAAAAGATAGCTGTAAGTTAGGTGTGTGAGAACTGTACTTAGGACATTGTCACTAACTCTCTTACATAATACACATAGCGATTACAAATTAGCATGTATAGTACAGCTTAGAAACGAATATTTCAGACACTGCCTATTAGCAACAGTAAGCAGAAGATATTCAAAAAATCAAAGTTTTATTAGGGAATACAAATTTACAAAGGGATTATGGGGGCACTCTAGCATTAAAAAAAACGAATAAACAAAATTTCAGATATTTATTATGGTCTACAGATTTACATAGGAAATGACTGGCATCATCCAATCTCGAATGCAAAAAATTCAAAGTTTCAAATATTTATTATGGAATACAAAATTACAAAGAGGTTTGGGGCAATCATCCAATGCAACAGAGGCCATATTTCAACCAAAAGCCTAACTTACAGCTTAAAAACAAATGACTTCCAGTTAAATTAAAGGTGTAAATTATGTATGTGGAAACTGTACTAATATCATCATCAATTACTGTGTTAGCAAAAGTAACAAATTATGAGCAGTAAAAAATTTGAAGAAAGGAAAAATTAAGCTTACATCTTCAATGCAGCCAACATTGTCACGGAAACATCATTGTTCCTCAGATTGTTTACAGACCAAACCAACAAATTAAAGTCTGAGAGCCTTGAACAATACCCAAATTTTCGGTAGCAATCCTGGAGGCGCGGGTTGATTTCAACGTGAAGTTATAAAGACCAACTTTGTTGTCAGGCTTCTTCCTCAAAGGCCCTCCTGAAGAACCACCTTGGTACGATAAAGCAACTTTTTCAAACATCCTGTAAAAAAATAACAGTGAAAACTTTTCCAAATACAAAGGTTTTGAGAACCTGGCCCAATATCAAGATAACAAAATTGCAGACCAAAAATATTACAATATTTTTTAAGAATACATGTTTCATGAATTATCATAAATGGACACGAGAATAAAAACAGTTTCCAACACTAATATTACACCAATTTTGGAATAAAACCAGTACCCACGTACACACCAACGTGAAGGAGATTCGAAAAAAATAACACGGTAATCAAAATTTCGATGAAAATAACAGGGTAGTGAATACAAAATCAAAGAGTCAAAATCCAGAACTATCTAACCTGTGTTTCAACAGGTTCCAACTAATAGACATCAATTTCCATCAGAAATGATTTGTGGAACAAAACTGAATCCCACAAAGTAAAAAATTCAAAATTAAAACCATGTACAGTTCAATAACACAGAACTTACACCTTCATTTCTCATGTAAAACTAGGCTAGAGGGCGTGTAATTTTCATCTAAACCTTATCATAAAACGATAGTAAAAAAAGATTCTTGGCATGTTGCAATCATATATCTCAATAACAACCATCCAGATCTGTTCAGACATTTTGGATGAAGACAACAGGTACTTTTTCCATCTAGCATTAACAATCAGAACTAAATTGCACAAAAATGAATCAACAAACTGTATATAAAAGACCCATCATGCGTATATCAAATATTACTAGATTATAATATGTAGAAGCAGAAGCCAAGTTAACTTACATGATTGACCAAGAAGAAACCACCACATGTGCAATAGTAGAATTCGAAGAGATCCTACAAGATCAGATAAAACAAGATGTTAGGGCAACTTCAGATAAACAGAGATGCATCAAGTTCATATCGGGCAGATCAAATATTTGTCATAATTGCAGTCATATTAAACTAATTTTGCACCCATACCAATATGTAAATTCATCTAGCTAGTTTTACTTGTACTTTCATCTAGTTGCAGCTAACAAAAGATAAAATACTTGATTGTTCTATCCTAGACATGCTCCCATGCGTTGATCAAGCAGCCAACAATTCACTTTTGCAAAGGAATAAACAAGTCAGCCAAGCTAATAAACTGTGCTATGAAATAAAACAAGCTGCTCCCTGACCACATGCTTGCAGTTGTTAGCTGATCAGACAATGCTTCACAAGTGTAATCAGTGAACAAATGATTAGCTCACTGTAACATGTGAATAAACAAATGGGGCTGCTAATATTTGAGCATCGAGCTGCACACATCAATTGGATAGAAGCGGAGCAGAGCATAGAATAAAGCAATCCTGAATATTCTTGCTGATGGAGTCCGCCGATCTTCGGCTTGAGACCAGAGCTTCTCTCTTTTTCTTCAGTGTCAGACCTGCACACAAACACTGAAAAATAGATGCGCGCTGAGGGGAGTACCAACTATTCCGACTACCGCACCTTTTGCATGAAGAAATTCGGGGAAATCAAGTGAAACAGAGTGACCTAATGAACCAAATCCAACCAAAATGCGATGAAGGCATCAGCAACCTCATATGAACAACTCGAACAACAGGTGAACATCATATCAGTAGCAGTAAGAAGGAGATGCATGGTAACGAACTCTAGCGACAGGAACTGCATCAAAACACTAGACCAGAGGCCACCTATACCTACTGCAGCAGCGTACAAATCCTAAGAAGAAATGCGGGAAATCCATTCGAATCACACAACCAAAATGCAGCTAATGCGTCAGCAACATCGAATCGACAACTAGAATGACGGGATCTAACTGGAACAGAAGCAGATCGAGAGGGGGAAGAAGGGGAAGGAGGACGAACCCTAGCATCCAGTCGCAGGAGGAGCGGGGGAGACGAAATGGAGGCGGACGAGATGAACGCATCGTCCGGCTGTCGGCCTCCCGGAGCATGGCGCGGAGCCAGTCGGCGCCGGCGCGCACATACGCACCACACGGCCGGAGCAGCGACGCGCTCTGTGCGGCGTCGTACGGCCCGCCGCCGTACGACACCACCGCCATCTCCACCTCGGCGCCGGCGCGGCGTCACCCATCGGCAGGTCGACCTGCTGTTCTGCCGCCCCGCAGCCCACCGCCGGCCCGTTGTGCCGACAGCTGTCGGAACACGCCAGCCGGCGCATCATGGTGGCGCGGCAGGAGAGCGGGAACCCGGAGCGGTCGTCGCCGCCGATGTTGAACAGCTGCGGCTCATCCGCGCCCTTCCGCTTCAGCGACAGGCCGTCGAACTCCTCCGAATTCTCCCGATTCCACGCCTCACTCACAGCGGTTTGAGGCCCACATGTCGGCACCAAGCGCACCTGGGTCAACAAGCAGACGCTGACGGCGACACCAGCACGAATCATAAAACAGATCGAAGGGGCAGAAATTCGGGTGACAGAGGCCAAGAAAACACCCGGGCAGAATTTAGCAATCCCCTTCTGGTTCCTCTGATGCGTACGCCCGTGGCAGTTGCGGCCTCCGCCGCTTCCCGCTTCTGCGCGGCTCCCCGGATTGCGCCATGCGGTGCACGGTGCAAAGGAAAACTCCTTGGCGGAACATCCACAATTAAAGCTCCGCTCTTGTATGGCTTTGATCAGATACAGGGCGTGTTTGGTTTTCAGCCACGGCCTAAATGGATTCAGCTACAAGCGACATTGAAACATGTTTACTGCTCGAGCTCGGAGCTCAGCCCGTTTAATGATGTTCAAACACGGTTCGACTTAGATGAGATGAAGCTATGCGAATGGATCGTAGCTGAGTTGGTAAGTGTTTCCTTTCGACTCTATACGAGTGCTATACGTAGTACATCTACTAGTGCTTTCAGTGATGCTTGTCTTGTTTCTTATGTGTCCGTAGAACGTGCGTCATTGCGTGCATGTCTCCTTGCCAGCCATGCTTATTGCTCTCTCTACCTTGTGCTACCGTCGTTTGAGAGGACTATGATCCGCTGGGGCTCCGGCTGCTACCCCGTGCGCAACGGGGGGCGCTGGCGCGCTGCCCTCCAACGCCGGGCGTCCACGGCGGTGTTCATCGGAGCAAGCGCCCGGGAAGAATCCTACCCCTGTCAGAGGCGAACATTCCACAGTTCCACGTGAATAACAGATTTGCACGTAGGATTTGGCATGGACCGCTAGGCATGCTCCAAACCAGGGTGGACATAAGATGCTAAGGACACACAGATCGGATGGAGTTTTGCGGGGCCAGCAATGAGGCCGAAACGGGCTAAGGACACGCAGAATGGAACATATCAGTGCACGACAGTACGACGCCGACTTGCACTTGCACCAGTTATTTTTGGATTCGCTCGCATATACACACATGCGCAAAAGGCAATTCGAATTTAGGACCATATCGATCGGCGGTAGAGAAAGAATGGCGGAGATCACAGGCACTGCTCATGCAGGATTAGGCTCCTCACCGTGCTTGGTTGGACGGAACCACGCTATCCGTAATGCATGGAGCCGTACAGCTCGACGAAAATCCATCAAACGATGATGAAACCATCTCGTTCACGAAATTTTGCCGTATGACGACATTCGGGACGGAACGAATTAACGCGTGCAGCTCCGTGCTAGCAACCAAACACACGATAGGTTGGAATCCTGGTCGAGATTGCTCGTGAACGGAATCTCGTAAAGTTGCCTCACCCAATCAACGACAGGACCAAAACGGGGGTTTGGGAAAGGCAGCTGGTTCGTCCGACTTTTTTGTCCCGCTCCCGATTCTTCGTGGCTTCCCGGCAGGCCAATTTTGACGCAAGTGTTCCTGTAAACGGTGTGGAATGAAATGTGAAGATCACTCTTTGTTATGACCAAGTTTAGCGCTTTGTAAAAATAACTCACATGAGCCGAATCATGAGCATTGCGCAAGACATGAGATAGATAGCCTGTGGCTTTAACGCTAGTGAGATAAGCTGGTGGACGCCAGTCACCAGTGTTGTAGTTCGGTCGAGCTTGGCTGTGATTGGATCGAGTTGACGGGACGTGCACTCGGCCTAAATACACGGTCGAATAGTCACCTAGATACATATCAAACCTCACCGGTTTTGTCAAGAACCGGTCAAATTTTGCTAAATATTCAAATTCGTTTGAAATTCAAAACTAAAAACCGAAAAACTGATGGAACCGGACCGGTTTTACCGGTTTCCACGATTACCAGGTCGGTTTTGAAAACCCTACCTACATACGGCTTTGAAACATATTATTTCCTGCGCTCATTGCTCATATTCAAACATGTTTCAACTTAGATCAGATAGATCATGCTGATCGCGAACTGATTGGGGTTCAGCTCGTTGGTTTTTATTCCGGCCCAGTATAAATGCTCATATTTACTCATAATTATTTTTTCAATGGTAAATGATCTGACGATCGATCACGAGTTATCTTTGGTTGCATTGTCGATGAAAATCTGCTGGTACAATCTCTCGTGTGCATTAAGGGAATAGGGTGCGAGTGCATATGATTTATACATGTATACATATTGTCTCAATAAAAAAAATTAGGATGTTTACCGATAACTCAGGTGAAACATGGCCATCCGTTGCCCCGATCTTTCATCCTGTCCAGAGAGACCACAACCTTCTTCTTCCTCTAGCCGAGCTCCGCCTTCTGCATGCCATTCTTCACGCCAGCCGTCGTGCCTCGGCGAGCTAAAGCCTCTTCGGGCAACCGTCCTCCGCTGCCTCCCACCGCCATCGTCCTCTTTCTCGCCCTAGCCTAACCGCCATCCTCCGCCACCACTGCCGGTGGCGTCCCATCACCTCGCTCCCGCCTCAATGTCTCCGTTTGGAAACCTAATTCTTTATATATTGTCATGAAGTTGTTGGCGGTCGTCGCTGCTGTCACCTTCATCTGAGTAGCCATGGAGAGACCAAATCTACCCTACTTTCTCACCATAAGTGAAGAGGAATATGATGATGAACTAAATCCCCAATATCAAGTAACTCGGCATAGAGGAGACTTAACCTTGATATAAAATTCGATCTACTGAAATTTATTCAAGAGCCCTGGCTTGATGTGCGAGCTAGGAAGGCTCCAAGGCCCAATGCATTACGGTTCGAACGTTGCAAGCACTTTTGATGGATTTGGGAGAAGAAGATAAAGAGAGTGGAAGAGGAAAATTCGGGTGATGGAAGGTCACATTTCACCCTAGATAGCAGAGCAAGCAGCTGGTTAGGTTTTTTTTTATGGAACCAAGTCACCCGATTCAAGTCTCAGACTTGACACGAGTCTGGCAACTTTACGGCTATTTATTTTTTTAGTAGGAGGCGACGTCTCCGTCGACAGCGAGGCGCCTGTGTGGTGACTTCATGAATCTTAAGATCAACGTTCAGTCGTTCGGAAGCGCTCATAAGAGTGAGTACTCGTGTATGTTTGTGAATGTCTGCATTTGTACTGTGTATCATAAAAAAAACATTTCACCCAAGATAAGATTTATAGCAAGCATGCGATCGAGGAACTCATCCTCATCCTAAATCGTATTCTCAAAATTCGAAAAGGAAAGGAAATCCATTCTGATTATCCTAAGGGGTGATCGTATCTCCTCCTAGCGTGATACGGTGACAGTGCCATGCTCCGGTGCAGCCCATTGGGTGCGCCGCGCGCCGAGCCAAATCACCCGTTGCGGCATCGAATCTCCAAAGTCCAAAGTGTGTGCGTCCAAAGTAGAGTAAGCCATCGAATCTCCAAAAATGTGTGCGTGCTCGTGCAGGTCCTGCGAAACTCGTCGCCGTCGGATTGGGCCCCGACAGCGCCTCCACTAGTTGAGCCGCGTCGTCCCGGCCCGCGTCCGACTCGGCTCCTCCGCGCCCACCACTCACCGCCTCCCGCGTCGCGCACACGCAACTTCCGCCGTCTCCTCCTGACCCTGACTGCGACCGGGAGCTTGCCCTCACCGTGGGTGCCCACACCGCGAGGCGACTGACCCCTTCAAATCTCCCTGGAGCTCGGCCTCGTTCCCGGCACCGACCCCGTCCCGTCCCGTCGTCCCCCGCGACCGAGGCCGCACCAGCAGCCGGGCATTGGATTCCGATTGGACCCAGCGGCGGCGGCGGCGGCCGGGGGGCACCAGGTGATCTTCGCGCGCGATGTTGTGTTCGGCGGCCGCCGCGGCGCGGCGGCGGTCGGGGCAGATCCGGCGGCTCCTGTCGTCGTCCGCCCCCGTGGCCAAGGGCACCCCCACCACCATACTGGGGCCCTGCATCGTGAACAAGCGCGGCAACGACATCCTCAACGACCCATGGTACAACAAGGTAGGCCGCACGTCCGCCGCACCTCCTTGATCTCGCGGCCTGCTCAAATGCGATTTCAACTTACCTCGGGGTCGTGGGCGCAGGACACGGCGTTCCCCTTGACGGAGCGCGACCGGCTCGGCCTCCGCGGCCTGCTCCCGCCGCGCGTCATGTGCTTCGAGCAGCAGTACGATCGCTTCAGTGAGTCGCCCGCCCCTCCGTCTCTTCGTCAACGTTTCGCCGAATGGTTGGTTTGCGGGATCACGCGACACCCATTGCTAATTGTGACGCGTGCGCGCTTGCTCTGTTGCAGTAAACTCGTACCGGTCGCTGGAGAAGAACACGCAGGGCGAGCCGGAGTCCGTCATCGCGTTGGCCAAGTGGAGGATCCTCAACAGGCTGCACGATCGGAATGAGACATTGTACTACAGGGTGAGCACCCGTTGCTGCAGTGCACACTCTTTCCCCCGTTTTATTTCCTGGGAGCAAAAAGCCTATACAGTCCTCAAAGTGTTTCAAGTGTTCATGTAAGTTGACATTCTGTTTCTGCCAGGTGCTTATTGACAATATCAAGGATTTCGCGCCGATCATCTACACGCCGACTGTCGGGTTGGTCTGTGAAAACTACAGTGGTCTGTTCAGACGCCCTCGTGGGATGTATTTCAGTGCTAAAGATAAGGGAGAGATGATGTCGATGATTTACAACTGGCCTGCTAAGAAGGTAAACCGAAAATGTTGTTTAACAGGGAATTACTTTTAAAGTAGCACCTGAAGTTAAGGTTATTGGGGTGTCTCCCGTTGAGTATCCCTAACGCGTCGAATGGAGTTCTATCAACATGGTATTAAAATTGAACCGCCAAATTTGCTGAATTGCCTACGCAAGCCAATAAGTCAGTTGCGTTTTTTATGGATATGGATGCGCTATATGGCATGCTAGTAATTTGTTTTCAGTTTGCCTTTAGCCAATGCTTAGAGGCAATAACACAGTAATGTACATGTAAACATATTTTATTTTCCATGTTTAACTCTCTGTCTCTGTTATGCATAATATCTTTTTCAGAGACCAAAACACATAATTTTCTCCAGTTCTGCTTGTAATGCATATATTCACGTGACTGGATGGTACTTTTTTCTTTCCAGGTTGACATGATAGTTGTGACTGATGGGAGTCGCATTCTAGGCTTAGGTGATCTTGGAGTCCAGGGCATAGGCATTCCCATCGGTAAACTTGATGTTTACGTGGCAGCTGCTGGTATTAACCCACAAAGGGTACGAAAAGTGCTACTTCCTTTCTGAAATAGAAAGAACAAATTATACTCAGAAGCCACAAATCCCGTAAGTCATTGATACCTTTTTCACACTTTCCTGCTCTCTGAATACATCAATATTTGTAGGTTCTTCCAGTAATGCTTGATGTGGGAACGAATAATCAAAAGCTATTGGAGGACAAGCTATGTGCGTAAGATACATCAAACATAGTTTTCTAAAACATTTTCATCGTGAGATGATTTTTTAAAATCTTTTATTTAAAGCAGAGTTGATAATTCTTTGATGAAATCAAAACATGAGAGCTGCTTGTTTTCTGCGAATAAATTCTTCCATTGTAGCATACATTAATCAGTAATTATTTACTTAGATTTAGGACTGAGGCAACCTAGGCTGGAAGGAGAGGAGTACTTGGAGATTATAGATGAATTCATGGAAGCTGTCCGTGCACGCTGGCCCAAAGCAGTTGTGCAGGTATGTGTGCTTTATGGTTATGCTTTATCTGCATACTCAATGATGCTCGTTTCTGAAGTGATTATATTGCAGTTTGAAGACTTCCAAATGAAATGGGCTTTCGAGACGCTACAGAGGTATCGGAACCGATTTTGCATGTTCAACGATGATGTACAGGTAATTTGATTCTCCAATTAGTTTAATGTAATTTGTTGGCAGAATACATTGTTGTTCCAACTTTTATCTTATCGTTGGATGGGGTCTTCCTATTTAATAGGGCACAGCTGGAGTTGCTCTAGCTGGCCTACTTGGTGCTGTCAGAGCACAGGGCCGACCCCTTGAGGATTTTAATAAGCAAAAGATAGTTGTTGCAGGAGCTGGAAGGTATCGTATATGTTTCACATTGCCTTTGCACTTTCTCTATTTTATAGGTCATGTTCCTTGTCAAAAGTTTGGTTTGTGCATTCTAATTCCTCTTTAGAATTCAGTGCTGGGATAGGCGTGCTTACCATGGCTAAACAGGAAATGCTAAGGCTGCCTGGGGGCAGCGAAGAACAGAACCAATTCTGGGTTCTGGACAAAGATGTAAGTTAGCTTCATGAAAGCAAATGCTTCTTTTTTTTCTGCCTTCCACACTAGGTGTTCGGTGTTGTATGTGTTCATTGTAAAGCAAAGATTAATAGGCTTATAGCATATGTATTCCTGTGTTATGTTGCCATGCAGGGCCTTATTACCAAAGGTCGGAAGGATCTGGATCCTGCAGTGGCACGTTTTGCCAGAGGTCACGGTCCTGGTGAGATTGAGGATCTCCATGAGGGGGCTAGTCTTGTTGAAGTGGTATGATAATTTTGATATCAGTAATTTAGTTACTTGGGACTAAAATGCTTCGTTGGTGCTTGGACTAATTCAGTTTGATACTGATTATCAGGTCAAAAAGGTTAAGCCTCATGTGCTTTTAGGACTATCTGGGGTTGGTGGAATATTTAACGAGGAGGTAAGCATAGACACCGCATAGCCGCTTCTATCAAGATTAGTTAATGTATGCTTTTATCCCCCTGTTTTATTACTCTTGACTTAGCACTCAGTCCAGGTGCTTATTGATAGTAGGCTAGCAGTAATAATCCTTTTATATTTATTGGAAGACTGATTTTAGCTTTTTCTGGGTCTAATAATATTGATAGAATTTTTTCTATGCCATTGAAAAATTACTTGTTTCCTTATTTGACATGGAAATATTTGAAGTTTCCTTGATACATTCATATGCATTCTTGTCATAGCAGTGATTAAATACGCCCAGTTGTGGCTTTATGAGTTAATATCTGCTCCAAGAAGTTCCATCTAACTTTATCGTAGTTTTGATGACGCTAAGTTCGGTAGACCCTTTAAGGATCATATTTCCTTTGTTAAACTGATTGATTATGATTTATGAATGATCGACGGACATCTACAGTCTCGAGACTGTACATCCCTCGTAGAGAGTTTTGGTGAGGCCTTTTTTTTTTGAACCTCTCAAACTGGGTACAACTGTAGTATCTGTTCATGTGCGTACACACTCACTCACTCTAACCACGCACACCAACACACACCCACGCACACGACCAGCCCTACAACTATACTCAGTCCTAAGAGTCTTCACGCGCTGAGAGGTACCTGAATTGAAATTTATTTATGGGGACAAGCACCTGAAGAATCGAACCCGGGTGGTCATGCTCCCTACGCTGAGCAGTGAGCACATGACCAGTCGGGACAACGCCCGTCCTCGGTGAGGCCTAATTAGTGAGGGCACTATCATTTGTTATGGCAAATAAATGTATCAAGAACATGGCGTCAGTTTTGGAGGCACTAGATAATGATGGTCTGTTCGCTATGTACCTGCTTACTCTAGTGTAGGCTTCTTATAATATTAATGTTGCTTGATCAAAATGAGGGGCATCATCACCACTCTTGAGGAGTATACCATTTCCTTTCATCATTCCTAGTTTGTTAATGAAATTGCTTAATCGTACATACTGATGAAAATATCGATTATCAAAACCTTATCCTTGTTTGAAAATAAGATCATATTGGGACTTGATACATTATCTCCAAGCGTATTAGAGTACATCATATTTTAACAATTGAGTGCTAACTCTATACCTCTCCAGGTTCTCAAGGCGATGAAAGAATCTGACTCCCCACGCCCTGCAATTTTTGCAATGTCCAACCCAACCACTAAAGGTTTTCTCACACAGATAACTTTGAGATACCCAAAGATGAAATTCTGATGTTGTTCTTTTCTTGTTACAGCTGAATGTACTCCTGAAGCTGTATTCAAGTATGTTGGAGAGAATGCTATATTTGCCAGTGGAAGCCCTTTCAGTAATGTTTCTTTAGGTAGGTCCTGCCAGTTCTCTTTTGAATTGTTTGTTAGCTATAATCTCTTTTAAGATTGCTAATGCTACAATCTGTATTTGTTAGAAAATGGTAAAACAGGTTATGTTAATCAAGCAAACAACATGTATCTATTTCCTGGGTATGACAAACTCTGACAAACTTTCACCTTCCTAGAATCATTGGTTTTTGCGTTTCCCTGATGGAAGTTTGTTCTAAATGCAGGATTGGTTTAGGAGCCCTTCTTTCAGGGGCTAGAAATATTTCAGATGGCATGCTTCAACAAGCTGCTGAGTGGTAAGTATATATGGTTGGCCCACTAGATTAACTGCTCTTGCATGTTGCTCTCCTGATGTTCATTTTATTAAGTTAACACAACCAGCCAACTTCAGTTTTCCTTTTCTTGAAATGCCTAAGTTGTTTTGAATTATTATGTACTTTAACGATTAGAACTGACCCCCATCAAATCATTCAAACTATGTGAAGATATGTGCTGAAATTTTTCAAACACAATGTGAAACCTAAAAGATACGGATTTAGTGGAGTTCCTCACAAAGCGTTTGATGACACATTGACACATGCATTTCTATCGTGCCTTTCCCTTTTGACAATCTTTAGCTAAGGATCTATTTATTTTTGCAATGCAGCCTTGCGCATTACATGGGGGATGATGAGATTAATCAGGGAATCATCTTCCCTGAGGTCGCCAGGTGAGTTCTGCATTCAGCGCGCATTGATCCAGGCATTTCACCTTATTCGATTATAATGTTGGGGCACTAACATCCACAAACAAAACATTACAGTATCAGGCCAATTACTGCACGTGTCGGTGCTGCAGTCGTCCGCGCTGCTGTTGCTGAAGATCTGGCTGAGGGCACCAGTGCTGTGGGTGCTAAGGAGCTCAAGAGCATGACAGAGGTATCATACTTGTACGCAAACGTGGCCACGTTCTTACAGAACCCATAGCAGTGTCTGAAATAATTTTTTTTCACGTGTTAACAGGAGGAAACAGTGGAGTACGTTGCTCGGAATATGTGGTACCCTGTTTACAGCCCCCTTGTAAGCGACAAATGAGTTCAGCAGGCGTATGGCTGCATGAAGCAGATGTGCCTTATGTTTCGCTTGAAGAAGTGCACCAAAACAGATATCTGTTTTGACTCCTTTCCATTAACCATTTTGATTTTATTGCTCGACAAGAAAATATTTCGGCAGAGATTGATGCCACGAAGATGGCTATGTATCGTGCAGAGAATGCTCAATTTTGATATCTGCAGAGCTCCATCTGCCAGAATTTATGCCACGTATATGGCTATGTATCATGTATCTCTGTCCTCTTGGACTCGTAATAAATCTGATCATTGTCCTGAGATAATTGATAGTTTTCTCTTCAGATGTGAGATGAAATTCTTAAGTACGTTCACAACACAATTGCAACAAAGAATATCATCCCTTCATCAAACAAACTTGATTGAACAGGAACAATATTACAAGGAATGGCAGTGCTAACTAAAGCAAGTCATCTTGAAGTATCCAAGTCTATCTTCCACGACCCTTTGTGTCGCTTCCTCCAGCGTTTCGCCGTGCACAGCAGCCGACGAAGTACACGAACGACTAACACAACGACGTAGAGAAAATTAGGAGCAGATCAGAACAGCAGTAAAGATGAAAATATTCATTTTGTGCAGAGCCTATTCTAGCCTAAAACCAGCCGTGCTATCACTATTTGTGTACGGTTCGACGGCAGGGCTTACCAGAATAATGAACAATATCACATTGAAGATGGCAACCACTCGCCACTCTTCCTTCATGTACTGTGCAACCCCAGCTCTGGAACCAGAAGATGGGAATAAAAATTGGCATCCTTAAAATGTTACGATGAGAAAGGGAGTGTGATCACAAGAAGCTTACTTGCAAGAATTACAGTCGTAGCACCTAACAAAGCGCACATTTTTGTACAATTTGCAGTCGACGTTGGTGCTAACTGGATGATAGCTCAGATCAAAATAGGAGGCATTCACAGCAGGGTAACCACACCTGACATTTAGAGAAATGGTGATATATATATGGAGTTTAATATTATAGTGACTAGTGAGCAGCTGCAAGTTTAAAAACACTGAAAGGTTCAGGTGTGCACTCTGCCGGTGGGCGGCAGCAACCGGATTCCATGGGAGTAAGGTCTGCACCCTTGTATTGTTTCAGAGACTGCATGTTGGATACAAGTTAGATCACTGTAACAGGATATAGTATAGCAAATGTGGCACTCCAAGAAGGCAAAACCGGGTGACAGAAAATTACCTTGTATCTTTTTGACAGATTATTGCAGTCATCTGTCTTCACTAGACAACTTCTCAGGCGAGTCCATGTTTTCGTGTCATTGAGCTAGAGTTTCAAAAGAAGAAATAACTGAAGAGAGTTATGTGCCAGCGCAGCGACATGAATTGCAGAGGAAATAGAGTTTGTTCAAGCATAGAAACAGGACATGCCTGTTTGACAAACCAGGAACTGTAATCCTGAAGACGATACTCTTTATATCTGCAGATAACATGAGAAATCTTTCAGTTCCCGTGTATCCTGTAGGACTGGAATTCTTCCCATCCTTAGGGGGGGTTACTACTGGGAGTCACATACCTAGCCCCAGGAACAACATGACCAGTTCCTGTATTTGTTATGATGAACCTGCAAAAGTAAATTACGAGCAAGGCAGAGTTAACCAAAAAACACCACTACTTCCTGAAGACAATTGGCAGTTAACCCCTACACAGCGGGGTACAACTAAATGGCATCACCTAACCAGCGTGCACAGCAGAAATTTTCCAAACAAAAAGTACAAGGTGATAGTCACCAGCTTAAAGGGCCGTGTGATCACAAATTAATCAAAAAGAACTTACGCAAGGACCGTGAACACCATGATTGCTACCAAGACCACGAACAGCATGATTAGGTACTGACGCCCACATGTCAAGGTAACAGACACTATACCTCCAAAAAGCACCCACAAAAAGCAGCAAAGACGATGAGCTCTATTGTTCCAGTTTCACGAGAAAAATAGACAAGGATACTGTCCAGAGCAAGCACGAAATGTTCTTCCAAGCACCAAGGAAACCCACGAGCGATCTGCAGCATAAATTGGCAGCGAGGCAGATTAAAGAGGACCGTGAAAAATTAAGCGAGTTATCAACATGCTTGATGTGTAAATTGACACGTACATGAGAAAAATCACTCCGCCAAGGCCCATGATAGGGATGGTCAAGGACCGTCTGCACGCGTCGTTGTGGGTGCTCATCCAGAACCCGAAACCCACCACCAGCAGTGCCAGTATCTGTTCAAGAGAAAGGCAATTCGAAAGCACCGTAAAGTGATTTGACAAAGTGCGACCATTATCTCCTCCCTATGTTTATCCTAACTTAAAATTATGAAATTGAGAATTGCCTAGCCTAAGGACCCATCAACGCATGAGTAATTAGGAAGCAATCCAGCTCGAAAATGCGTGCGCTTCGGCAAATGAGCCAAGCGATTGTCCCTCTGAACCAAATTGGGAGCTCGAAAATGTGATGAGAACATTTAACCGAAGCATGCTTAATTTCCCAGCACGGGGGATAGGGAGAAACAAGGCTATGAACACGAAATGCGCAGGGTTTTCCCAGCACCGAATGGGAAGCAGCATCAGCGGTGCAAGCCGAAGTTGGCAAGAACGCGGGCACGGAGCAACCGTATCCAGCTTCGAAATGGTAAGCAGAGCAAGGCGGCTTCTTCAATTTGAAGAAGATGGGGGGCAGGGGCAGGAGGGGGAAGCAAAGGGGAGGGAAGGAGGAGGGGAGGGTGAGGGAGACTGACCATGGTGAAGAAGTTGATCCATCTAATGAGGAACGCGCTGGCGCTGCCCATGTCCGGCCCTCTCTCTCTCCCCCCAAACCAGCCGGACGGGATCTGGCGAGGCGCCGGCGGAGACGGCGGTCGGGGAAGACGAGCGAGCTGACGGGGAGTGTGGCGCGTGTCGGGAGCCGCCTGCGCGATCGAGGAGAGTGCGGAGGCTCTGGGTTTCTGCGTCGGGTTAAAGACAACAACGGTCGCGGCAGCCGAGCCAGTGCCGGGCAAAGGATCGGAGGAGGGCGGACGGCGACGGCTGCGGCAGTGCGGCTACGGTGACATGCGGGCCCGGGTGGCGTGTGCGTGTGCGGGCCCGCGTTGTCGGTGGGAGGGTGGCCTGTGAAGTGTGAAGGCTGGCGGCTGCCTGATCTTTGCTTGCCGTGGTGGTCCGGCTGTGAAAAAGGCGTGCGCGTTTGAATGGTGGGAGGCGCGGTGCCGTTTGCCCTTTCTCGTGCGCCGCGTGAGCCACCACGACACGAGCAGCCTGACACAGCCGAGCCTATCGATCCCTCCACGGGTTCGTGTGCGTTTCTTTCTTTGAAACGGAATCGACCCTTTGCTCGGCAGCCGGCCGGCGGATGGGGTCGGCGGAGTAGCGAACCACAGCGCTACGCACACGGTACTGCTCGCGCACGCCGGACCAGATGGCCAGTGAGTCAGTGACCGCAGGCACGATGTGAAACAAGACCACAAGTGTCATCCCTCGCGCACAGTTTGCGCTAAAACAAAAGCACGGTCCGAATTCGCGTCATGGTCTCCCATTGTGGTTGAGTTCTGACTCAAAAAAAATTGTGGTTGAGTTCTAAGTTGACTGTTTAATATAAAGTTGCAAAAAAAAAAAGGATTGCTGTCAGGGTTGCAACTTTCGGGGAGTAAAAAGAAATTCGACAAGGCACAAGAGTCAGGTAGCTGGCGGAACAACCTGTTCTGAAGAAAACACGAGCAATTCCGTTTGTACTAACCTACACGCTCCGAAAGGACGAAAACGTAACAAAAAATGGAGAAACCTGGCTGAAATACTACTTCTTTCAGGGGCGTGCATGTAAAGATGAAACATTCCCTCGGCAACAACAGCATCGGACCTCTCTGCAAGAGAACTGGAAACCAGAAGGACCAAAGAGAAACGTCTCAGGGGCATATTCGTAATGAAAAATGGACCAGCGCGCAAAATCTCAAAAAAATTTGGACCATTTCTCGATTTGTGCGTGTCATCCTTGCGCAGGGGCCATGCTAATCTTCTCTGTATCGTTCCAATTTTATCGGATGTCTCCGAAGAGACAGAGCGGGACCAACGCCTCGGCTTATAAGCTGGTTAGCCTCTCGTTTGTTAAGCGATGTGGTGCTAATAACGCTGGCTCCGCTTGTCCGTGCGCGCGCTTCCGTGCGTCGGCGCGTGGGCTCTGCACTTCCACGGCTCACGGCCCATCTAGGCCTTTTGCTTTTTCATCGGGTGGGCCGCCCGCCTCAGCGTTCCCGCTACGAGCGGCCGAAGCCTGACGGGTGAATCTCAGTTTTCATTTTGTTTTATGCTAAATCTCAGTTACTCACAATAAAGAACACTATTTGCATTTCAAATTTTATTTCATATTGGATTTTTCTTTGCGATGAATTTCTTATTTTTCAGATTGGATTTAACGGACCAGCTAGGAGACTGGACTAGACACGGCGACGATCCTACCTAAACGGGTTGAAAAGAAGGCTTGGTATTAGCTAGGATTTATGTGTAACTGCTTCGATTATTCACATCTCATTCACTCGCCAAAAAAGAAAAAGAAAGATTATTCACATCGCAGTAGCTTCCATAATTACAACAGGTTTGAACTGATGTCATTACGACCCCATTCCAAGTCTATTTACTATATATAGAAAGGCATTGAAACCATGAGCAAGGGTATTCTGGCAAAAAATTCAATGAACACTAAAAGTTAATAGTATGCACCAAGAAACACATCAAAGTCAATACAAAACAACAGTAAAAAGGTAACAAATCCGTACATGTATTAGAAGGAAAGAAAAAGAAAAGACATGATGACTCCAGATGATGTCCACAGTTAAAAACTGATTAGTGTCAGTGCCGGCATGAAACACCTTCCTCTACTAATGCATCATCAAGGCACCAAAACAAAACCCTGTGAGTAAGAAAAGAGAAGATTCAGAATTCAAGGGAAACAGAATAATATGCTAGCAAAAGGGTGTGCTAGATGATTGGAGAACTTACTTGATGGGTGTTATGTACAGCTGTCGTTGCATAATGTTCTATGATATAAAAAGTAAAAGCATGATGCATCGAAACTGTCACATCCATCATTGGCAGTACACCGCCACATCAATCTGTGGGGGTATTGGTTTAATTTCTGTCCCAAGTTCTTGCTCAATCCTATACCTGCAAAATAAAAATAAAAGACGGATCAAGAATCTTGATACAAGACTAATGAACAGGTAGCTGTCACTGAGAAATATCCTAAACGTGAAACATGACACTTCGTAATGCAGGCTTACAAGTTGAAACGGTCCTCATAGGTGATTAAGTTCACGGCCAGACCAAGGTGTCCATACCTCCCAGAACGACCAACCTAGAAAAATGCCAAACAATACAGATTGTTTGATTGAAGCGAGGTCACAAAATTTAAAAAGAAAAAAAAGAAAGGAAAGAAAATATAGAATTACCCTGTGCAAATACGTCTCCGAGGTCTTAGGGAAGTCAAAATTTATGACCACATTTACAGCTTGTATGTCAATTCCTCTGGTAAACAGATCTGAAACGACAAATGCCACGATATTCTTTTAAGAAAATCATCAGAAGTAACATCTCTAGATATGTCAAAAAGGGTGCCATGATACCTGTGCACACAAGGTTTCTGCAGGCACCATTGCGGAAGTCATGAAAAACCCGGTTTCTATGGTCTTGCAACATCTTAGCATGAATGTAGAAGCACGAGTAACCCAGCTCAGTAATTTTCTTAGCCAGTAGCTCAACTCTATTAACAGAGTTGCAGAATATAATGGACTGATTGATTTGAAGCTGAAATGACAATGTGTCAGTTTATACTTAAAGATGGATATAAAAAAGAAGGAAACAGAGTAACCGTGTGTTGTACCTTTGAAAAAAGAGTGTTCAGACAATGAACCTTTTGTCTTTCCTCCACAAATGCATAGTGTTGTGTTATTCCTTTCAGTGTTAATTCATCCATAAGATTAATAACATAAGGTCTGGGTAGATATTTCTCTTTGAATTCCTTGACTGTAACAGGAAAAGTTGCCGAAAACATCAATAGTTGCCGACTAGCTGGAAGGAAATGAATAAGCTGCTCCACAGAAGGCTGAAACTCTGGAGCTAATAGCTTGTCCGCCTGCATCATACCAAAAGAGGAAACAAAAATGCAGCACAATGAGTATATCAAATACACCTTGGATCTCCTAAAACCACACAGATGAAACATATGGAAAAAATCTGCAAATTGATTTGAAGACCCACATGAAAAACCACAAAATTGCCACTAAGAAGTTTATAAAAAGACCAAAGGCCACAAGTACATTGCTCTGAAATATTTCAGAGCAATCTATTAATGCATTCACACGATTAATTCTACGATTTGAATCAGGAACACAATCAGTAGGGCAGGCCACATCGACTTAATGGCAACAGATGCATATGAACTACAACATGATCTAAAAAGTGGGGTCAAAGTGATGGAAAATAGTTACAAAAAATACACAGAACAAAACAGGTTCCAAGTATGTGTGTTCTCTTCATCATACCTCATCCATGATGAGGATTGAACATTCATTCACCATACAAATGCCCTTCCTTGTAAGATCCAATATACGACCAGGAGTTCCAACAAGTAAATGAACAGGTTGGTATAAGCGCATGATGTCATCCTTCAAGCTGGTTCCTCCAGTACTAACCATAACCTGAATGTTCAGGTACTTTCCGAGCTCTTTACAGACTTGCGACGTCTGTAGAGCCAACTCCCTTGTTGGCACCAATATAACAACTGAGAAACAGATCCAAAAAACCAATATTAGTTTTTCAAACAATATGTAAAGGTCACATATACAGGAGATTTTTTTTTAAAAAAAAACAGTACAGTGAACCAGCGGTGGTTTAAAAGGGCACCACCACTGCACCACAAACATCCAAAGAAAAACAACAACCTTAACGAGCCTTAGAGAATTGCAAATTCGATTTGAAAGTGGAATGCTATTTTGTTATTTATAATTTGAGCCTGTCAATCAGCCAGATGATGCTAGGGCACATATCATCAATCCCAGAGGAATGCCATTTTACCCCTCTTTTCACTAGTTCCTTCCATGTAAATCAAAACTCACACATAATGCTCAGTTTATATAAAATTCATAAAATGTAAAAAAGGGCTTAGAAGAGTTGTGCATTTCATTTCAGTATAACACAGCTTCATCGAGTTGACCGATAGTAATAATAATAACTCAGTGGTTATATAACATTGGAAACAATGGAGAAATGAATACACAATAGAAACTGGACTATAGTAACTTCAGATACTTTTCCATCAAAGATCAAATGATGACAACAGCGATTATAGAAAACGGCTCAAGTTACAATTCCTTCTAAACAAAATCACATGAACGAAAATTCACCTTGTATGGCATTCTTCTCGGGGTCAATTTTTTCAAGCGCCGGAATGCAAAATGCTGCAGTCTTGCCAGTGCCATTTTTAGCCCGAGCAAGAATATCACTTCCGGTAAGAGCAATTGGAATGCTTTCTTCTTGAATAGGAGATGGCCTTTCGAACCCCTTTTCATAAATTCCCATAAGCAGTTCACGTTTCAAAAAGTAATCTTCAAATTCATTGCCTTTTGTTGCGGTGACATCCTACATCGTATGGCATGCATATCAGTCAGAATACATCAATAACTGCCATGAGTAAGCATACTGTCATCCAATAGAGTACATACATTGTGCTTGTGCATACATTCAACTAAATGCAGCTAAACACTCTTTTTTAGCTACTCTCGACCATCGAAAGAGTAAGAGTGATAAGAAAAAAAGCGACCCACCTCTGTCCTATAGCGTGTATCTGGAGCTGGTATATTCAGTTGTGCTTTCCAATCTTGAGAACTGAAACAAACAAACAAACAAAGCAGTCAGAAAATAGGCAAAATAATGCTACTGGGCAAAATTCCATTGAAATAACTGGTCATGCTAAATCTAATATGGTGTCGAGTGAATCATTTAGGGGAAGTAGAGGACAGAGGAAACAATGTAACCAAAATGACAACACTCCACACTTTTGCATACAAAATGGAAGGAGGCAAGCAAGGATAATAAAGCACACAAATCGACAGCGTACATACAGCAACGATTAGTTATTCCCGAGGCACATAACCTAAGCAGAAGACTGTCAACGAGGTCATTAGTTAAATCGCAGTCCTCTGAACTGATGTAAACGGCAACCGAAATCATGGCTCATTGCAGTTCTCCGGATGCTACGGACCCTATTTTGTAACCTTACAAAGCACCAAATCTTGAAGTCGACATAGCACTAGACGAAGAGTAAATCAGTTACCTCGGATCGACGCCGTCGAACTGCGACGCTGTCCTGCCCGCTGGGTCTCCGGCCGCCGCCGCGGCCTGGTCTCGCCGAAGCCACTGCTGCTGTTGCTGCTGCTGATGCGATGCGTTCCTATGCGCCTGCTGCTGTTGCAGCTCCTGCTGCTGCTGCTGCTGCTGCTGCTGGTGGTGGTGGTGGTGGTGGTGGTAGTGATGTTGGTGCTGCGGCTGAGGATTGCGGCCGTAGTAGTTGTAGTTTCCACCGCCTCCTCCTCCGTTGCCGCCTCCGCCGCCGCGTCCGCCGGAGCCGTACCCGGGCGGGTAGCGGGCCCTTGGCTGGTGCATGGCGGGATCTAGGGTTTTGGAGCTGTGGCGCGGGGGATCTAGGGTTCCGATGGTTTCCTCGTGGCGTTGCTTTCGTTTTTGGGCTTTGGATTTTGGAGGTGGATCCTGAAGCTTTCCGTTTCGAATGGGTAAGGTAGCCAAGTAGGCTTGGGGAGGAAGCGGAGCGTTTTCTTTTCTTTTCTTTTCTTTTCTTTTCTTTTCTTTTCTTTTCTTCTTTGCCTCTTTAGAAAGGCTTTCCACCTTGTAATTTTTTTTAACTGAAAATAAAGAAACCCAGTACCAAAGAACTTTCAAAATTTTGAAGCCAAAATTAAATACACACCAAAGGCAATTTATTTGCATGGACGAAGGATATGAACTAGTTAAGAACACAAAAAGCACTTCAAAGACTCGTAAAGGGCGTTAAAAATGCACAACCCATTCGCGACGGGTGCCCTCAAAAAAAAAAAACCCATTCGCGACGACGAGCTCGTTGCACGATCTTTGAGGGCGTTTGATCCTGTTATAGTAGTGCACCACGGGGGAGGAAAGAAAGGTGGTGAAAGCTTCAGCACATGAGTCCCTGTTCAAGTGTTCAGAGGAGGAACGAAGGTGGAATGCACACCATCCAACTTCGTGTGCTATGAGCCGCACTTTAGGACAGAAGTGCTCTACGATGGATGAAAGACTCCCAAAAAAAATTCAGATAGAAGTTAGCAAAGATTTTCCTACATCGAAGAAATATTTTTTTTTGAACAAATGTGGAGAGTTCGGTTAGTACTTCAAAACTTCCATGATTTTTTTCTCGAGAATTCGGTTGTTTCGTTAAGAAAACTTCCATGATCAAACACTCTGACACGATTCATCTGTTTTGAATGTTATCACATTAAATATCTTTAGTGGTAGGTAATGTGAATGATATACACAGGGGGTGTTCGTTTCCACCCCTCTAAATTTTAGAGGGGTCACATCAAAGAGAATCTTACCATTTATATGTACTAAACAAAGTCAAATTATAAAACTAACTTCAGAACCCCTATCTAATTCACGAGACGAATCTAACGAGGGTAATTAAGTGGCGATTAGAAGATAGTTACTGCAGCATCACTGTAGCAAAATATAGATTAATTAGACTGACTCCAACAGCGCCAATGCAAAAACGATAGCCATTCTATGGTTTAGATCGCGTACAGTAAAAGCATCACGCATCCAAAACTTGTTGTCTCCAACAGCTAGCGAACGGCAAAAGCAAAGCCTCTCTTCTGTTCGTCAACGCCACATGGACTCGCATCGCTGCTCTACATCTTCCTGCACGATCTCGGCACGGGGCGCCGGACCGCGGGCGCAGCAGCTCGCCCGCTCCTCCGCAGCTAGCTAGCGCTCCGCCGTTGCTCACCCGCGACGCCGCCCCTCCCCCGCGGCTAGCTAGCGCGCCGCCGTTTGCTCGCGCGCGGCGCGCCTCCGCGGCTCGTTCGCACCACAGCTGCTCGCCAACGCCGTCGTCGTCGTCCTCTCCGTGGGCCGCTCCACCCTGCGCGACGCCGTCTCGCCCCTTGTCACTCGCGAGGCTACGCCCCGCGCGCCTCCGCGACGCTCGCGCGACGCGGCTGCTGCTTCTTCGACGCCTGCACCCCGCGCACGTGCCTACGCCTACGCCCCACACCCCGCGCAACTGCTTCGACGGCGACGGCCACGCCCCGCGCGCCCCGAGCTGCTCCGCGCCGCTGCGCGCTCGCACGCGCGCCACTGGACGACTCGCCTCACCGTGACCCGCCAGGCCCCAAGCGGACGCGCCGCGGAGGTCCCGCGAAGGCGTCCCCCTCGCGCGCGCGCTTCGGGTCGCTCTGCGCCCACGCGTTCCCGGACCCCCTCTTCCCCCCCCTACCGCTGCGGCTCTGGCGCCACTGCCCGGCCCCCTCTTCCCGCCGCCTGCCGCTGCGGCTTGATCCCCGCACGTCCCGCGGCCTTCCGCCAGTCCGCGGTCGCGCCGCGCGGGCCATGCCGCCGCCTCCCCGCGTGCGAAGTCTCTGTGTTCGCGCGCGCGCCGTGGCTTGAGCTGGGGTGTTCACCGAGTGTGTCCACAGAGGATGGGGGAGCTCGGGGTCCCTCGAAGGCCAGGAGGGAGGAAAGGTGGATCGCCGGCGGTGATATTTTGTGGCGGCCGGAGTGGTGGGAAGATTTGGGAGACGACCAAATCGGGCCGCGTGGTGGTCATGGCAAGGAGCTGAGTGCTTGTTCGGGGAGGAGCTCGTCGCGCACTCGTTTGTATAGAGACGGAGGAGAAGAAGGAGGTTGAGTGAGTGGTGGAGTGAGTGGTGCGGTCGAATCTAGGCACCGACGCGTCCATGGGCGCAAGACGAGCGCAGCTGCGCGTTATGGCGAAAAGCAACTAGATGAGCCGTCCCAAGCAGCAGGGCAACGGGAGGGCGAGGTCGCCGTCGCCCTCGGCTGCCCCCGGCGAGTCTTTGAACCTCCAGTTGTCCCAAAAGCAGCACAGCACGCTGAGATGCGGCGTGGCGGCGGGGGCAGATGTCGCGGCAGGAGAGCTCGAGCGAATGCCTTTGGAGGAGAGAGGGACTCCATTTTTACATTGTCTCTCTCCTTCTATGCAAATTTGCCTTCCCCTTGGCATCTTCTGTTGGAGAGAGTTTTCTCATGCACAGTAGTGTTTGGGGAGGCAAAAATGGATTTGCCTCCCATTGTTGGAGTCAGTCTTAGGCTCATTAGATTCGTCTCCAAAAAAGCACTCATATGTGAAAAGATTTTGTCATTAAACTAATTAAATATTTTTAAATATAAAAATTCTTTTTAATGTGATGGGTCTAAAATTTAGAAAGGAGGAAACGAAACATATCATTCAGATGAAACATGTCATGAAATATGAAAAGACGTACACTTGCTGTCGCGACATCTCAAAACTCCCAAACCCGAAACAAGCATTACGCATCATACGTACTTCCACTGCCACTGTGCCACATCTGTTCCTCCAAATCACAGCCAAACAATTTTTTTTTGTTTGAACTGACAGCCAAACAAATGAAATTTACACGAGTCAAATTTTACCCAACGCATAGCACGCACGGGCGCGCGCATCGGCAACAGCAAACCGCGTGCAAGCAGCACAGAGCCACAGACACAGCTAGGTCTGCCTGCTAGCCCGTCCCGAACATCCCAGCGCCGAACAGCCTCGTGGGCGCCTGCCCCCGGGCGCGGTACCTCGCGGCGGCCTCCTCCGCCCGGACGACTTCCTCCCCGCGCCGAGCCTCCGTCGCCGCCCGCTTCTCCTCCGCCTCCCTGCGCACCGTCGCCGCCGCGTTCATCAGCTTCTCCGCCTGCGCCGCCTTCTTCATCTCCAGCTGCTCCTGCATTCACACATGCATGGGTAACGTTCGTTGACAATGCAGTTAAGGTTCGTGTCAATTGCTTGCTGCCCGGCAGCTCCCTCCTGAGCGGTGATCGGCGGCCGAACAGCATCGTATTAACAGTGTGACTCACGTGGATCTTCTTGAGCTCGGCCTCCATCTGCGCCACCTTGGAGTTCTCCCATGACGTGACGCCGGCGAGCCTCCTGGCCGCCCTGCGCGACGGAGACAAGGGTGACAAGAACGGGATGGAATTATGAAATGCTGCTGGCGTTCCACGTGCACCGTGTTTCGTGCCAGTACATGAAGTAGAGATGAAGCATCTGACTCTCGCGTGCAGTGAAAGATACAGCTTAAAAATGGAGACAAAAATCCATGGTGACAAGTGCTTATGTTGCTTTCTGGCCAAAATGTGAAGGATTACCACTTAGAGCTTTGTATGGTTTTGCTTCTGCATTTCAGTTCGTCAGTTTCCAGAGAAGCACGAGGCGTGCGTGATTGCTCATGCTGCCATTTCAGACTCGTGTATCCGTTTTACCGTGAGGAGACTGCAAACGCATCTCATGGTTCGAAACAGAGAGAGGGAGAACACAGAGCTTGCCTGTTCTCTGCTTTGGCCTTCTCGTTCTCCTCCCAGGCCTTGATCAGCGACATCCTCTTCTCGATCTCGACCCTCTTGAGGAACGCGTCTGAAATATAAGAGCGGCGGGAAGTTGCATTTCATTCTTTTTTTTGGCATAATCCTTCATACGTCAGGCGAGACTGATGACGGGGTGCCCCATTGCATCGTGGAATCAAAGTATACAGCACTACCTCTCTCAAGGGAGCCATCTGTTCCTGCAGCCTTCTCTGCATCTGGCAAAACGTAAATGAGGTTAGCACGTGTTATCATTTGACTGATATCCACACGAAAAAAATGTTGGTATTGCTGAAAAATGGTTGTGCTACATCCTTGGATCATCCAAGGTTGCGAAGTACTACTACAAATTCTGCATTTGGACTGTTATTTGCTACTGGTAATGAATAGTGGTTGTCGTCTGAAACTGTCTCATACCTCATTGGAACATGAACCTGTTTACTGAACACAAACTAAATAATACAAAATCATAATCTGACAGTACTGTTAAAACTTTATTACTCTCTGATTAGGTTGTTGCATGGTTTGAACTGCCCACTGCACACTCAGGTGCAAATGGTTCAGGAAAACATATGCTTGCGACTGTAAAACTGTGTTTTGCCACCAAACAAACTCTGCAAATTTGGCCAAAATTGTACAGACACTTTCGAGTACAGAATCAAAAGTAGAACCTCTCGGCATATCTACACTTTAAAACGCGGGTATTCATACGCTCTGCCGTAGGTAGGCGATATCTTACTCTCGACGACGACGAGGTCCTTGGACTGCTCCGGCGCCGGTGCAGAACCCTTCTCCCCGGCGGTGCCCTCTGCCGGCTCCACCGCAGATGACGCCTCCTCCACGATCTTGGGCTCCTCGGCCATCTGATCTCACTATCTTCTTCAGCTTCAACAACTCGACCTGGCAAAACCAAGAACAGGAGCAGCAAGGAAGTACAGACTACAGAGGAGAGAGGACATTGCCATCAGCTACTTAACCGGACGGCGATGGGTCGCCTGATACGGATTGATTGCTCCGGTTGGTGGCACGACAACA
Source organism: Eragrostis nindensis (assembly GCA_012490785.1). Taxonomy (NCBI): domain Eukaryota; kingdom Viridiplantae; phylum Streptophyta; class Magnoliopsida; order Poales; family Poaceae; genus Eragrostis; species Eragrostis nindensis. Next base: position 112,932 of record JAAXCT010001521.1, on the reverse strand, counting down.
TTGGCTGAGGAAAGCAGCATGTATATAAACTGCCGGTCTGCAAATATCTACGAGGAAAGCGGCATGTATATATTTGCGTTACCTAAAAATTCAGGCATCGCGTTTGGCAAACAACAGACAGTGGAAACGAAAATAATCAGCGGTGGAGGAAGAGACAACAGGGCGGTGGAGGGAGAAACAACAGGGACTCAGAAGATCATTCGCCATCATCAGCCATGGCTCCAATGATTCCATCCTCCTGTGACGCCAAGGTTGAGCGCCCCAAGATCGTGATCGACCTTACGTACGTGCTCCTCTCCTTCTTTTGAGCTCTCTCAAGTTGTCGGCCCATCGACCAAGATCGTGATCAATCTTACGTGCTCCTCATCTTTCTCCTCTGCCTTTAAGTTGCTACCCTCTTCCACCGCTGGTGCTGCCGTCTCCGCTCGCAAGCCATCGCCATCAAAGGTGACCATTGATCTGTCCTTATCTTATGCCTTCGCTGGTACTGCTGTTGTCTCCGCTCGCAAGTCGTCATCTCCATCGCTCAAGGTGGTGGTAATTGATATGTCATCCTCCTCCTCGGCCGCTACCACAGCGCCCATTGTTCTACCCTCTTCCACTACTGCCACTGAGTTCGCGACGGATGTGGTGTAAGAGCGTGAACTCAGTGGCAGCAACGAAGGAGGAGTAGGAGGACGACATATCAATGACCACCAACTTGGACGACGGAGACGACAACTTGCGAGTGGAGACAGCAGCAGCACCAGCGGAGGCAAAAAGATGAGGACCTATCAATGGTCAACTTGGAGGGAGACTGCTTCCGAGCAGAGACAGCAGGTGGAAGAGGGTAGCACGGAGGTCTCAACGGCAGAGGAGGAAGATGAGGAGGACGCAAGGTCGATCACAACCTTATGGACGGGGCCAATGACTTACGAGGGCTCAAGGAAGTAGAGGACATAACATGATCACGATCAACGCGGGGGATGGGATTGTTGGCGAATCATCTTCAATACCCTGTTATTTATAGAGAAAAAAGATGAGGAAAGGGGATTTTTTTTTTTTTACACCACGGGAGGAGCGCGTGCGCCTACTGTTCTTCCGCCACCCCCAAAAAGAGAAAGAAAAAAAAGGCTCACGCCAATTTAGGCCGGACGCACTGCATCGCTGATTATTTTCGTCTGCACCGCTTGTTGTTTGCCAAAAACGTTTCACCTTCCAAATTAATAGTCCGGATTTCCGGAGCCTGATGCCTCAATATGGCAGCAGATCGAATGCAATTAGTGCACATATATACATGCCGATTTCCTCATCGATATTTGCAGACCGGCAGTTTATATACATGCCGCTTTCCTCAGCAGATCGATTGAGACTGTTCCAGGTTGGTGGCATGGCAAATTGGCAACATTGGCTGGGCACACTACACCGAGGTAGGAAAGAAAAAGAGAGGTTGGCAGCCAAAGCAAGCGAAAGATCGTTTGTATCTCTTACTGAACCGGTGCGTGCGCAAACGTTGAGGGCAGAAAGTAGTGCAAGTGGCAGTGACGTTGAAAAAGAGATTAGAAACGATCTACATGCATGTAAATTCATGCTATTGCTCATTTCGTTCTCTCATTTGACATCCATATGTAAATTCATGCTCCTGGAGCTCGCGTCACAAAGTGACCATGCATTCCTCAAATGGAGCAAGCATGCTGCAGCTACATAAGGCAAACTGAAGTTACATATTTGTATTGATTTTCATGGTACGAGACCATTCCTGGTCACCTATCACGTTGGTACTTCCACAAAACGGGAATAACACTGATGACAAAACTGTAGTCCGTGGACCTGAGCAAGTGCTGCCGTAACATGATTTCTGATAAAACTAAGAACAAATTACAAGTTATCCATGAATGGCTTGATCATGATCATTTAGCTGAGACACGACACTATGGCTCAATTAGCCACGGCTCCACAGGTAACCACGGCTTTCCTACATTTATCCTGATATGTGCAGTTACCGCAGCACACTTCTGGTCTTTGAGTTAGTTACAGACTCAATAAGCTGGTACATCCATCGGTCAAGCATTCCTGTATAACGAAAGTTGGTAAGTGTTTCCTTTTCATTTATTTACTTTGATTTTTTTTTCTTTCTTTAAATTTAATATTCCACCCTACATGTAACTGATAGAGGCGCAGGAAACCAAGTCTGCATGCCTGATGATGCATCATCAAATAGAAGAGGGAAATCAGAGGATGTAGTTACCGGTCATGGCAAATGTTCCTCCAAGAACAGCACATAGGCGAGTTATGAAATGCAGGAAGTTCCTTCTTTCCTCTTTGATGGTGACTGTAATTGGCGAGAGGTCATACAGGAAGTAAACAGCTGCAGGAAAAGAAAAGGGTTAGTTTTGATAGAGATGAAACATGCCATACTTGGATAGTGGTTAAACAGTAACCTGGCCACGCCCTATCAGTTGGGCGAATGGGAACAAAATACTCAGTGACAGAAAACTGATTTGTTGGCAATACTTGCTTTGAGAGATATCTGTACTCAGTTGGGACAACCTGCATATCAATCGGGAAAACAGATGAGAACACTCACAAACTATTACAAATCGCAGGGTAAAAAATAGAGCAGCAGTAAATTTCCACACGCTGATGACCCAGTGTACAAATAAGATCCACCCAACAGAATTGAAATAGGCTCACTGAGCATGGGAAATAAAATGTCACTTTTCCTTTTGGCCAAATGACGAGTTCAAATTGTAATGTAAATGAGAATATCTGTAAAACTATTAAATTTTCTCCAGGCTTTCTTTTTTACCTTCCCTATATATTGCAACATGTAAGCTGCTTCATGAACATGTTTGATCGTAAAGGGCAGACTACTAGTAATAGCAACTCAGTCTCACCTTAATATAGTACTTGAAAGTCCCACTTGTGTCATGGAGTATTCTTGTGGTATCATCCAGTGGATTATGAATTCCTGGATACTTAGGTCCAAAGGACAGCTCATGAATAACATGACTGACATTCACATGGCTCGACCCCTCAAAAATCTGGATAATAACAAAGATATATATCAGTAACCTAAGTAGAATATCAATTCAAAACTGTTAGATGAGAAAGTGTCTCCTTGTCTACACCAAAACACCAAATTGGAATAAAACAGTGATTTACTTCGTTTACTAGAGTAGAGGCCTTGCAAGACAAATTGATTCTAATTTGTAAATTGGCCATACAGCAGAAAAGATGAACAATGGTACTTCACATGGTATTTTCAGATGAATGATATCTGATAAAACTGGAAAAAACATTACGCTGACATAAGCACAGAGTCAACAAAGAGAACACTAGAGGTTATGTATGCCCAGCATCATTAAATCCGAGCACCTGCCCCTGTCAATGCTAGTTCATGCTTGGATCAGCGAGAGGTAGGAACCAGCCAGTTCAGATAAACACCGCAAGGAATTGGGGCCGTTTGCTGAGCTACTTGGGAAGATGCTTTGTTACGAACTCAAATGATGCTTTTCTAATTAAATCTAACAAAATGTTCCCTATTTCAGTATTTCTCAAGAAGAATTCAGTTTCTCGAGCAGCTTAATCTTTATCTTACAAACCTTAGGATCACATCTACATCAAATCAAAATGCAGGAAGTGTAGAATTTTAACTATCTGCAGTTTAGATTAATAACCTTCTCAGCAACAAAAATGTTTAAACCATGCACTGATAAATGAAAGTTACCAGCAACCCTCTGCACATCCAAATGCCCATACACCTGTGAAAATTGAAGGAACAGTTTAGCAACACTGCAAAATGATATGTAATCAAGAAAATCATCACGAAAATTAGTGAGAACTGTTAGATGAATAACTTACTCGGCACCCTTCACCATTTGCCAATGCTTGTTTAACACTCTTAACCATTTTCTCTGCATCTTCATCGAATGTATGTTCATGCTTCTTTGCTTCGTCATGATGCTCGTGTCCATGGTCTGTTTCAACTTTTAACTATGAGCATGTTATAAAGAACTATTCTAAATAAAGCATCCATTAAATGAATCATTCTAACTAAATTGCATCTGACCCTCAGTCCATGAGATGAAATATTCTAACTTAAATATCAAGTGTCGGTGTTGATTTTTTTAAGAAAACGGCTAGAAGTCTTATTGTCTATAGTTGAGTTAAGCCCTGGACTTATGCCTGGGTATTCAGTACCCAACAGCTCCACCTGCCAACTGAGCGCAGTTCTAACAGAAAAATATTGACATTTGGCAGTATGTGATTTTCTTTCCTACACTGAGATAAAAAGAATACACATACTATACACAAAGATTTTTGGTACGACAATGGTCACAATTCAGTAATAATTTGACTTTTTTTCTTGATAGGGAGGAAGGAGCATATACCATGATTATGAGCTCCATGTTCCTTTTCAACTAGATCAGATAAGTACTCTGTACCAATGATATGGCCATACCTATCTAAGCGAAGCTGTATACAAGAGACATAAAGGAAGAGAAAATATTAGGCAGCGTGGCAATGAAAATTTAAAATCCAAAAACACAACCATTTTTCATGGAATTCCATGTGAGGAGCGCAAGACATGAACCAGAACAGGTGAGTTACATGTCCTCAGTAACTTTATACTTAACCTAAGTAAACAAATTGCCACTTTGCCAGCATAATCTAGGATCTTGACCTGCTTCATGACTTGCAATTATATGCGCTTATCACTTGTTGATGTGATTTTTATTTGTCACAACTTACAAGCAGAGGTAATGTAAGTGCAGCTACTGTATTAACATACTAAATGTGCATTGTAAGGAACAGACTTCTGACAGAAAAGTACCTTCCAAATATTTGTATGCAAATCAACTTCGTGTTTCCCAGACATGTCAATTGCATCCACACTCAATACTAAACAAAAGGACAGGAGCCAGCAAAAGAAATACCAAAGCATGAAACACTTCAGGCAAATGAATGCGCTCATGACACATATAAAGCAACTCTGGTCCATACTTAAATGAACAACTGACCTTCACATGGTAACGAAGGGAATGACATATTTATATGAATTGGCAGGTTTTCTCCTCGTTTCAGATCTACGGACATCTGCAGGCAGTATCAACAGGTGACGAGTTCATGATACATGTCTTGGCAAGGATCAGCACAAAGGAAAGAATATTTACAGAAACAAAACGGCATCACCAAGAGCACATAAATGTCTCAGCAATGTAATCAACTGATGGTTCATGTTTCATATTATAGTCATAGACATGCTTCTGTCATTACACAAATTCTTTAATCAGATCAGCACACTGATGCTTGAACTCAGTCCCACTTGCCAACTAGCATCATCTTGAGAAACAAAAAACTAAGGCAGTATTTACTATATATCCCATTGGTTTACACTTTTCTAAAGGAACTAAAACAGAAATAAATTCCTAATTCCTACAGGCATATTCCCATCGCAAAGTAAAACAAGATCACAACATCTGTTGGAATGCCAGAGCAAAAGTAACTATGTGAATGTTTCAGTGAAGCTGCATATGCCAGTCAATGAAGAAGATAGTAGCAGCTGTGACCAATGATACCTGATGGACGGTGCGGGTAGTAATATAAAACTTCAGCTCGTGCACGAACAATGTAAGCATGATAATCAGCCCAAATATTGTCACTGCAAGATATCAATGACAACGAATTGATGACGATTCTCCTAAGCAAATATTAACATACACAGGCAAAATCCACGAAGAAATAGCCAAATAGGTTCTCCATACCGATAGCGCCAGAGTAAGTCTTCTTCAACAGATGCTCTTCCGCATGCGGAAACGCGTTGAGGCTCTTCAGAGACGGGATCCTCGCCATCTTTCAGCTGCCACAACACACAATGAACGAACCTCGTCAGAACTAGAGAGCGTCGGCCATCGCTTGAGCAAAACTATACCCAAAATTGAGGCAAACAAACGAACCCAAATTTTCTATTAGCGAACCATGTAACAATCGAATTCCACACAAATCTCCAGCCTAACTCCGTACTAATCACTAACAACAGGCAACAGACCAACTAAAATGTAAAATCCAGAGGGGCTCAAATTGAACCACGAGTTTATTAATGTGCAAGTGGACCAAATCCAACCACACAGCACACAGGCCCACGGCTCCCCAGCCGGCGAGGAGCAAGGACCTGGACGGGTCTCATCGAGGACGAAAACCAGCCCTTCGAACAGTTAAAGGATTCCTTCCATCGAGGCGAGCAAAGGGGATTCTTACCAACACAGGTAGGAACTAGCCCTCGCCTGCTGGATCTCCGGCCTGCGACGGCCGATCCCTCGAGAGATCAGCGATTTGGGGCGGCGAGCTGGAGAAATTAGAGAGACGGGAAGGGGATTGGGGTACGAACAGCTCAATACCAATATTTCAGTTCCAAAGAAAAAAAACGCCTTTTTTGCAGCCAGACCAGCGGGAAGCGGCAGGCGCGCGGCGTCGCGCGTTCGGGCCGAAGCGAACCCGGCTGCGTGGGATGGTGGCCGCCGCCGCCGCACACGACGTATCTGCGTTCCGTCACGCCTCTCGCGTGTCGCCGAACGAATTGATACAGTCCGTTGGCCGAGACAGACGTCACAGACCCAGACGGAAGCTCTTCTGTCGCGCCGCACGCTTAACATGAAGGGTCGCGACCATGGCCGCCAGACCTTGATCCTTTCCTTGCACTTGATGCACGGTCTTAAACTCTTTCTCAGTTTGCTTGAAGGCCAACTGAGCATTCGGGAAACCCAAACACAGCAAGAAACCAGAAAAGGGGCAAACAAAGAAGGAAACAGCAACGGAGCACAAATGGTCTAATAAACAAAAATAAAAGGCTTACTAAGGCCACACTCAATATACCATTTCATTACACTCTTTCTAAGACTAGTTTTAGGAAAATGAGCCAGCTTTCTTTTATAAGGATGAAATGCCTCTCACAAAAGATGAAAGATTTACTTCTCTTTTCTCATAATTAACTTGCCAAGTCAGTAAAAAATGCATATGTGGCATAAAATTTAATGCTTATGAAAGGCTCTATTGACACTGACCAAAGGCTACTCCCAATGCACGTATAACTTTGAGCACCAATGCACGTATAACTTAGATGTAGTTGTTGCTACTCCTCAAGAGTTAAAGATAGAAAAATATCACTGTAATGCAACGTTTTCTAGTTCTATATCCGAGGCCGCCGGCCTGATCCTGAAGGAAGATGAGCTCCTGAAATTCACGTTATCAAGGCCCAAATCTACCTGGACAATAAAATCACGTTAATTGGGCCACGTATGCTAAAAACAGCCCACTTGCTGCCGCGGATTCCCCGTCGCCCCCGGAGGCGCGCTGCCGGCCTGCCGCGTTCTGCACGTTTCCCCCCTCCTCTCGCTCTCCGAGTTCTACTCGTCCGGCCGCCGCCGCCGGAATCCTTCGCTCGACGCCTAGATCAGATCCAGGTAACCCGTCGACCACAACTCAACCTTATTCTTGTACGGGTTGCCATTTTGTTGGCTAAGATGCGCTGTTCTTTGTTGCGATGAATTGCTCGATTCGTCTGCAAGAACTTTTGCTCCAATCCGTCCCGTTTATCGCCGATTTCTTTTTCTGCATGGTCGATACACACTACCATGATACCATCGGTTGGGTTATTCTAGCATCTTCCCATCCGGCAAGTACTGATCAAAACCTACGCCTTTTTCTTTCTCTTATTACAATGCCACCATTACATCTTTGTTTCAGACTTCCAGTAGTTCTTTTGCGGATGATGAGGTCTATGGATCGAAATTTTCGTTCGCCCACCTACAATGAGATGAAACCAATTCTTTAGTCGTTTCATTTGGCACCTCCGGCGATTTCTCCATTTGCTACAAATGTGATCAGAGAGCCAAACAAAGGCTGAAACACATGCAATCTTCTACTTTGTCACTGAACCCCTATGAGGCTATGGCCGCTTTTAGGTGTTGGGATGTCGGTTTTTTCCAAAGTTAATTTTCATTTATCATTTCTTGCACCTTCCATGTTTCCTCGAATTGCCTTGAGTTCTTCAAATTGAAAAATTCACCTTTTCGACCATGGCAGCTAGCCAGCTACAACTACTGTGATGTTTCGAAATTTTTTATTAGTTTTTCCTTGCTTGTTGTCGATGATATGAGACCCGGGTATACTCAAGATACAATAAGGCCGAGTGATCCAATAATGGGGAATCGGTTTGGCCCAAGAAGGACCGGGTGGCCCGACGGACCTAGAGTCAGTCGGCCCATTCGGCTAGGAGATAAACATCAATTAACTTGTACTACAAGGCTGTTTACTATGTAACCGACTAGGTTTAGATCCATGTAACCCTGTACCCCCGACTATATAAGGCGGGCAGGAGACCTACAGAAAACTCTCTCACAATACATCATACCAGCACAGGACGTAGGGTATTACGCCTTCGGCGGCCTGAACCTGTATAAACCCTCGTCTCCTGTGTTACCATCGTGTTCTTGATTCTCGTACACCCATAAAATAACTATCGAGGCCCTAAAACCTCGACACTTGTCTTGTTGAAGCCTATGGTATTCTCAAAAAACAAAGAAGCCTATGGTATTCTCACATCCTATTATTTCAAGGTTTATTCTTTTGTGGTCGGTGGAAATTAAGAAGGACTAGCCCTTGATGAATATGGGAAGTGGTTTTTCTGATATAAATAAGAAGTTTCCTCACTTCCATGAACTCTAACATCAAACTTTGCTATTTCATGTTGTACTTCTTAATATGGAACATACGATTATGCTATCCTGTATTTGTTGAAGTATTTTGAAGTTATTAATTCATTTTGAAAACAATAGAATTGTCAGGTTTATAACTTTTCCTTTGAAAAGCTTAATGTTGACTCTTCATTTATCTGACACATTTCCTTTGAGGTTGAGTTAAGTAAAATTTGTCTTCACATCCCTTGTTTCAGACCAAGAAAAGCTGTGGAACTGGAATCCGAGGACTCTTAACACCAATCAAGACAATGCACGAAAAGGACGAAATAAAATATGCTTTTCTTGATGATAATGATATAAATGGGTTGACCCCGGATCTGATGGCTCCATGGGATCCTTACTTTCTCGAACCTCCTGCTAAATCTAATCTTGACGAAAATACTCATACAAAATTGGTCACGCAGGTATGCTAAGCAACCCCATTGATGCTCCTACTCTCCTTTCGTTAATTCTGATTCTTGACACATTCCCCTTTTTAGTGGGCAAATAAAAAAGATGTACTGCTTTCGAAATATGGAGCGACTGCCACAATGTTTCCGGACATCACTCCAAAGGTTTTTTGTTGTCTCTTAGAATTTAATTGAGTACTCGTTAGGCTTTTGTAATATTTTATCATTCCAGCATTATTTCTTGGAATTTATTGTTCACTCAAGTTGAACATTTGTTTTGTGCTTTTCCTGAGATGCATTACAGCAAGTCTGTTATTACTTTGTTATTTGGATATTTCATAGCCAATGACTACCCTTTTCAACTATCAATGGATCCATCCAGGGGGTCAATCAGAACTGCTACAGCACAATGAATGATTTGCTGCCCATCTTGAGAAAGGATTGCCCTCGGCGCTTTCGCAGCTTTTTCAAGAATTATGGGGGGTGGTTAGTTTGGCGTTCAATGATCATCCCAGAAGCCCTCAACTATATGATGACCCAAAATGCCCTGAAATGCACCAAAGTTGTCTTGGAGGGCAAAGCTCCTGAGCTACAGGGGATCCGTTGCAACCCTAACTGGATGAACAAATATGGGCACTTCCCCCTTCATCAAGCTGCTGATCTTTTGGATATTGACATGATCAAGTTACTCATAGCCAACGGTGCATCAGCTAATGTACGTGCGGCAGAGGATACAGTAATTGGGAGCCTACTCCCGCTCCAAGTTGCAGTTGAAAACACCTCCATGCACAAGTACCTGGAGGATAATCCATTGCCTAACCGGGAGGATCCAGTCTACAGCAAAGCTGATGTCTACAAGCTTATCTATCTTCTTTGCCTACCTGAAATGGTTTGTCTTGTATATACACAAAAAAGTACTTCTGCTGCATAATAAAAGAACACTGTTGAGTTCATGTCAAATGACCATCGATAGTACTTGCACATGGAGCATTCTGACACAACCTGTCGAAGAAAGAATGATATCCATCATGTTATTCTTGCTGTTGGTACTGTCTTAGCTTTTATACTTAAAAGAAAAGGAGATAGCAAATATAAAACTGCTACTATCATATCTGATGTATCATTTCTTTTGCTTGGAGGTTATAACTCATTTCTAGCTCCTAGTAGGTTTTTTTTAATAGTTACTAGCTAGTACATTTTAAGGAACATGATGATAAATGTTTTATGTTACCGTAATTATGCAGAAGATCTTCTTGGATGCTACTAGGGAGCTTGCAAAACACACAAATGATCTAGTTGATGTAATCTGGAATTACATAAAGGCCGGAAAACTTGTCCAGGCTGGAGTTTTGCTCCTCGCAGCTCAAGAGCATGTCCGCCTGGGACCATCCTGCAAGAAAAATGGCAGTAGCAAGCCAGATGGGTTTGCTATTATTGTGAGCCGGATTACCAATAACTTCTATGCCATAGATTTCAACATGGGTCTACATGAGAAGGAACATGAGCAGCCAGATGCGAATGTAAAGTTTCTTTTCTCTGCTTTGTTACTAGTTAATGCGATTTCCCAGGCTGGTGGAGCCCTGCATAAATACATTCAGGTGCATTCGAAGGTACCTCAGTTTCAGGCATTATACCGTTACTATGTTTCTGTTATCTTCTGTTGGATTATCCGCCGTCAATGACGTTCTCTAGATATATCCCTTTCTATACAGCTCATTTTCCTTTTTCATCTTTTTTACAAGCTGAAAACGTTTTGCAGGTTCCGCACGTAGATGTCCTTGAACGTGTTTCATCAATTCTGAAGGACTTTGGTCTTTGCCCTCCTGAAGACATCGATATTGGAAATCTGTACTATCTTATACCTTTCACACTGCCTCAATAATTATAATTTTTCACTATCCATATGTTCATTTATTATTTCTACTAACTTTTGCACTGCTTCAATGGTCATAATTTTTCATGCAATTAAGTTAAACTGCTCATTTATTTATTTCTTATTACTTGTTCTTGTAGCATCCCCTATAAACCCAAGCGTTATGAAGAGTTACTTGACAATCCTAACTTCATGAACCAATATGGGCAATTTCCCCTCCACCGAGCTGCGGAATCTTTCTCTGTTCACATGATCAAGTTGCTCCTAAACAAAGGTGCATCTGCTAATGTAAGAATGGCTGGCGATGCAGTCCTTCAGGGCTTACTCCCACTCCATGTGGCAGTTGAGAACACTTGCTTGCATAAGTACCTGGAGGAGAATCTATTGCCTAACCGGGAGCATCCAAATTACAGTAAAGCAGATATCTACAACCTTATCCTTCTCCTGTGCCTACCCGAGATGGTTTGTCTTGCATCCCTCCCTGCACAAAAAACTACTTCTGCACACAATATTTAAAAAATTAGCTCACGTTATATTTCTTGAACCGTTGATTATTTTATAACTGAGCATTCTGACTTGTCAAAGGAAGAAATTGTTTCAATTTTTTTGAGACCACGCGTTCTCTTTTTTATTTTTAATTAAGAGAAAATAAGCTACAACTTCAAGATTCTATATTCAGGTCTTAAGGATATATTTCCTTTTGCTGGAGGTGATAACTAATTCCAAATTACAATGTTTCAATTTTTCAGAAAATCTTCTTGGATACTACTAGGGAGCTTGCAAACCACACAAATGATCTAGTTGGTGAGGTCTGGAATTACATTAAGGGTGAGAAACTTGTCCATGCAGGAGTTTTGCTCTTTGCAGCTCAAGAGCATATGCGCTTGGGATCTTCCAGCAAGAAAAATTGTAACAACCAGCCAGATGGGTTTGCTATTATCATTAATCGGATTGCTGACTGCTTCCTTACCTTTGATTTGGAGATGGGTCCAAATGATAGGGTGCTTGAGCAGCCATATGCGAATATAAAGTATCTTTCGTCCGCACTGTTACTGGTTAATGTTATTTCCCAAGCTGGTAAAGCTCTCCATGAATACATTTCGATGCATTCAGAGGTACCCTTCATTTGGTAGTGTGCAGCTACCATGCTTCTACAGTACCTTAAAAAGGGTCTATGAATAGTTCCCTTTCTTTGAACTAGTTTTCTTTTCATCAAGCTGTAAATATTTGCAGGTTCCACATGTGGGCAGACTTGAACGTGTTTCATTGATTCTGAAGGATTTTGGTTTCTGTCCTAAAGAAGAAGGCTTCGATATTGAAAATATGTATTATTTTGCACACTTTTGCAATGCTTCAATGTTTACAATTTTTCATGCAACTATTTGATCGATGTCATTTGTTTTATACTTTTTTCTTGAAGCTGCTTCCCTAAATGCCTACCTGGAGAGTTACCTGACAAGCATGGTGGGTGTTGCCGTGTGGGTGTGTTAGCCTTAGTAAATTTCCCATAAGCACATAAAATAAGCCCTATTTAATTTGTCATTGAAACAGAGTATATGGTTCCAATGGAGAAAGCTACAAAGATTCCTTATCCGAGTGCTGCAGGGGGAAAGGTACGAATTATTAGTTTTGCAGCTTGCTTGTTCGTGGTTCTCTTGCGTGTATTTCTCCTGCTTTTTGTCTGAAGTATTCCACCTATGATTCATGACTGTCCAAAATGCTGATGTAGTTTCCAGTTTGTAGTTTGTACCTTCAAGACACATGTTCTAAAAATTAAAGCATGAACTGAAATAAAAACACACTTGTGAGAAATGCAAATAATCGAACTGGAAAAGTTTATTATGACTGCGCTTTGGTTGATGGCCCCGTAACATCACTAGAGTCTGCCATATTGTTAGGATAAATGGATCTACCTGATGGCTACTAGAAAGATTGACAACAGACATTGCATTGTAGCCAATTTCTTGAGTTAAATAGAACATACATGTTTCACTTGCCTTTTCTGCCATGCAACTAGTTATGCTGCTTAGGCGTGTCCAATCCGAGAGAATATTGTGCATAACTAATAGGTCATACGGCCAGTGCTGTAAGCTCCAATACGTAATGGGTCTGGTGAAGGGAAATTACTGGACAGCCCTTTCCTTGCTTATTGCAAGGAGTATTCAAACGCAGGACATCCAAGATGTAGTGGAGGTACCCTGCAACTCTGCCAGTAACTGATATCATAGTTTTTCATCTGTACCGTAACTGATATCATAGTTTTTCATCAGTAACGCAGATAACATCTCTTTTCAAGATGGCTAGTGGCGGTCAATTCTTTGATTTCAAAGCCACCTTGGTTTGTCCAAGTTCTTCTTTTTTTTAAAAAAAAAATAAATTATCTTTGCTGATCTATGAAACAGGTTGAGCCGAAGAAAGCGCGGTCTAGAAGGTGGGAGCTCGGTTTCCAAAAGGCACTTTTCTTCCCGTATTGGAGATCACTGTTATCACCCGTGGCTCCTATAAGAGTGTTTCCATCGCATGCAATAGGGGATGCTTTATGGCAGCTACATGGCAGTAAATCAACAAGCAAAAAGTCTGTTCCTGTTACATATGACAATTTTCATTTGTTCACAAGACTCCGGACACAGTTTAGTCATCAACCTAGAAGGTCACTGAATACTGCTGCGACATTGTTGAAGGTGTTAAGGAGGGCATAAGGTATGCCATGAGCCATGCCTTTTTATGTCTTGTTTCTGAACGTGTCCAGCGTAGCCACTAGAAAAATAGCGTGCCATTGGCACGCCTCATGTCCCTTATAACGTGATGAAGCTAGGCCCATAGTGTTGGAAAAAAGCTTTGTTCTCACCAAAGATTTTAAACAATATAAGAGTTTAAGCTTTGCATTAAAATCTTATATTTGGTTTGTCACAACCAAAGAACTGATTCCTTTTGCTCGTAGGGAAGTTAATCTATTTATTTTTTTTGGCATGTTGGGAAGTTAATCTAAACATTGCATGAGAAACATTGATCACATGCATTAAGTCTTTTGCCGAGCACAAAACTCTGTAATTGAGTTCTGAACATAGTATGTACGAGATACAAACATGAAGGCAAACTGCCTTGACTTGCCAACAATTGATATTATGCGCTATGCTCATGATGAAGGCGATAAGAAAACATTCTGCCACCAGAAAAGGACTGAGAATAAAACATAAAGGTAAGAAAAATTCTTCGATCTCAATGTTCTCTGACATAAATTTTATTTGGGATGCTGGTTCAGAAATTAATATAGGCTAGAAACATGTATATTCCCAATCAAATAGTATAGCCACAGGCTCAATCGGATTGATTTGGATCATAGTAGTTATGTTAACTCAAGTTCATCTTCTATCAGTCCCAAGTGTAAACAATTTTCAAAAACATAGTGAAGCAATTAATTTCACTTGCTCATAAATAACATGAAAGCTGATAAAATAATATCTGACTGTAAAAGATATTGGAGGGCAAATTTTAAGAGTAGTTGGTTGTTGAGAAAAAAGTCTGAATGCAGTGCTGTCGGATAACTAAAAAAAAGCTTAGAAAAGAAAAAAAAGTCATGGAGGTAAATGTGATGTTAGATAATACATGCAATTTTTCTCAGTATTTATCAAGAAGAAGGAAATAGTTTCTACTGGCAAAATAAACTCATGTGAGGAGGTACATCAGTCAAGATGGGAGACGCAAGGCGCTCAAGGCTGAAACTGAATCATAATATATGTGCTAGGTAAGAAATAACTAATAAAATAATTGTATTTCACCATGTCCTCCTAGATTTGGTATTATTCGATTAAATTGACTTCACCATATTCTTCTAGATTTGGTATAAACACATCAATTCCTCTACCTCACGAAATTGCTAGGAAGCATCCTAAACTTTGATTGTGCACATAGAACAAACCAAACACTGTGCATCACACAAATATATAGGCCAATGCCTGATCACTTTACACATAATAATCTTTAGAATAGCTAGAAGAGAGGAACTCTACTATTCACAAAATGAAATTAATTTAAGAGATTCAGGGCTTTCTACTATAAAAAGAAGCTGTTCTGAGTGTTGGTAACACAACAAATTACAGTCAAACAAAAGCAGTTGACAAAGAAGATAGATATTCGACCTTGTGCGGGCAATACCACAAACACCTGGTCTGCATTAGAGTGAAGGCAAGCGAATCAAAAATAGAAATCATTCAAATACGTAAGTCGTACTGAATGATGAACGATACCTACAGTTTAAGCAAGGGCAAACTATGACGGTCAGCATGTCAACGACCGTGTACCTCCTTCCTGGTCAGCCACCTTGTGCCTTGCGAGAAGATACAGACAGAGCAAGGTGATTATCAGATTATGTGAAGGCGCCGCGGGTGCCACGACAAACTGGCAAGTGCGAGGACGCCGAGCTCGGCAGGAAGCCGAACCCCACATGGGTAGAGGCGTATTGCGGCCTTACCCGCTAGCGTCCAGGCGGCCGTGCCTCGGCGGCAAGTCGGAGCAAGCGGGCTGGGTGGCGTACCGAAGTACGAGGAGCGCGCTTGAGAAGGGCGGCAGGCGTGCAGACACAGTTCGCCGGAGCCGGAGGAAGGAGCGGTGGCGGCAGGCCGTCCGCGGGTTATCTGCAGATGGATTATTGATGCGCGGGCATGGGATTGGGATTGGGGAGCATCGGTGATGTGCTCGACGAAAAGATCTGGAGGCCGCTAGATATCTTTGCGACACCGCATCTAGAACTCACGTCATGCTTCGCAGCTTTATCAAATCGAACGACATAGATTTACTGACGACCGGATCCAACGGCAGGTAACAACAGGCTGACGTGGGCAAGCTCGCTGGTCAGGAACGCGACCGCGTTGGGAAATTAGAAGATGCGAAAGAAAAGAAATTTCCTTTATGAATGAACAAATAAACGAAGGTCCTTTTTGAACCTACCTAACAGCTGGATGAAAGTGCCTGGATTATTTATCTTCTTCTGGTAGTGTTGGGAACTAAGAACGCCCTGAAGTTTACACTTACAGTATGCCACTGGCTATAAAAGCCCTAATTCCTCACAAAACTAGCACATTTCCTCTCCCCATCCGCAAATCTGAGCCAGATTCTTCCGCCTGTAAACTCTTTTTTTTTTTTGGGATATGCCTGTAAACTCATTGGTAGACCATAATCTGCGGATGCAATACTCTGCTGCCCTATGTCCAAAGGATACCTTTGACTTCCCTACTACTACACCAGTACTCTCCGACAAGCAAGCTTTTCTGAAACGTGACAGTTGTTTCACCTCCGAGAAACCAATCCTAGCGAGCAAACTCTGGAGTTGGGCACGCAGATCCAAAGGCAAAGCAAAACCGTCGACGAGCCCATCAGTCTTTCCATGCGAGAACAATCGAGCCAGTCCAAAATGACCTGCACCTGAATTAGGCGGCCAAGTCAGGTTGTAGTATTCCGGAATCATTCCGTCGGCTGAGCATTTGAGATTAGTGGTTAGATCTAGTAGATACGCTCCCCTAAACTTGCCCAACAAGCATTGATCACATGCATTCTGGTCTAACAAAAGTCCATTCAGGCACCATGTTTTGGTTTGGGCAGGTTTTCACACCTTTCTCACGCAGGTTCTGGTGCGCACTCTGCTCGCCTTCGCCCCGACGCGGTCTCTGATCATATACAAGCCCATGGTTTGTGGCACTGCGAATTTCTCTAGTATCATATAAAAGAGGGAATCTGTACCACGAGCCGTTTCTGAAGAATACTATGCAGGTACCGTACGGTTCTCCTAGATGACTGTCTGGGCTGCCAAAACCAACGTGCTTTTAGAATACGGGAATTTTGCAGACACCAGTTGTTCTTCAGAAAAGCAGTTGGGGAAAAAAAGTTTTTTTCCCCCTCTGAAAATGGTGATTCTGCAAGTAAGTGGTTGAGAAAGGGCCTATATCCGGCTGACAGTGGACCCTGCCTACGGGGAGCCCGGACAGAACCCACCTGTCGGTATGCAATCTGCGCAGACCGTGGGCAGTTGGCGCGCGCTGGCTCTGTTCCAGTTACGCAACGGTAGTGTATCACGAGAGGCACCGTCGTCCACCGGCTTTGCCAGTTCCAGTCTTCCTGAATTGACCGCGCAGTTTCTATATTAAAAAAAAAAGAATTGACCGCACAGTTTCTATCACGAGGGGCAGTAGCAAGTAGCAACTGACCAGCGTGCACGAGGTGCTTTGCTGCTGCAGGGTTTGGTCTCGGCGTTCGAGACCCCAGGTCATCGCGGAACCGAGGAACATGTACAAAACCGGCAGCCATGGCTCGCAGAATCGCGGGTCGACCGACCGAGAGCCACGCCGAGCGCGCGCGCGCGACGCGCGGCGGTTTCGAGAACGCGCCGCGCGGACACCAACCAACCAAACCGTGGCCGTGCCCACCGGTTCGGCGCCCTCCGGCCGGGCTCCCCATAAATCCCTCTCGCCGCCACATGCCGACCCTCCCCAGCCACAGCCTGCCAGCCTTCCAAAGTTGGCAACTCGACACGCCTGGCACTTGGCAAGACACTCCTAGCTAGCACCGGACTCTCTGCCGCCCTCGCTCTCGGAGAACTAGTAAAAGACTCGCGGCGATGGACGTGTACATCTCGGAGGAGTACGTGGTCCAGCGCCGCGCCGAGAGGAGGGCGGCGCGGAACGCGGCTGCAGCGGCAGCGCGAGGCGGCCACGAGCAGAAGGCGGACAGCGGCGGCGAGCAGAAGCGGTGGATGACTGGGGCGTGGGCGGAGAAGGGGAAGCGAGCTGGCGCTGGCGACGCCAATGCCAGTGCCGGTGCTGGTGGTGGCGCCGCCGGCCGTTGCGTCGAGGACGTCATATTCAGCTACTTCTCGGCGTAGGCCACGACGCTCTGCCCAGTCTCATGGAGCAAAAAGACCGTGCGCATTGCATGGGTCGTTTGGTCTAGGATTTGTATGTCGTGCTAGTGGAGGATTTTATTTTTGTAACTAGTGGAAGTGATTCGTGTGTGTTTTAGCAGAATCTTCAGCTAACCGGCTCACTGCTGTGTCGTTCCATTTCCTCCCTAGGCTTAACCGACAGACCAACAGAATGAGATCGAAAGGATTCGTTACAGATGCCCAAAGAACTCTAGTAGAGATCAGTAGAGTACCTTCATCAAGATTCTCATGTCGGCATCGGTACGTGAGTACGTATAATCCGTATTACAGAAAAGCCCCTACAGAAAACTTCACGACCATAAGAAATACAAAGTCTACTCCTTTTGTTGCTGCTGGAGTATTTGGTCTTTGTCTTCATGGAAAATGAACACAATTGGGCATTAAGATGAATGCTCACTTTCCTCTTTCTTTCATGCATAATAGTAACTGCATGCTTGGAGTATGGCAACTGCGACTTCTTATGGACTCCTATCCCTCTTCACCTCCACACTCCCATAAAGAAGGGATATTGTGTGTCATCGTAGTTGCTGCCTCATTGTAACTTGCAAATTAACTAGCTGGCTTTCACGCAACTGAACTATCTTACATTACTATGTTCAATAACGGTATATCCAACATCAAGATTCCATGATCAAAAAAAAAAAAAAAAACATCAAGATTCCTTTGTGTACCACGCATGCATTGCACTATCATGCATGTGCCTCCTCTCAATGGATTTCAATCTCCTCTTGAGGGATTTCAATCGTGTATCAAAACGATGCTCTTCAGTCGATTCATGATCATTCACCAAAGAGTACTATACATTTTGGCATACTTATTTTCCTATTTTTTTCAGTTGTCGCTAGCTCGGCAATCTGATCTCGTGTTTAAGGAGAGGATCAAATGTGTGGACATATTCTACGAGGATGGCAGCACACTAAGTGCAAGAAACATGGACGATCTAGCATAAAAGATAATCTCAACTCCAGCCCCGTGTCAAGAGTGTTTTTTATGTGCATAGGACGATCTAGCATAACAGAACTTTCGACCGCGGCCAGAGAAGTGCCCAGCAAGTTTCTAACCAAATCAAGGAAGAGGTGAGAACTTGGGTAGCGGCTGGCGCGAAAAAACTAGGTCGTCTCCAAGGCGAGTAATCCGCTAGGGAGTCTGTGGTTGAAAAGTCGCGATGATCCAATCGTCGCTGTGTTGCATGGGGCTTTGTAACCTATGCGTTGTAAAACATTGCCGCTTGGCATCTTCTTCTTAATACAAAGATGCGCAGCCCTCCTGCGTATTCGAGAAAAAAAAAATGTGCATAGGAGCACTTGCCCCCCTAGAGGGTCAAAAACACAAAGTCACATAAATTATTTGATCGGATAATAAGGATTTTTCTACTTCATTAGAGATAATGACCCTTGAAAAATTTTATCTAATAATGAGAACTTTTTTCTCATTATTAGAGAAAATTTTCCAATGATCATAAACCCAACTAGCTGTGTGCCCGTGCTTTGCCACGGCAAAAATCGGATACTCACATGATCATGACAAATACTATTTCACTACATTATGCAAAACATTGTATTATATAAAAATTAGCGTCACAATTTATTACCGAGCCTCTTCACTGCGTATATGGGAATTTTCATGACAGTATAAGCAATATTAAAATTTATTAGGAAAAAATATACCTTATGTTTTTCTAATAAAATAATGTGAAAAAGTTAAGTGCTGCGTGGCAATATAAATAACATCTCATGCTAAATTTTTTTCTAGAGAAAAGATGACACGGTGTTAATGTTTCACTGGTCACATCCGTGACCCCAGCAAGAAAAAAAAAGGCAGCGCCCCCAAAGCTACGTTCGTATAGCGTGGGACCTACTGGATTTAAAATATATGAAAATTGAGCACTCCGCTGAGCCCGTCGGCCATTAATTGCAGCCTTGCAGGTTGTCTTGTTCTTCTCTCCCGAAAGCACGGCCGCCGCTAGAATCCTCCGCTCCCGCTGCCACCGGCTTTCGCCACCTTAAATCGGCCACGCAAACAGACACCAAAGCCAATCATCTAGATCCATCTTGATTCGCTCATCCGCAGCCCTTCGCGGCCATGCTCCCACGAGCAATCGGCGATCTCCTACACCACGCAGGAAGTGCCTTCAGAGCAGCTCGCCTGCTCCTGACATGGGAGATAGACTTGCGACTTGGGGAGCTTGGCGGGAGATATTTGCGAGAGGATCTCGGTGGCGGGCACGCGGAGGCGGCTCGGCGGAGTCGTGTTGGCGCGCAGCAGGGCGCGCTCGTCTTCGCAAGGTGTTGCCGGAGAGGATAGGGAGGCGATACGCGTCAGGGGAGACAGGGGACCGTGACCCGCTGCAATGCGGCCCCACCTGTCGGCGCAAATCTAAACTGAAGAGGGTGAGGGTGGGGTGACGGACCAACCATTCACCACTAACTCCCTTTTTTATGTATGGTAAAGATATATCATTATCCATTGACATTCCACCTAAAAAAATATGACAAAAGATCTTACATTTGAAGAATTTGAATATTTTATATAGATAAATACTCATTTGAGCACATTGGCACCAGCCGAAAAAATGACGTGGCTTTGACCCATAATACAATTTAAAATCGGAGGCATGTGCCACTATGCTTATAAAATATACTATTTAAAACAATCATTATTGTAGGTGTTGAGTAGACCGAATAATGTGATGGGCAAGCAACTACTGACCCTGTTAGGCTCATTTCACAAATCTGCTATATCATTCAAGAGAAATTTGTTAACCTTTCTCGACAACCACAAACTATTGTACAACGCTTCATCATCGATTGTGAGAGCAATTGAAGCCTATGAATAACTGAATAGGCAATATCCAAGATTGAGAAGGGTGGTTCAGCTTGTAATTTCCCTCATGGAGTCCTGTTTTCTTAGAAGTCACGCGCTTCTTTGGGTAGGCATATTTGAGGCAGAATAGATCATGCATGGAAGCACTCATCGAAACATAGGACACCATTCTCAATTTCCCATAGATGTGGAGCACCATAGAATATTATTTGGTTATGTTGGACTGGTTTTTGAGAGTGGATTGACTATACCTGAATTGGTAACTAAAGCGACAAGGTTAATAAGAGCTCAACCATGTATTCATACATTTATTTATTTATGTTATTTAATTTTTTAATTTTTCTTGCAAATTTGCATTGTTATGACATTAATTGTAGTGACCCTACCAATTACCATCCCTAAGAAAAAAAATGTAATTACGTTGTGAAAAATATATGTTAGACAAGGAATTGCTTCATATTTTCATTCTTTTGATTGATAATTGAAATTATCCAAAAAAAATTATTTTAAACATTTTTAAATTAATATTTTAAAAAAGCTCGTGCCAAAATATATTTTCAGAATCTAGACCGTTTGGTCACGCTAAGGCTGGCGTGACACATACTGCAGCCACGCCAGACAGAGTGGCATGACAAGCTGACACATTAGCTTTGCTTTCCACATTGACGCAGGCGACCTGATGAGTCAGGTCAAAAGATCTGGCGCTAGATCTGGCGCCATATCTTTTGGCATGACTCACCCACACATACCTGAGGTATCTTTCCTCTCTCCTTTGTCACTCTCTGCTTTCTTCCTCCTCCGAGCCGATGATTTGCATGTCAAGCTAGTGGTGGATTTTATTTGCAACTAGTTTAAGTGATTCGTGTCTGACTTAGCAGCAGCTTCAGGTAACCAGCTCACTTCAGTGTAGTTTGATTTCCTCCCAAGTCCCAAGGCTTTACCGGCAGATGGAGGGAAGGCTTCGGTACAGAGGCGCCAAGAACTCTAGATAGATCTCGTCACAGCAAACAAAACACATTTTGCAGTATCAAAACACGCCTCTAAATCTGAACAAAATGAACTCTCGTAAATTCAGGTAGAGAGGGCATACAAAACTTTGATTTCAAGGCTACAACAAGAATACAACAAATAGAATTGACAAAGTTGGATGAGTAGTTCATCCGGTTCAAGGTCTATGTACCGCTGAATACCCATGTGTATGCTCGTTGTGCATTGGTGCCGTTACATACAGCAGAACAGACGTGCCCAGCAGTATGACTAGAAGTGCGGTGAAGTTCACCAGCAGTGCCTCGGAGCTGTACCTTCCGAGACCACCGGCCTGAAGGAAGGTGAGCTTCTCCAGGAATCCCAGCTCTGCCGCCAGCAGGGCCAGCACGTATGCGAAGAGCCCAAAGCGAACATGCCATGGGAGCATTCTGCGCCGGACTGTTGGTGTGCCTCCGGGAAAGAAGAAGGTTAAAAGGCCAAACAGCCACTGAAATATGAAACCAGAGCATTAAAATCTAGATCGGGTGATCCTAAATAGTTGATGATTTCTGAAAGATAGCTGTCTGAAAACTGAGTAGCAGTAGCAAATCCATTTGCAGCAAAACAGAACACCACTGCATGTGTAGAAAACTCAGTTACCTCCTAAAGAGAAGAAAAGGAAACAAAATTCAATGTGCAAATGCACCTTCAAATGATTTCATATAGGAAAAGAGCAGCCCGTGTCATATGAAGTTTATAGTTGGAACATAAATCATCGTAGGCGGAAATTAGGAAACATCATTGACACCCAAAAGTCGACAAGTGAACCTTCTCAATTGTGGATCTCAGGATGGGACCTTAATCTGGAAAAATGGTGACATCTTTTGTTTGCATGCCTTCCATACTAGTTTTTCTCTACCTTTCACCATGTATACTTTATCATGTCAAATGCCGCATGATCTTTTTTGTTTCGCTCTCATGTTTGCTGCCTCTGACTAAACGTGTGCAGTGTTGCAAAGTTCAAAGCTTGAAGTTTACCAAAAACTTTTGTGCATATCAAATGGTCAAGCACTCTTTTCAGCATAGACATGACACAGTTTTTCAATTACAACTACTGGTGGAAAACTCCTTTCAAGGAATTGCAACAACTATTCTTGTATTGCTAAAAGTGCATCAAAAGGTTGTTTGTGATCATCAGAATTCACAGTATCATAATGATAATGGTTTTTCCTTCAAAAACGTAATGGTTTCAGTACATCACCTGTATACCATATAGACAAATGGCTCCAAGTCCAACCCAGGAATGCAAGCTGTAGAGATTATCAATTCCACTTTCATTGTGGAACTTGAAGGCAGCATATATCCCGATTGAGCCCAGAAAGAGTGCACTGGCATGAAGAAGCATATGAACCATCTTATTTGTGTCATGGCTCCATGGCAATATTTTGTAGCTCATTATGGCTGCAGACAAATAGCAAAACCTTTAATCATTTTTTTTACTTCCTCATCAAGGAAAAACTATCAAGGAATAAAAGAGAAAAAGGCCATGTGCGTGCTATACCTTCACTCCCTAGGATGATGAATCCTATCAGCATAAACACAGGATGTATCTGCGTAGAATAGGCACACCACATTACGGCAATTTGAGCACAACCAATCTCTCAGACTAAAAAGCACTTTTTCGAGAATGCTAAAGAAACTCCTAACCATGAAATCTTTGTTAACCAAAAATAGGGAATTGTACCGGCCCTATCCTGTTTGATACATATACCCCTCAAAGTGCTTGTGTTCCAAATTTTTCTCATCACAAATCTAAATGTCTGAACTGTGAACACGTACCAGGTGGTTTCAATCACTCTCTTTGCAGAAGAGAAGCGATGCTCTTCACTCTATGGAAAATTGGCAGTGATACATTTAATGGCCAAAACCTGGAATTGTCTCCGAGCAAAATAATATGCTGCTAGATCGCTAAAGGCGCACTAGAGCCAGTAAGCCAAACAGGGGATCATGAAATGGTAAAGACGTGGGTTAACTCAACCATCCCCATTCATGGTTGGAACCAGCTAAGGCACGACCTATTATCGACGAACGAAAGCCTTGCAACCAGAGCATCGGCACCGCCATCAACCCACCCGTCACGCGCCGCCGACTAGGCTCACTCAACTGCTCGAGCAGCAGGCGCACGTCGACAGGAGGATCACGGAGATTCAAGATCCGATCTAGGCGAAGATCTGAGAGCTTTACTATGATCGAATGCTACATCGACGAGGAAAGAAATGGCAGAGAAGAAGAGGGCGGAGTCTTACGTTGAAAATGAGGCCCTTGTTGGTAGGGGAGCTGAAAGCGAGGCCGCCGCGGAAGTGGACGCACCACAGCAGCACGAGCGCCGCCGCTGAGGCCGCGAGCGCGCGCGCTGCCTTCGCTGGCGCCGGCACGGCCATCCCCTCCGGTGACGGAGACGGATCGGAACTCAGAAGTCTCCGTTTCCGCCCTCCCCACTACTGAGTACTCCGAATCCCCTAGCAAAATGTCAACGGACTCAACACCGGTCCACGTGTGTGGGCTGCAGATGGAGACCAGGGAAAAATTGACCCAACAAATGATCAGTTGGGCCTTTCATGAAAACACACATGTTCAGTTGGGCCTGGGTCGAACTGATCAGATCGAACCCGTTAACATTATCTGCCTCTCTAGATTATTTCTACTGTGCCTGCTAATTTTGGCTGCTTATCATTTCCGTAGTTCCACATCTCGATGTCCACCGCAGAAACAAAGCTTTTACAGCATAATCTTCTCCTTGTGCCGACAAACCCGTCCCGAGCTGAACCATCCCAAAAATCGGTACCATGACGATGACACAAGCAAAGAGGTCATATATGTCCACACGCTGCTATAGAAGAGCTGGCACCCAAATCCCCCACATCATCTCTTGGCAACGGCAATCCCAGCAAGGCAAAGCAAACATCATCCATGGAAATTTGTGGTGTGTACATGCTCATCCATCGGCCATCGCCGCGACGAGTAGACCTTCTCGACTGGCCTGCATCTTTCCCGTCGGATACGTGTTTTTCAGCGTCTGATGAAACGACACCGATACGCGCTCGAAACTGCCAGCGACGCCGTACCTAACCGACCTTGCACGCAGTGGTTTCGATCCATGACGCTCGATACTGCTCTGATTTTCTGATGCAGTGTTCCCGAGCTGTTCTTGTTCTTGGCATCATTTCTCGCAAGAATTGCTGCATCTAGTCATCTACACTCACGTTCTGACCGTTCTGATGACGAGCAGACTTTGATTTTCTTCACCTCTTTGAGCGCAACCGACGGCTCCAAGAATTCATACCCTTTCGAGCGCTTGTCAATTATCATGTCTTCTAAGTTCAGTCTCGTGCAACAGCTCATCACTGAACAATGCCGTCATTTTTTTTTCTCCCTCTTGATAAGAGTACCGGCCAGCACTATTCGCTCACGCCGTGAGGAAATGTCCCACTAGCATTCTAATCTTCTTGAGCGGTCCTGTTCATATAGTACTACGCACGCAGTTTTCTTTTCCTTTCCCTTGCAGTTAAAGCGATGCATGCGCATATGGGCCTGTTAAGCATTTGTTATTACTGTAGTACTACTTGTCTTCAAATCAAATCACCTGCTTTCCTTTTAGCAATTCGTGGCCTTGAGTTCTTAGTACCTTTCGAACAAGGCAGAAAATTGCTGGTGCTGAAAGACAGCAAATTCCGTTCAGCACACTACAACCAGCAACCACCACTCACCTTTCCAACTCTGAAGCACTGAAAACTGAATTTCGGCAAAGTCAGGTCACCAGGCTACTGCGTGATGCTCTCTCTAGGTTTCAGACATACGGCTGCTTCACCTGATGTCTGCACGCTGGAATGTTCTCTGATATATCGACAGGGGTGAACTGAAACCCACGACGAACAAGTGGTACTAGTACTGCGTCGTGTGGAACACATATATATTCTGAGAGAACCTCTCCTTTTCTTTCTGCTTGGAACCATGCAAAACTCCAACAGCAAGCTTCCTCTGCATGACAGCGCGCGTGACCGTTTTCGTACCTTGAAGGCAAGCTAACAACAGGCCAACAGCTCCGCATAAAAGCAGCAGACGATTAGCGACCCGCCCCGTTTTGCCGGTTTTGGTTTCTATCTCTCTCGTTGGCTACCTGCATATACACGTCCATGAACTTAACTAATCACAAGTAGATCAGTGCAGGCCTAGACGCGGACGGTAGCTTTGCTGTCGCTTCATACCATCTTAGGTTTTATCTAACCGTGGAATGCATTAAGAACCCAGAGATAGCTCACTCACCGGCACTATGCTTACGACACCGGTGCTGGCATAAAGCATTTGCGTGACACTTTCCAACAAGAGGGAAAAGCGAGGAAACAAGAAGGAAAGAAAAAGGAGAGAAGAAATTGCAAGTCCGATTATATGACGAGCGTAATAAAAGCCTGCGTCCATCTCGTTACGTTGTGGGATCATCGCCAATGAAAGCAACAATAACATGTCACCTTCTGACGCAAAGAAGAAAAAGGAGGCAATCAATAGGTGCGCGGTTCATTGTCATGCATCTTTTGCGAAAGAACCGTGCGTGGGGCAGGCAATGCGAGCACGTTTACGCGCTGCTTTAGGTGAAGAGATCTGCAGCAGCGAGCGAAACACTAACGACTGCTAGTACTGCTCTCTTACCGCGAGCGCATTTTCGCTTCACCGCCCAAAAAGGTAAGCCCGGCACGCTCATTATTACCGGAGTTGACTGCTGCCTGGCATCCAATCCAATCCAACAGCTGCGAGATCGCACTACGGCGCGTTGTACTACGCGTAAACGATCATCATCGCTGCGTAGGCCGGAACGAGCAATGGAGTACTGGTCTGACGCATGGCCACTGCACGGCAGCGCCGTAAGCAAGTGCGAGCCCCGCCGGAGGCGCACGGAGCGAGTCGGGAAAGGCTACGGCGCGGCGCGCATCGATGGCGCTACATGCACGGTCAGCACGGAGAGGAAGGAGACCGTGACGGCAAGCAGTCAGCGGCGGCTCGACCAGCACGGTGGCTGCGTAACTGTGTAACGGCACAGTGACAAGACAAGCGCGGTACCGGGCAACCTTTTTGTGTGCAGCCGTAAATGTTCGCAAGCACGGCAGACGAGCAGATCAAGGTGCCGTCGCCGTGGCAACAGCACATTACACAATAATGCGCGCGATCGACTGCAGAAACCACGGCGCTTTCCTCGTGGCCTCGCCTGAAGCAAAACGGAAATGCAGATTCAGGCAAGCGTCTCACCGGGAATGGAAGCAGGTGGCACGATCTGTGCCTGCGGCCGCATGGCCAGGCAGAGTGCTACTAGTAGCAGCTCTGCATTTTTGCTCCGGCGAACATGGATGAGTTGGATGAATTCCCTGCGTAGCCGGGCTGCCTGATAGGCAGCCATAAATAAGCTGCCAACTCGGGTACGATTTCAATGCCTTGCCTGGCGGCGACGTTACACGACGACCGTTTGAGCTGTGAAGTGTGCCCTCTGGTTCAGTACTACAGTATCCCAGGTCAATATGCGCAGTAATAACTCGTGGCAGCGATCATCAACTGTTGTGGAGTACGTTCTCCTGTTGCTGTCCCAAGAGGGATGTTGGATAATTAGGCCGATGGCGTCACTGAAAGTTGATCAACCTAGCGAACAATTTGTTTGCATTTAGTAGTACGCATGCGTCACGGTGCGGCATAAGACGCCTTGCCTCAGATAATTAATCGTCACTGCATAAAACATAGACTAAGCAACACCGGCATGACAGCCTCCAAAACAAACCTGTTTGACAGCTCCCTTGTGCCACCTTTCCCTGTCTCCATGCTCTTGTACACGCACATTCCCAAATCCGATCTGCACCTAACCCCGGCAACGGCACATCGTCGGAATTTGTCAAAGGGGGGGGATTATTGTTGGTGAAACATCCTTTTCCAAATAATACTGACGTTGAGAAAAACAATAAAAATTGAGTGAGAAAGAGAGAGGAGAGAGAGAAACATCACCGGGGGAAAGTAGGACCCACTAGCTGCCGGTTGGAAAAGTGACCGTTGAGCTGGCGGGAACTACCCTGCCTGCTCGAAAGATTCCGGAAAAAATCCAAACCCACCGCTTTGACTTTATTTCCTGCTTTGTGAAAAATATGAGTCATGTGCACCCAAAAAGTCGTAATCTTTTGTTTTCGAGGATTTTGTGATCTCTTGCTGTTACGCATTATGAGGCTGTTAGCGTCCATTATTGTTTCCATATCCTAAGAAAAAAAAACAAAAGAAACAAGTTGCAGCTAGAGGATATAAGCTTTATTAACCACAAAAATGGAATAGTGCCCTGATTTTCGTTCTTGGGGAAGTGCGCATATCTAGGTCTATCAAAAAACATTCTTTTCACTAATAGTAGTACACTGAACCACTGATCATTGCTAACCTAAGCAGACATCCCAACAAGGCAACAATAGCAAAGGTATGGACCAGAAGAATTAAAAGGAAAATTCGGTACCAATCATTTATTGTGAAAGAAGATGAGACCATAGGTGTTGGGTGTTGGTGATGATCCCCCCATTTCCTATGTGATCTACTTGCTACATGAAATAGTGTTTAACCAGCGTAGCATGGTTGCGGGTGTCTGCATGAAAGTGACAGTTTGTAACGATTCTGTTCGGACGAACGACAGTCGACATAGCAATGTGAGATGCCTGAATAGCATTGTTGGTAGAGCGTGTCTCTATTTGGATCACGTTAATTTTTTTAGAAATGTGTGCAGAAACTCAGAATTAAACAACTCTAGATCGGCCGTAGGAGCCGAAAATTCCATATATAGGGCTTAGATCGGGGGCACGCATCTGCAGGCCTACGCCGGGTGGTTCGAGTTCCGACGCGCCGAGATGCCTTGATTCTTCGTCAAGCAAAACCCTGTTTAGTTTGTTGTTAAACAGATCGAAGGCGATGCCGCAACGGAAGAAAAGAAAGGCGCAAAGCGATATATCGACGGCAACGTCCTGCGCGTTGGTTGCTCACATCACATGGCGAAAGAGGCCCGCCTATCGGTCGGGGGCAAAAGGAGATGCTACGTTTACGTGCTGCTGCTCCTACTCTCACGCAACTGATCGAGAACTGGCTCGTTCGACGAGAGGTTTTGCGAACTGGATTCCATTCCATGGGACTTGGCCCAGTCGCCTTGCGTCATGCGGTTGAGTGGTTGACACACTCGACGTGCGCTCTAGTATCAAACACCACGAAACGTTGTGGCGACTACTTGCCGGTCTGATACTCCGAAACTACATTGTGGATCGGGAATGGACAGTGCTCACGTATAAATATTGTATTAGCCAGTGTTGTTTTTATATTAGTCTATAGAAGATATATCCTTTAACCACGCTTGGTCACGATGTCTATCTGATCTGGCGGTGGTGCTGGACGAAGAAAGCGGAGGTCTACGTTAACCGACAGATCTACTAGTAAGCCACTGTCGGCAGAGGCATTTCTCATCAACAGAGTAGCTAGAAGATCTGCGAAGGTAGCTATCGCCCGCCCCGTCAGTCATCCATCGATCCGTCCGTCCATGGAAGCGCGCTGGAACCACCCAAGAAAAGGTAATTACGTCCTCCCACTTGATTAGTACCCAAAACTTTTGTGTTAACTGCGAGTAATCAGCAGTCACCGGTGGAGCAGAGCAGAGCAGGAGCAGCACACAGAGAAGGACCAGCCAGCCAGCCACCGGGCCACGGCTCCACCATGCCCTGCTCCCCCGTCCGCGCGTCCGTGCACGCGGCGCCCGTTTAGATGAGATCGCGGGCGGGCGGGGGTACGTGACGCGACGGCGGCGGTGGGATCATTCATTTCCTGGACCAGCAAGCTGGAGTACCGGTTGCCGTCGTGTCGCGTCTCCATCGCTGCCCTGCTCGATCGATCGCAGCTGCGCTGGCTGTACGTACGAGATCTCGTCGAAGGCGAAGGCGAGCGGCAAATCGCCCATTTTAAGTTGCACGAGTTTGTCAGCGAGACGTGTGTACCTATTGGAGCTGGGTAGTACAATACACCGAGGCCTCGAGGACACAATTGTAGAACTAGGACCGGAAGGCGGACAGTACAGGAGTGCCCGGCTCGAAACCGATTTGCCTGCCCTTCCAGACGAACAGATGTGGCCGGGCAGGAGCTGAAGGTCCAAGCAGTAGATGATCATGGCTGCCGCGTTAATTAGGACCAATCAATGCGATTAGTTAGGGCTTAAATCAATGCAAACCAACCAAGCAGAAAGGCACGTACGCACGAGTCGACTAGCAGAACTGAGAAATCAAACAAGTAGCCGGTCGATCACTGGCATTGTACGCTGAGCGAAGGTTCATCTTGCTCACTCGCTAGAATAAAGGAGTTGCTCCTACTAGAGCACAGGTATTTTGAGCGTATATCTTCCACTCCTGTTTGTTGTTGATGACGTCACTGCCACAAGGTGGGCGGTCCCCACCGATGAGTGACTGATGCAAGCTTTCTTTTGTAAAGCGAAAAAACAAATCTGTTCGTGAGAGTGAGATGTACTACCGCAGGATTCCCTGCTGTTGAATGGATCGACCTGCTCTGCTCTTTCCCCTTTTGCGATTAGTTTTGATGTGCTCATGCGACCTTACCTAGATAGGCGTTACCAAATGGTTGGTTTACCTAGGTGCAATCAACCGCCTTGAGTTGATTATGTACAGTACCAGTCAAAGGTTAAACAGGTTGTCGACCATTAGCCGTGTGCCGACAGGTGTTAAGTCGTAGAAGCATCCAATATACTGCTACTGCTGCTGCTCGGCGAATGAAAATATTTTTAAAAAACAAAAGAGAGAGCCCACGGAGTAGAAAAGCAAAGAAGAGACCACGGTGTATTGTAATTAGAGACACCGTCGCTGCCAAGACTCCATGTAGTGTGCCGAAAAGAAGTAAGGATGTGGCGCTGTTGACTAGCTCGAGATGATGCGCACATCATCAGTTTCTGGTGTACTGTTTAGTCCCTATATAGACTAGCTCTTTCTCTCTTATTTCAAACTGGTGTTTTCATGGTTGTTGTAATCTGAACCGGGTCGATTTAGGCCACCTATATTTCAATTAATGAAATTCAGATGGGGGAGTCCTTCTCCCCCATTGACTTTCAAAAGAAAAAAAAAAGCAAAGACGAGCTGATGGTTTGAGGAGAGTGCATGGGAGCGCAAGTCCTCTCCATCACGGAAAAAATAAATTGCAAAAGGGTACTCTCCTTTTTTTTTCTGAAACAAATGCGTCAAATACTAGTAAGTTGTTAAAAAACCAGGAGAAATATCAGGAGCACAAAAAACTTTGACAGACATATATAAGATCTGATCTTGATGACTTAAAACGTCGGAAGTTTAGGAACTCCCAACCATGATTTTACCGCCATTTCATGAACGGAAACTCCAACTCATGATTTTAGATGTACAAATGCGATCCAACCGCTCCCATGAGTTGGCACACATGTCAATTAGATGTTCATTGTACCAAAAAAAGGCTCTATTTTTCGTGTCATACTATTCTCTTAGTTAAAAGTCCTGCACTATTTCGCCAAAAAAAAGGAAAAGAAAAATCATGCGCCAAAAGACCAGCCTTTTGCTGAGGCAGGGATCATAAACAACCAACGGATGCAAACAAAAGCACCAGTCGTAAGTACAGTACTGCTTGTGCTTGATCAGTGTATCTACTACTACCACCAGTCGTAAGATTGGATATGCCTGTAAGGACCTATGCGACGTACGGCGCGTCCCTGCCCATGAGGAACAGGTAGATCATACTGTACCACACGAGCATAAAAAACGGTTGCCAGGATCCGATGCCAATGGCGTTTCCCGCCACACGCGGCGTGCCAAGTTGTAAACGCGAGGACTGCAGAAGAGCACGCAGAGAGCAAAAGAGCGGTCGCAGGCAGGCAGGCACGCACGTCCCACATGCGCAAAAGGCCCGGCACCACGCTGGCTGCCGCCGCGTGGGGGCCACCTGCGTGCCTAGCAAAGGTCTCCTCTCCTTGCCATGCTGCCTGCCGCCATGGACAAATCCTAGGCTCACCTGAAAGAAAACGTCTCGTGCGTGTTGCTTTGCACGCGCGCTTGCTGGCTGCAGGATGGGTGTCGGTTTCCATGCCTCCAAGCAAGCTCATCGGTCGGTCGGTTAATTTGGCTGGAGTGGATGCATGTCCCGTTGAGGCTCTTGGGTGCGTGCAGCGTGCTGGTCTCGCGAAGTTTGATGAACGGTTGGATGCCTGGACACAGAAGCATCCATATGAGGATACGTGTTTCTCTCTAGTGAATGAGTTATATTGAAAACCTATTGTTTAATGTATCAGATATTTTAATTTTGAGTTGGAATCATATGCAACACTTGAATTTGAGTTTGACTTCCACTTGGAATGCTACTATAATAAAATGGCCACCGCTTCACACTACTAATTTCATGGCAATATCATCATCTTGATTCTTTTATATCCACGACATATTCTCTCACAGAATTGGATTTAAATAACAGCACACCGATTATGTACTATTTTGATAGGATAAAACAACTCCCTAGATGTTTCTGGTGGCCTTCCACATGCTTACTCAAAGTTCCCAAGAAAGATATATGGTGACAAACGTTTATGCACTTTCATTATATGGCAACCGCTATTTGTGCCTTTATGCACTTCCAAGCGACCATGGTTGGTTGGGTTGGTTTAGAATGGAGGTTGGGAATGCTCACTGTGGTCTCCTAAATTTTTTGTGGGAGTGCCATGATGCCAAGATGTTACAAAACACGTTTATTAACAAGTTTTTTCGGTTGACATAGTATGATATTGATCGGTTTTTTAACACTTCGGCAGTCACTTGCAGTCACTTTACTCATGTGATACGGCCACATATTTTTTAAAAATATTTTCTAAGAATTAATCAAAATGTTTAATCTGGCGACAATTCTATATATGTACTTTAAATTGTATAAAGAACATCCAACGTCCTTACACTTACATCAGCAACATTTTTTTTAACCGGCGACACATGTAGACAATTTGGTCGACATCTTGAAATACTAATTCTTCATCGTTTCTCATCTACTATCAACTTTATGCATTTTTAGTGGACAGAACAACTCCCAAAATGTGGTGGCTCTCTTGACACGTTTATTAAGAAAAATTTATTATGGTGGCGTTCGTTGGGGCCTCTAAAGTGCCCTCTAAACTTTACCCCTCTAAAGTAAAAGAATCTTTCTATTTAGGGGTACTAAATAAAATTTAATTGCAAACCTTTCTGCAGATGGGCGTTATTTTTCGAGACGAATCTAACGAGCCTAATTAATCAATGTTTTGACGCAGTGATGCTACAGTAACCATCGTCTAATCGCCGCTTAATTACCCTCATTGCGTTCGTCTCGCGAAATAGAGAGGGGGTCCTGGACTTAGTTTTGTATTTGACTTAGTTTAGTACACATAAATCGTGCCGGCATTATTGATGTGACATCTACAGTAACTTTAGAGCCCTATTATTTGCATCCGAACGCAGCCTATGACCACTCATACACACTTCCATTGTTTGCAATTAACAAAATTCAGGAAACACATACTCTCTGTTCATCTTTATTTTGAGCTAACACATGCAAATAAAAATGAACAAGGGATTAAACTCTATCTCCACGCTAGAAACCACGTGCATTCTTTCAGTAACTGCCAAGCTGGTAAAGAAACTTTGCTCTGAAGTTCGTCGACATCACGTGCCCATGGTCCATGATCCAAGCATCCAACATGCAAAACTGAAGAAAAAATATCCGGAGTATCCAACATGCAGCATCTAAGCAGAGCAGGAATTGCCATCGCCAGGTCCCACCGGCACAGGGGGATCACGCCCCTTCACCTGCAGTTGTGAGGCTCAAGCAATGGCGGCACGGTGCTGTACGCACCAGCGAGGCAGCAACGCTGCAGCAGTCTGCAGCTCTCAAATTTTATAATCAAATCGCTTCTCACCAGACCCCAATCACTCTCCTCCCAGCCGTGCTAAAAAAAAAAATCAGCTCGATTACTCTCTTTCCCCAAACGATTGACCACCATTTTATAGCCTCGCAGAACCTTCTCTCACTAAATTGCTTCTCTCTCTAGCCCTCTTAAACCCCCAAATCAGAGGTGGAGAGATAAGGGGAGGGACCGAGGGCGAAGCAAAAGCAGAGCTGTAGAGAGAGAAAGTTCAGTTGAGCTCTACTCTGAGAGTGTTCTCTCACTAGATCTATCCTCCACTGGCCTGGTTGCCGTTGCCTTTGCCCAAAGGCGCCTTCGCTTCCTCGCTCGCTCGCCAGTGTCTCACTCACCCACTTCCTTCCACGCTCTATGCTTGCTCTGCCACCATGTGGTGGTGGTCTTCGCGCTCCAACTAACAACCAGCGCCTCACCACCTCACCGATGCCAAGCTTGGTGGCGTCACGCTGCTCGGCGGCTAGCTCCCGCACCCGGCATTGCAATGCCGCCCCTGGTGGAGGCGTGACGGAGTAGCCTCGGCGGGCGTAGCGAGGGGAAGAAAGATTCGATCTTTCCTGCGGAGTTCGCGTCGGTCGCGAGCTTGCGGGGCGCCGACATGTTCAAATGGCGCGGCGGCGGCGGCGGCGGCGACCGCGGCAAGGCCAAGGCCGTGTTCAAGCTCCAGTTCCACGCCACGCAGGCACGGCACCGCTCAATCCGGAGGAAGCTGAGTTTTGATTTCCTTATTTTTCTCGAGGCGTGACGGGATGTTGTTCTCGGTGGGTGCAGGTGCCGAAGCTGGGATGGGAGGCGATGATGGTGGTGGTGACGCCGCAGGACGCCGGCCGGCCGACGGCGCGGTCGGAGCGCGCGGAGGTCGCCGACGGCGCGTGCCGGTGGGCCACCCCCATCTTCGAGACCACCAAGCTCCCCACCGGCAAGGACAAGATCTACCAGTTCCTCGTCTACGAGACCGTAAGCCTCCGCCCGCCGCCACTAACCTATTCGAGATTAACCGCCGGCGATGATTCCGCTCCCGATCTTGACTCGCAAAATGCTGTCGGTGCAGGGTTCGAGCAAGGCGGCGCTGCTGGGGGAGGCGACGGTGAACCTGGCCGAGTACACCGACGCGTTCAAGCCGTCGGCCGTGACGCTCCCGCTCAAGGGCAGCCCCGGCGCGCTGCTGCACGTGAGCATCTCCATCGCTCTCTCTCCCCTCATCTCCTTCGCCCCCCTTAAAGGGTCGTGGCGTTTTCATGTGACCTGTGACGGCGACGTGCTCGCGGTTTCTTGATTTTGATGCCTGCTGGTGCTGCGCTTCCTGTGACAGGTGACCATCCAGCGGGTGGTGGGTGACGGCGGTGGGTGCGGTGACGACGGGAGGTGAGTTGGTGGGGATTAATCTACGCATACACCTCTGCTGCATTGTGGTTTGAGCTTTACGGATCGTCTCGCCTCGGCCCTGATTTAGCCATTGCTGCTGCTGCTGCATTGTTATTTGAGCCTTAGGAATTCAGTCACCTCTACCAGATTTATAGTATTGCCGTTGCGTTGTTGTTTCTACCTTAAGCATTCGCGCATTCGCTGGGTTGAGGCATTCATTGATTGCTGATTTCTGTTCTCCCCCACGGGTGGTAGCAGTGAGAACGGTGACGGGCCGGCAGCGAGGACGCCGCAGCGGAGGCCAACGTTGCTGAGCCAGCTGAGCAAGTGTGAGGACGAGGTCGACGAGAAGCCAAGGGCGGACGCGGATGCGATGAGCCCGGTGCAAGTAAGTGAGGCTTTGAGTTTTTTCCTGCTCGATTCATAATCATTGTACTGCTTTTCTTTCATCTTGTGATTGCCAAGAAAGAGAGCTTTTGGCATGCAAAGCATTATGCTAAAGAAAAAGGGGGGGGGGGGGGGGGGGGGGGGGGCAAAGGGAGCCTATATTTATCTGATTGATCATTTGCTATGTGTTTTTGTTCGAGATCTGAATTTTTCATGACTGTAGAGGGGAGATATTAGAATTGAATGGTGCATAGTGGTTGTGATATGTTCTTTTGTGTTCATCAGATAGTTGATGTCTATTTTGTACAGGATGGATTGTCAGTAAGAAAACCGCCAGGGATGAGGTTTCCGTTGAGAAGAAACACACATACATCTGTTGAGCCAGTTGGCCATCTCCACAATGGGAGCAGCTTTGATGCCGTCTCGGTGTCGGGTTCAGAAGGGAGCTCCGGGAGGTATACCCCCAAAACCAGTGCAGGCATCCACAACTCATTTCTTCAGGATAGTAGCAATGTCCTCTCTCCATTTGCCAACAATGGCACCCCAAGGATCCCATTTACCAGCTCTGGTGACTGGTCGGGAAGCTCAGCTCCTGATGCTAGCACGGATGGGTCAACCAGCAACTCGGGTGAGGCAGGGTTAAGGGGATCAGAGGATGATGTGGAGAAGTTAAGGAGTGAGTTAGCCACTTTAACACGGAAATTGGATGTCTCAGATATGGAGTTGCAGACACTCAGAAAGCAAATTGTGAAGGAAAGCCGTCGTGGGCAAGATCTCTCCAAGGAAATGAGTAGCCTTAGGGAGGAGAGGGATGCACTCAGAAGGGAGTGTGAGGGACTCAGGGGGGCGAAGAAGACGATCCATGATGCGAATGGATCAGGTAAACGGTTCTCAGATGCTGAAGATCAATGGTCACTTATCGAAGAGCTGAAGCAAGAGCTGAGTCATGAGAAGAATCTAAATGCAGATCTTCGTATGCAGCTGCAAAAGATGCAGGAATCCAACTCTGAGCTGCTTCTGGCTGTAAAGGATCTTGATGAGATTCTGGAGCAGAAAAACAAAGAGATTTCCATTTTGCGAGAGGATACACACGAGGATCCCCAGGAGGCAGAATATGAGCATGCACTGTCAAATGTGCACAACTCTGGACACAAAATAGACATTTCTGAAACAAGTTCGGAACAAGAGAAGGAGGATGAGCTTATGCTGGATGCACTGGCAAAGAAGCGTGATGACATCTCTACATCTGAACTTGAAAAGAAAATTGTGGAGTTGAGCAATGAAATAGAGTTGTACAAGAAAGACCGTGAGGATCTCGAGATGCAAATGGAGCAGCTTGCTCTTGATTACGAGATTCTGAAGCAAGAGAACCATGACATATCTTCGAGGCTAGAGCAAACACAACTGAGGGAGCAGCTAAGGATGCAGTACGAGTGTTCAGCACACTTGTCTATAATAAGTGATCTTGAGGCCAATGTAGAGAGCTTGGATAATGAACTTCAGGCACAGGCTAAAAAGTTTGAGGCTGATATAGCAGAAATAATGAGGGCAAAGGTGGAACAAGAGCAAAGAGCCATAAAGGCTGAGGACTCCCTGACGAAGCTGAGATGGAACAATGCAACCACTGCTGAACGACTTCAGGAGGAATTCAAGGTCTTATCTTCACAAGTTTCTTCTGCTTTCAACGCCAATGAACAGCAGCTTGTGCAAGCAAGAAAAGAAGCTGCAGAACTGCAGTTGCAGAAGAGCCAGTTGGAAGAGTTACTGCAGAAGGCCCAAGGAGAGCTTCGATCAGTTCAGGACCAACACCGGGTGAAGGTTCAACAGTTGATAACTCTAGTGGACTTCAAGTCAAAGGAGATCGACAGGCTATTGACAGAGCTGAAAACCAAGAGTGACGAGTTCCAAAACCAAAAAAGATCCGATGAGGCAAAGTTGAATGCGTTGACAGAAGAAATCGACCAGCTCAAGGTCAAGATTGACAAGCTCTCAGATGAAAGAGACGATCTATTAGAAAAGAATGAGCAGAAAGACAAGGAATTAGCTTGCAGTAGTGAAAAAGACTTACTCTTGGAAGACAAAACGGCTGAGATTACCTTGCTCAATAAGGAGATCGCGTTGCTCAAGGACCAAGTGAAGAAGCATTTGGATGAACTTCACACTTTAAAATGTGCGAAGAATGAAAAGGAGGAGAGAATAGGAAAACTACAAATAGATATCGGGTCACTGAAACTGCAGTGTGACAACTTGAAAACTTCGCTGTCCAAGAAGGAATCGGAGAAAGAAAACCTTGCATCTCAAGTGCTGAAGCTGAGAAGGGCCCTTGAAAGCAAGGACAGTGCCAAGGCGAATGGTTTGACTTCAGACGTGAAGGTAATTTTCTTATAACAAATGTGCGTGCAGTAATAATAGTTCTCTTTTATCTAGCTTATCTACTGATAGGATATTTTCTGCTACTCTTGTGGCATATATAAAGGTTCATTACGTTGATATGAACAACGTGCAGTACTCCAAACAAAATTAATGGAAACTCTAGAAAAAGAAGATAGAGAAATTTTCGAGAATATTTCCTTTCTGACCACACACATCTGAACCAGTAGCTGTAACTTGCTTTTTATATTTAACTCTGCAGAATGAGCATACTGAAAAACTTATCAAAAGTAAGTATGTTGCATGTGTCCATGAAGAATTCTCTCATGATTTATGTCTCTTTACACTTACATCATTTAGCTGTTCGACCTTTACATAGGACTGCTTAGATTGTAATGACAGACCTTGGTAATGGTACCTAGAAAGTTTCTCAAAGTGCTGCGTTTTGCAGGACAACCAGCATTCTAATCATAAGCGCATCAAGCACAATACCGGTGTCAATGGGAGCGTCACTCCACTGCCAGGCACCAACAGACAGAACCCAGACGGTGACTGCAACGGGCATGACATAAGGTACAGTGATCATCTGAACTTAGTTGACAAGTTTAATATACCAGTTCAGATACACATGATCCACGGCTAACACAGGCCTTTCTCCTGGCAATAATTAGGAACAACGCCTCAGACCAGGCAGCGAAGGAGCTGGCCACTCTGAAGGAGAGGAACAAGGCGTTGGATGAGGAGCTGAAGGAGCTGCACGAGCGATACTCAGAGATCAGCCTGAGGTTCGCGGAGGTGGAAGGAGAGCGGCAGCAGCTTGTGATGACGGTTCGGTCGTTGAAGAACTCCTTGAGGTGACCGTTGGCGGCCGATGCTGCTGCTAAGCTCACCCATACTGTAGCTACAAGATTTAGACGATACCCCAAGGGCGTTCATTGTACAGGCGGGCGACTGGAAGGGAGACTCCAGGGCTTCGCAGAGGCCAGGCAGATACCCAGGATAGCAGGGTGTGTGTTGTTGGTCAGTCACAGTACACAGAATGTAGATCATATGACAGTGTGATAATATTGCTTTGATTTCTTCTTCTCCCCTGTTTCGTGTGTGCAGTATGCTGTGTTAGTTATCTTAACCCCTGTAGAGTGTGTTTTGATGTATGATCCTGATGGTTGATTGTGCTATGAAGAAAGAAGAGTGAGAAGGAAAAGTGACAATTTGGTCTGGAAGAAAAAGACCCGTCATTGTTTAAACTTCCCAACTGAATCTCGATTTGCTGCGTCCATTGTGGGTGCAGGCGATCAGATCAGAACATCCATCCTCGTATTTGTTTTTCATGTCTGATCTGCAATATGTTCAGTTTCAGGTTGAGATTGAAACAATGAAATCTCTGCGTGATTAAGGGATGCAGCAGTGTCACACTTCAGTTCATCGTGGGTTAAACTTTGCCTGTAAAACCTGCACTATCCTGCCCTTTTCATGCTGGAAACCGTGTTCAACTAAAAGATAAGAGTAGTTTGTTTCAGGCCAGTGCGCGCAGCTCCATATGGCGACCCAACTGTCGGGCTCGGCAAAGTTATTTTTCGGAGCATCAATGTCCCACTTTCTCCTATCCGGATCGCACTTGTTTGGAGTCCTATAATAGCCAATTTCTCATCCGGATCGATCAGATGATCAGATTAGAAGCATAATTGACAGCATTCGCTCCGATTTGAGCATGCACCAATATTCTTGCTTCGCTCAGTTTGTTCATGCACAGACCATTTTGCTCGCGTCCCCGCCAAAAAAAAAAAAGGACCATTTTGCTCGCGGATGGCTACAAGGCAGTTTCGTTCCCCAAACGCACACCAAAGCCGTTGCATGGCGCGCTCCACTCCCCGCAGAAGCAGGTTTCCCCACCACCGGCCTTGAGGCGCGAGCGAGCTGAAGCGGCCGGATCCAGCCGGCGCCGGACATGTCGAGCCGGGCGCATTGCCCGTGGTTGAAGAAGCTGAAGCGGATCACCGGACGGCGCCTCCGCTCGGGAAGCCTCAGCACCCAAGACGCGCTCCAGCTCTGCCAGGAGGTGCTCCAATCGATCCAGACGCAACCGCCACCGTCTCAGGCGTCCACGGAACTGAATGTGCCACGCCGACGCCGGCAGGGGGCAGACCACCGGGGGCTGGAGCGGTTCATCGGCGAGTGCTACCGCTCCGGGGACTTTAGCCCCGAGGACGCACTCGACCTGTTCGACGAATTGCTTCCTCAAGCCAACCACGGTTCCGTTTTCGCCCTCAACCAGCTCCTCACTACCGTCGCTCGCGCCCCGGCCTCTTCCTCAGTGCGGGACGGCCCTGCGGTAGCTGTCTCCCTATTCAACCGCATGGCTCGAGCCGGCGCCAAGAAGGTGGTGGCTCCAAACATATCCACCTATAGCATCGTTATCGGTTGCTGCTGCAGAATGGGCGGCTTGGACCTTGGCTTCGCCGCCTTTGGCCAAATCCTCAAGACGGGATGGCAGGTGGAGGCCGTCACCTTCACCTACTTGCTCAGGGCCCTTTGTGCTGTCAAGAGGACGAGCGACGCCATGGACATAGTGCTCAGATGGATGCCGCAGCTCGGCTGCACCCCCAATGTCTTCTCTTACTGTCTCTTCTAAAGGGGCTCTGCGATGAGAATAAAAGTCAAGAGGCTCTCGAGGTGCTCCGTGTGATGGCTGAAGGTGGAGGCAACTGCCGACCAAACGTGGTGTCATATAGTACCGTCATCAATGGCTTCTTCAAACAGGGTCAGGTGAAAGAAGCCTATAGCATATTTCGTGAAATGTTGGATCAGGGGATTCCTCCGAATGTTGTGACCTGCAGCTCAATAATTGATGGCCTATGTAAGGCTCAGGCACTTGACAAGGCTGAGGGAATCCTGCATCAGATGACTGATAAAGGTATTATGCCCAATTGCACCACTTTTAACAGTTTGCTCCATGGATATTGCACTCTGGGGAGGTGGAAGCAGGCAGATAGAATCCTCAAAGAAATGACTAGGGTTGGTCAAAGGCCAGATGTTGTTACTTATACTACGCTCATAGACCATCTTTGCAAGAATGGAAGATGCGCAGAAGCTAGAAAGATTTTTGATTCTATGGTTCAGGAGGGTCAAAAGCCCAATGTGACTACCTTTGGAAGTCTGCTTCATATGTATGCTGTGAAAGGGGACTTCATTGAAATGAATCACCTCGTTGATTTGATGATACAAAATGTGATTCCACCTAACCATCATGTCTTCAGCATACTGATAAATGCATACGGTAAACGTGGAATGGTAGACCAGGCCATGCTTTTATTTAACGAAATGCGACGGCAAGGATTGATGCCAAACGTCGTGAGCTATGGGACGGTGATAGATGGACTTTGTAAGGCAGGCCGACTCGATGATACAATGTTCCAATTCAATCAGATGATGGATGAAGGAGAAACTCCCAACATCTATGTATTTACCACCCTAATTAGTGGTTTTTCTACCTGTGGCAAATGGGAGCAAGTTGAGGTACTATTTAAAGAAATGATGGATCGAGGCATTTGTCCCAGTGTGACTGTCTTCTGCGCAATAATGAGTAACCTATGCAAGGAACGAAGGATCGTGGAGGCCCAGAATATATTTGACTTGATGACACATGCAGGTGTGAAGCCTAATGTTGTTTCGTATACTACTCTAATACATGGGTATTGCTTAGTTGGCAAAATGGATGAAGTGATGAAACTCCTTGATGCTATGATCTCTATAGGATTGAAACCAAATGATGTTACCTGTAAGATCGTACTTGATTGCATGCTCTCTATTGGCTTGAAACCTGATCTTGTTACAAGTAGTACTTTGATCAAGGGCTATTGCAAAGATGGTAGGATAGAGGACATGCTAGTAGAGAATTATTGAGCAAGAGAGCCAAGACTGACGCTGCCATGTAAGTATTATTTCAGTTAGGAAGGACTGCAAGGAACTCTTCCTACAGATAATTGAAAGTGGAGAAACTATAGTCTTAACTGAAGTGTGTTATGTTGCCCTTAGCTACCTCAAGATAATGGAAAGTGTTGTCAATTCGAACAGTAGGTTTTATAATCAAACCTACTAAATATGTAATTGGCAGCACTTGATATCTTTGCGAACCGATGAGATACCCTTTCTGAAACAAATATGTGAGGGGATTTCTGGCAACAGGGGTCACATTTATTTTTTTATTTGTTGAAGAAACTGCGCACTTCCGTTTTTCTGCTTCAGAGGAGTTGAAGAAAATTTTAGAGTTTGTCACATGATGAATCTGGATTTGCTGCGTCCATCCTGGGCGCAGGAGATCAGATAAGAATATTAATTCATCCTCGTTTTTGTTGTATGTTCGATGATGTTTTGGTTTCAGGTTGAGCTTAAAACAATGAAACATCTGCTCGGATAAGGGATATGGCAGTGTCACACTGCAGTTCATCGTGGGTTAAACTTTTGACTGTAATAAAATCTGAACTATCTCCTGTTCCTGCTGTAAACTTGGTCTGTAAACATGTACTATTTCTTGTCCTGCTGTGCTTCTTCATGCGGCTACGCCCTCTCACTGCCGAAAGGTTCACCAGCAAATCCTAGCTTCGCGTCACGTGCATCCTCATTAGACGTGCAAATCCGGCGATGGTGCGCGCGCACGGGCACGCTCCGATCGATCAGGATAGTAATGAGGATTCGCACGCTCTCGTCGGTGTTATTCTTCTTGCGAGCGCACCAGCGCAAGAGAATACACGTTAGCGACGGCATGATCGATCGGTCACCGACACTGACACCGACAGAGCAAAAGGGCGTGGGTTGAATTGCCGGGGAGTCGAGGCCGGGGCGGGCGAAGTCGGCGGCCTCGTGTCGTGTCGTGGGTGCGGTCGGCGCCGGGTGGCGGGCCGGAATGCGCGCCGCATCCAGTCGGCGCGCTCGATGTGCACGACGGGCGCGGCGCCGTCGAGGCGGAGCTCGGCCGAAGAAGGGCTGGCCGGCGACACGGACGTTCCTGAACGAGGCGGCGTCCGCGGCGGGCGACGTGGTGGGCAATGTTGCCGCCGGCGAGGAAGCAGCGGGAGACGTCGAGCTGGGTGGTGATTGGGGTCGTCGAAGAACCGCAGCGCCGCCACACCGTCGTCGTACGGCGCCAGGCGGCAGTGCGGTAGTCGACGGAGAGCACCGCCGCGGAGGCGTACCGCGCGATGCGGCGTCGGAGGCCGCGGACGCCGCCGAGAGGAACGCGAACCCGCCGCCGTGGAAGAGGATGATCACCCACCCTCAGGCACGCAGCAGCAGCAGCCCGCGTTCGAGATCTCCTGGAACACGCGATACAGACCTGGTGGTCGCTGTTACCGTCCGTCCCCTCTACTTTGATCAAGAGTCAAGAGTCTCTCTCAAGACGGCGCGCGGCGGCAGCGGAAGTGTGGATTACAGCTCCGGCTCGACGCTAGCTAGCTGGCATTTCGAGATTTCTGAACTTGGTCAGAAACAGGAAACAGGGGACCTCCAAACGCAACTCTGAGATTTTGAGCGCCTTGATACGGTGTTACTAGCGCTAATCTCATGCCATTGCCCGTCTGGCATGGACGTGTTCCCGGCGAAAGAGGAACGTTTTCACCTGGAGGATGAGATCTGATAAACATAAAATGTTGCACGCTACATTATATACTGACAAACAATCATATATTGATAGATCTGAGAACGACAATACCACACTTCACGCACACAAACCCTTTATTATTAGTCATATACCATGCCGATCAGGCGCAAAAGCAAGCGACACGCTGGCACAGACATACACACCACGGTGTGCCGCCGGGCAGCTTGGGATGGGGATGCCGCAGTGGTCGAGTGCGTGGTGGGCCTTGGGGCTGGTGATATACTTGCGGTACTCTGGGTTTTTCGCGTACTCGCAGAAAACCCCTGTTGCGAGCTCAGGTTCGAGCTTTTTTTAAAAATAATTTTTTTCTTGAGAATTACAGAAATAATACTGAAAATTAAAAAATTACAAAAATAATACCCTGTCGTGCGTCCAACGCACGAAAATAGAGTAGTCGTGTGTTGAACGCACGAAAACAGAATAGTCGTGCGTTGAACGCACGAAAACAGAGTAGTCGTGCGTTCAACATACCACTACTAGTTTTCGTGTGTTGAACACACGAAAATACCATGTATAGCCTGGCAAGAGACGTA
Organism: Eragrostis nindensis; assembly: GCA_012490785.1. Lineage (NCBI taxonomy): Eukaryota > Viridiplantae > Streptophyta > Magnoliopsida > Poales > Poaceae > Eragrostis > Eragrostis nindensis. The sequence goes on along the minus strand of JAAXCT010001521.1, from coordinate 68,888 downwards.
TATAGGATTTTTGTGTGTTGAACGTACGAAATTTGCATTTTGGTGTGTTGAACGTACGAAATTTGCATTTTCGTGTGTTGGGCGCTAGAAAATTTAGTACTGGTATGTTCAACGTGCTAAAACTAGTAAATAATTTTTTTATGCCATGCATTTTTGGTTTCTCATATGTTTAGGATTGAGAGTCAAAATTGTGTGGTTTCCAAAGTTTTTTTTTGACGTGAGTAAAGGACTAGAAAAGTGAATTAGAAGATAACCCGACTCGAATGAAACTCAGCAACTCATTTAAATTGCATTGGATGCTCTGCAGGGATGTGAATGGCAGTAGGGCCATGCACTCGTAAGGCAGCCATGAGGCAGAGTCACTGTTAGACATAATGGACAGCGAAATGACGAAAGCAAAAGATTACACGTTGGTGGTAGGGCCTTCCACTCATGTCGACTGCACAATTGCTTTCGGTGGGAGTACTGTTTGCTTTTTCAGTGAGGCAGTGCATCACTTTTGCTTTAAGGAGAAATACAGTGTGACTCATAAATGGCTACAAACAATAACTTAGGTCTCGATATATGGAGTGAAGTAGAACAAAGATTACAAATACTGGTTGCAATAGCATGTACGGAACACGTGACGACTGCTATCATAGTTGTGTTCCGATCTAAGCCTAACATGCCTTAGGGGAAAGTTTAAAACAACGCCTACGAAGTTCATCCTCTGTCATCTTTAGACATGTTTCTCTAAGGCCTTCTACTGAGTGCAACGCGGATATTTTCCCTTTCTGAAGGCATCAGGACCTACCGCCCTAGCGCAGCGAGCTCTCTCGCATCCTCTCCCTTTCGGCCTCGCGGGCCTCATGAGCCAGGCGATCTTCCTCTTGTTTACGCCTCCGTTCCGCCTCCTCTCTTTGCTTGCGTTCAGCTTCGTACTTGCGTCGACGCTCTTCCTCCTCCTGCCTCATCTTCCTGCGTTCCTCCTATCTCCTTTTCTCAGCTACCATATCAAGCCAATGCCTTCTTGCACGTTGAGCGACACGGTAGACATGGGCTATATCCTCTGGTGTCTGCTCAGTGTCGACATACTCGATGAACTCACAGAGAGGCGGTGGGGATTGCAATGTTATAAACGTATTAGTAAGTAAGAATCAACGGTGCAAATAAAGAATGATGAACTACAAGTAGTTACCCTTGACCTCCCATCGGAAAAGTAAAGACCATGCGATGGTGGGTCATATTGGTAGTTGTTGCACATCCAAAGCCTCTTGCCGTAGTCATCACCGAGAACGAGTGACTTCACTAGTCTGCATGGAGTGCCACAGAGGCACATAGGAGCGATTAAGCCATCTCCAAGAGGTAACGTCTCTTTGTTGAAGGGTGGGTCGTTGGGAAACTCCATAGCTGTGGGACAAATTCTGGTGACGGACGATGTGTGCGTTTTATAGCCATAACTATCGTGGTCTATGGACGAAGACTAAAAAAAAAGAAGAGGAGATGTCATCGGATGCTCTGCAAAGTTGCCCGTGAATGGATGTGTCGCCGTACGAAAACAATAAATGCGTGTCGTCACGTCACTAAAGGTTGTCTAATCATGTCGCAGTGCAGAAGTTAATAATAAAAGATAGGTAATGCTTAAGTTCTGAATATTACAATAATGAAAGAAATCTACTAGTCAAGTAGTCAACCCTGACCCCTGCCCTGACCGTGACCCCTGGCTCTCCCACGCTTTGGCCTGCGTGCGGAAGGTGGGACCTGTTCTTCATTGCCCTGAGCACCATGAGGACGATCGTATGCCAACGGAGTGTATATCCGGTGGGGCCCGCTCGCGTCTGGGAAGCTGGCGAACCTCCATGTGACCCACGTCTGCCTGCGTCTCCTGAGTGAACGGAGGAGCCCCGTAGGCCTGTGTCATCACGTCAGGATGAGTGTCTATGTCCTGAAACATGGACCCACTAGACACTGGTGATGCACGCGGCGTCTGTCCGCCACTACCCTCAAAACGGGCCCTCTCTGCATTACAGCATGTACACTTGATTAGTTAGTTTAGTAATAAATGAATCCATTGCTTATATTAAAAAAATGACATACCAGGCATAGGTGTAAGGATAGGACCATGCCAACCGGACCCTCCTGCTTCATCTGGGCGTGGAGGTGGTGGTGTCCTGTAGAACTGGCCACCGTAAAAATGCTCTGCGGTACCTGACGGGGCTCGCGGGGGTCTCAGAGACGCAGAAGAGCAACGACCAGCAGCATATACCTGGCGGCAAGAAGCAAGCTCAACAATACGCCGGCCCTTCGCGGCCAGACATGAGAACGCAGCTGTAATCTCCTCAAGGGCTATCCCACACCCTGGCTGCTGGCTCTCTCGGAGGCGGGATGCCATTCTGTCTGCCTCTAATAGATCTCCCTGCCCAAATCAGTCTGCCATGGAAGACACTATTAAGCACACGTGGTTATGGTAAATAACAATTGAAAGTCATAGAAGAATATTACGTACCGTCATGTGCAAGGCCATTCCAGCATGGCCTGAGTAAAGTGCATCCGAACCAGCAGCTAGCTGTTGTGGCGGGTCCTGTACGCGGATAAGACGCGTGCGAGTCCATGCATAGTACTAGTGCAGGTACTGCTGGTAGTAGCTGTGGTCGTAAGGTGTCGGCTCATCGATAACATCAGTGGTTGCCTGCGCCCACTCCTCCACCCAACGTGACATCCTACTGGTCAGGTCTGCCTGGCTCTTCGCTGGCCCTTTTGTCGTGTACCTGCAAATGCATACATATTTATTTAGATTAATGCGTTGAAAAATAAGATACTTTAATTAATACATACAACTAGCTTATTCCGTGTGAACTAGTGTTACTTTAATTAATATACACAAGTAGCATTACTTTAATTAATATATACAACTACCATTACTTTAATTAATATATACAACTAGCATTACTTTAATTAATATATACAACTCACGTGTGAATCCTGGCCGGTAAAATGTCTCCTAAAGGCACCGGAATCTGCTGCCGACGACCAAACTGCCTCATCACTCGATGTACTGCACAGTCGTCCACAAACGCATCAAACACTAGCTTCTTCCGGGTCATCCAAAACGCAGCGTCTCGATAGCATAACGCTGAGATACCACGGAAAGAGGCTCGTGCGTGCACCAAGTCCGACCTATAAGGCTCCCAAACAACTAACTCTGGGCGAAGGTGGTCGAACTGCTCTGTGAAACTCTCATAAGCAGATCGAACTATACAAGGCTGCCTATTGGGGCTGCTAGGTACAACATCTCGTTAATACAAAACAGTAAGTACGCTTGGAAAAAATAAAGGAAATGATAGGTTTGCACCCGACGACGTGTCCAAAGAGATCCCTGCAGCGTCCCGGGTAATTAAATCACCCGAAACTCCGTGTTTTCCGTACTTGCCCCAGGATCAATGACAAGTACACACGGAAATCACAGTGGAACCATAACCATATCAAATTTAACTATCAAGTTTATTTACAATTTACAAAATATTGGCGCAACGGCCGACGAAATACCTCAAGAAATAAACACAAAGGAATTCAAATCTCCAGCGTGTGCCCCGTGTTCATCCCACAGGCAATTGACTGGAAGTTGAACTCCTAGAAAGAACGGTATCGTTCCTCACCGAAATCCTCGTCATCTCTGAAACCAAGTTATCGGAGGCAAGCAATGCGGGTGAATAATAGCAAAACTATAATTATATGCAAAGCCAAATAAAGGAAGGTATAATATGGGTAGAATTGCATAAATGAGCATATAATAATCTAGACTTGATTAATGAAATAATTACTAAATTAAATTGCTTGAATATAAATTGCATAAAGGTAAGTACAAGTAATTATCATATGAATAAAGTGTCATACTTGACCTCCAAGTCAAGTTCCTACAACAATCATTTTCTATACCGATTCATATATCAATAATCATCATGATCAATTTTAATCCCAACCATTCTCTAAACAAAGACCTATCATTAAGGAGCTTGAGACCGCAAGCACGGCCATTCGAATGGATTAATTACTCTGCAGAGTTTGTACGCTGTACCCATGGACAGTGAGTGACCGTCTGTGGTGTTGCAAGCACCGTGCACTCACGAAGTGTGCACATCGGTATCACGCATGACGTTTTCATTAGCCGTTTGTTAATCTTGCCTTCCCTAAATTGTCAAAAGTCCCTCTGAACCTGACCACTAACATCCCAGAGGTACAATTTATCCCCTCCTTCGAATATGGATAGTTAGGCAGGAAAAGGGTACAATTCATTGTATTGGTAAACCTTGAGCCCAAAACCGTAGTGATGGAAGTCCCTCTGAATAAATACCAGATCGGGTAAAATTATCCATACATTCTCTACTTCTAGAAGGCAAGGCAACATTCAACTAATTACTTAGCCATGGCCGTCCCATACCAGCATCCATGGTCGCACGATGTTTCCCTAAATCAAGATACAAATGTACCGGTCCTTATGTGATGTGACGGGTCTCCAAATTCATCATTATCAATCAATCATTAATCCAATTAACATTATCACATTCAAACCCGTCAACATCTAAATTATCATCATATATCATCAACAATAATTCCCATCAACATAATTCGTAAATTTAATGATTATACATGTACTTACATTTATACAAAATATAGCCATTCATTTTTGCAAGCTTAATTAGCAATTAATTATACCATAAAGCTTAGAGCATATAGCCATTATGATAGCCCATCTTATGGTTACAAGGGATTATGATATGGTCCAACAAAAGGGGATATAATTCAAATAGGTAGTATCTACCATTTCCAAATGAGCATTTTTAGTGATATAAATTATGCACCATTTATCCTACAAATTAAGCACTTAAATGCATTTGCAAACATAGGATCAAAATGATCAAGGGGTGTGCTTGCCTCGCACCTTTATATACATAATTCATACGACGATCTTCAAGTGTCGATCTTCCCGCGATGTAGTTCTTCGACGATTCACTCACGTGTGCATCATTCGCGACCGATAAACTCCGAGAGATCCAAATAAAGTCATCCAAGAAGATCCAATAAAATCTACAATAATAAATACAAATATTTCGAATAAAAACCAAAGAGCATGATCATGGAGTGTTTCACGAAAATAAATATGTATTCGGAGTTCGTACGAACGGACTACACGTTATCGAGTTCTATCGGTAAATAACTAGAAAAGAGGTCAACCGAGGTTTACGTGGTTCCATTTACTTTTCCGTGATCATTTGTCATAAGATAAATTCCTGGCCTTATATAGGCCATATTCACCTAGACAAATTATTTATGACCTATTTTCTCTTAAAAGAAAGCATGCATGTGTGTTATTTAAATTAATTAAGGCAAGGTTAACATGATGGTATGGGTAAATATTTATTTATTAAATTCCTAAAGGAAACATGGTGAGATGCATATGGCTTATTGATGGTGATTGCGTGCATATCTATTATATAAATTCTAAATTATTTCTATTAATAAACATGGGGTTGTTCAAGAAACATGAGTAAATGAACTAGATTTACATAACAAATATTCTTAAGGTGATTTATATGTAAAATGAGGCTACATGCTCCTAATGTATATGGAAACATTCCTATGGGTTAAGATCCTATTTTATTTTCTCTAAATATTTATGGGCTTTGAATGCATACATATGATAGTCAAAAATGTGTTGCAATTTACCTAATTTACTCAAATTTAACACATCCTGTGGATCTATATTTATTGGTTCTTTTACATGGTTTAGGTTTTATGAGCATGGTGCCATAAACCTATGTAGCTTGAGTATTTAAATAAAGCAAGAGTGCATAGAAATGCGGGTAGAAACTATAGGCATGAAAAACATATATGTTGTACATGCATATTTTCAACTAAATATAAGTACTATTGTTTCATCATTCTTTATTAAATTACTTATGTAAGGCTACAAGTATGACTATGATGTGCAACATATATTCATGAGCATAGAATGTAAATAAATCTATATGCAATGCATAGTAAGTTTATTTACTTAGGTTAATTAACTTAACATGAAAACTAAAGTTTGTACAAAACTATTATTTAATACTACTTGTGATAACTAGGGCAAAATCTATATATTTTAATTTATAGTGATGGCATGCAGTTTTATTGTACAAATAACAATTAAATTCTCATAAATAAACATATGATTTTCTATGAAATGAAGCAACTCTACATTTATTTCTTTTCAAATTTTTCTATGATCAATTATGTGTCTACAGTGGAGATAGATTCTGAAAAGTTCAAAAAGTAAACTAATCTTATTTATTTTCCATATGCAAATTCTCTAAATACTTATTTTTAAACTAAGCATAAAGCTAACTTATTTTCTACTAGGAATTTTTCCTAAACACTTATATCATATTTTTACATAAAAAGGAGCATAAAAACATAAGGAATTTTTCTAGATATTTTCCCAAATTTTTCCCCACTATTTTTCTATCTATTTTATACTAAATACGTCTAAAACGTTTTCTAGCCAATCGCAGCGCGACAAGTGGCGGCTTAGGGTTAGTTTAATTCAAAACAGAGCGTGCACAGTAGCAGCGGCGATTGAACGGCTCGCCGGCGGTGAACTACGGCCAGTTGACGTCGACATCCTACACCAATCGATGCGCGAGCTCAAGACCTACACTCCGGTGGTCGCCTCACCGGCAGTGGTGCCCTGTAGCGGCGGCGCGACCAAAACCTAGGCGGCGCGGCGACAGAGCTACGGCGATTTGCGCGGAAACGAGCACGGCGACGTCGACTTCATGCGCATCTAGCATCTATGGGCTCCTAGGAAGCTCACCGATCAGCCGGCGAGGACAGAGACGGCCGGAGACGAGGTCGTCGTCGATGGCGGCGGCGGAACAGGGGAGGGCTCGACGAGATGATCGTTCCGCCTAGAAAGGAAGAAAGAGATCAAGGGGATGAGCATCAGCATTGCACAGATGAACTAAAAACACATGGACTCGACGCGGAGCTCACCGGAGAAGGTCGAATTCCGGCAATGGCGGTGGCGGCCGCTTTTGGGGAAAAGATGAAATTCGCATTGTTTTTCAAGTAACTCTGGTCGAGGGCTGGTCGAGACGACCAGGGAAGGAGGGAAGAGGAGATAGGCGAGGCAGAGCGCGAGTTTTTATAGAGAAAAGAGGCGGTTCGCCTTGTTGGCGCTCGGGTGCACGCCAGCGGACTCGGTGGCGAGCAGGGAGTGGAGGAAGAGGGGAGGCTCCGGATCGAGAGCGCGAGTGCGAGAAGCTGCGCGAGGCTCTGGGACATGCGTGGCAACCATCGGCGGCTTGCGCCAGTGAAGGACAGGGAGGAACAGAAGGGCGGTGCCGCGGCGGCGAATGGCATCGCGCGGCACGGTGCGGCGCGGATCGTTCCCGTCTTGTCTCTAGCGCGAAGTCAGCGCGGCACAGAAGACGGTGCGGCGCTCTGGTGTGAGGAAGGCGCGGGAAGGCGGCATGCTACGTGGCGGCGAGGCGGCGAGCGGCACAAGACGGTGGCGCGCATCGCGGCGCACACGCGGTGCGCGTCGCGCATGGGCAGAGGAAGGGGAAGGAGGGAGCGGGCCGACGCGGGCTGATGCAGGCTGGACCGGGCTGAAGCAGGCCGAGGCAGGCTGGCGCGACTGTTGGAAAAATGGGCTGAGCCCAAATAACCTATTTACTGTTTTTCGAATTTTTCAAACAGACTAACAAGTTCACGAATTTTCTACCTACCTAAACGTTCTCCAAAAATTCTGAAAATTCACATAAATTACTTCACTGTGAACTTCACCTATGGCGAATTTTTCGAGATTTTTGGCTAAGTATATTTCCCACGAAAAATCTAACAAATTCCTGTGCACATGAAATGCCATGTATGCATGAACTTGAAATTCCAGAAAAATTCCAATATAAAGTTCAAACATAAACCAACATTATTTAGGGTTTATTTACACTAGTTCAGGCCCCTAATTTTTGGGATGTGACAGTTCCACCCCCCTTAAAAAGAATCTCGTCCTCGAGATTCCGCAAAGTGCGGAAGTTAGTTCCAAAATGTCGAAATGTTCTTCGATCTTTGATACGCCATACGCGAGGATGATCTTCACGCTCTTGTTTTGTCTCCCTCTTTGACATGGTTACTTTCTTAAAAATTCTTCTTATGCCGTATCCCTACTCCGTTGTAGTTAGTGCTTTGTCTTCAGCATGCCACACGTAGGGAACTATCTTCATGTATTCTTCGATATAGTAGATTTCTTGAGGTTGTTCTCCATTGTAGTGTATATGTCCTTCATGCTTGATGAACATTGGTATCTTGAGGAAGAGGAATCCTTTAGAAGAAATCTTCAGGGTTTTGTTAACATTTGTTAGCAAAGATTGCAAAAGATTTTCTTCAGCTCATAAAAGAGGTTAATATTCGTATGATCAAAATATTAGTAGAGTTAGATATATCTTACGTCCTACCCCCCTTAAATAAATTTTAACCTATCATTCATAAAACACTTGAAATGCAATGCACAACATATAAAGTTAATTCCTTCATCTTCAAGGCCCGAGGGCGACGAGCGCTATCCATGTAGTCCACTTGTTCTTTCTTGATATTGTTAGTTTCTTGTACTTGAAATATTTCTTTGTAACTTCCTTCCTTTTTGAACTTCGGTATGAAGCTTCATCTTCTAAGGTGTATAGAAGTTAACATCAATCTCTCTTGCATTGCCATGGTCAAGTATGTCATCTCGTCACGTGGGTTAGCATAGAGGCACGGGGTTATGCATAGAGTAAATCCTTCCGTCTTCGCGACCTCGTAGTGATGAATCCTCTTCTCGCATCCCTCATGCTTCTTCCTTGATGTAGCTAATATTTTCTCGTCTTTGAAGTATCTTCATGAGTTCCCTTTTTCCTTTATCTCGAGGAAAAGCCTCATCTTTTAAAGTGATGTTAGAGAAAATTTTAAATTATATTAATGTTCCTCGTCATTAGTGTTATCCCACCATAAGTGTTAGCATTACATTTAACTTTTATCGAAAGTTAGCAAGCACCTACATGATCAAAGAAGAATATTTTATTTTATTTAACACAATGCATAAAGGCTTCCGGAAATAGGTTCAGGAGTAAAAGAAATATTTAAGGAGATGCTTATACCAAAGATACTATGATATTTTCAAAATCACAAGGAAGTTTTGATGAAATAACCTATTGAAGAATGGTGTCAAGAGTGGTAAGCTGACAATCCAATGGAGTTTTAGAATCATATAAGCAATTGAATTCATAATGGTGAAACAAACCATTATGATTGGTTATGGAACAATTTTGAATGTCACGAGTCCCAATGAATGAATAAGGGAAGATTTCTTATGTTCAAGGAAACATGAGGGTTTCAAATCGTAAGAATGTTTTTAGAATTTCAACCTACCAAAGAATGGAAGTCAAATCAAAAGGCTAGTGTTTCAATGGAATTCAACCTCGGGAAAACGGATGAGTTTACAGAGATAAAGTAAAATCAATAGGATTGGTTTTTAAATGACTCAAATGGCATGTTGGTCATTGAAGGGTATATGAGCACAACACTTGTCATCCGAGTAGAATGGCAACCAATCCTTACGTCCAAAATTACCTAATGGGAACATCAAGGATGGTTTAGGAACCTACTCCAAGGTTTATTAATGAATAGTATAAGGAATTATTCCAAGGTTTTCAAGATGATTACCTTAGAATATACCAGATCAAGGAAATTTCTAAAATCAGGTTAACATAGAACAATAGGTTTCTACGTTTCATGAATCATGGAAATTAAGGTTTTCATTGAAGCATATAAAAATCAAGGTTGATTCTAGAGACTACATCAATATAAATCAAGTGATCTCTTGGTTGAACAATTCAAGGAAAATATTGTTCTCAATTCAAGGGTATCAATGGGTATCAAATCGATGGACATCGGGTCAACAAGATAAGGGGAAAGTATTACAAGGTAAAATAGTTAGACAACAATTAGGCATATAAAGACAACATTGAAATGTTTTAAGAAGGTATTCAAGATGGTCATACCTTCAATTTTACCAAACGGTGAACAAGATAGAAAAGTTAAGAAATGAGATGTTATGATATTCTCATTTCCTTCTCTTTTTTTTTTTAAATAAAAGGTGACAATAGGATATGTTTATTTAAAATAATCAAGGAGACTTAGAGTAGCAATTAGACCTACCTTACAAATGGTCATTAGTTAGCAAAACCAAGATCTTAAAGTAGGCATGATTTTCAAATTTTAAGCAAATTGCTACTAGAAAATCGATAATTAGTAGGATAGATAAGAATAAAAACCTTAAGATTTTCCTCATGGATCAAGGATCATAAAGTTGATTGGTAGTTAAGTGAGAAAATATTCTTATAGATGATAGGTCATAGAATCAATACCGATGGTCAAGTAAAAGATCGGTTATATGATTCATGTGAAAAATATATCAATTGTTTAATGTCAAAACATTTCACAAATGCCAAGCAATATGATCATGGGCATTAATGTGGTTTTCTAAACAACAATAGAATATTTAAAATAAATTTGGCAAATACTTTCACATTCCCGCAAAAGGCTTTAATGAAGCATTGATTAAATGGAAGATTTTATGCTATGCAACTAGGATGCTTTGTAAGAAAAACTTTGAAACCATCGTCATATTATAGGGAGGTGAAGGATATTCAAGTTTCAAAATGGATGGAATGCACAAATATTTATGAGTGAAAGAAAAATTAATCGACCTTGGAACAAAAGATAATTCATAAAGGTTTCATATTGCGATAAGGTGCAAAAGGACATCTATAGTAAAAGTCAAGGAATTTGAAAACAAGGATATCAAGGTTATGAAGATTAACTCTATTTATTTTTTTTAAATAACGAATATGAATATTGATTTATCAAAAGATAGTGGAATGAGATTTGGCGTGGAAATTTTATGAAATTCTCATACTAATTAATTTCAAAGGAGGTTGATTGATAAAATAATCACGCTATGCAAAACGTGATACAAGGTACAAATGACATTAGGAATATCTTCACCTAGAATGAAAAATAACTGAAATCAAGTTTTTAGTGATCTTGCATAAAGTGAAAAGAGAAAAATAGAAAGAGGTATGATATGAATAGTGTGCACCTTTTATGCTATATGTCGAACTATCTCTATATATGAATCAAAGAGGTAAGGGTGCACTAAAGATATGGAAGGAATAGATATGCGAGGGGGTGAGACCCTTTTGAAACCAAATGAACCAATAAAAGAGGATGACAACATAAATAGGAGACTATATATTTATCAAGAAATATTGGTCATGCAAGACCGATGCTAAAAAGGATTTTAGAATCACGGAGTAAATTCTCTGATAAAAATGGCATCGGGTTAACAAGGAAGATAGCACGGCTTTAACAAAGTATAGGTTATGCATGGAAATGAATCAGAGAAATGTGTAATACCTTAAGTGAAAGGTATGCGATTACGGCATTAGGATATATAAGTTAGGAAGCACAACTAACGACATTCTAATGTTAGAATTTGATTATGGTCATAGCCAAAACTAGTATCAGGTTATCCTAAAGGAAGATTAGTAAAACTATTTATTTTAGTATCTAGCTTCATGTTTTAGAAAAGAAACCCGAAACCACATAGAAACACCAAATCGAAAAGAACGAACAATTCGACCGCAAATGGAAGCTCCGGGATTTTTGGAAACAATTTTCTTCTTATTGATTATATTCATAGGTCTTTATGGCATAGCACTTTTTAAAATGCCATATAATCCTACCTTAATATTTTCTTTCTACGTCCTATATATCTATATCTCCTAAGAAATTTTGAGAAGAATAAGAGAAAAGATCCTAGTACTTACCATCACATTCTCACTACATCTTCTTCCTTGTCTTTTGATAGATATAGAAGAAATAAGATTAAGAAGAAAATAGAGTCAATGTCAAGATGAGATACAAGAAAGAATATTTAAAATCAAGGTTGAGGAAAAGAGAACATTATTCTTCTTCTCCTTCATCTTTTCTCTTAGCTAAGAAAGAGATGAGAGGGGATAAATAATTTCTCAAAATCAAATGAAAATATAGATAAGAAAAGAACTAAGATTTAGGAAAGATAGAGCGAAATCTTATATCTTCCTCAAAAACATTTAATAGTTTTAAAAATATGTCGTTAAATTGTTAATCTAATCTAATGACCGGTCTATCTAGGGTCAACCTGCAGTCAATATAGCTCTGGTACCAACTGCAGCGTCCCGGGTAATTAAATCACCCGAAACTCCGTGTTTTCCGTACTTGCCCCAGGATCAATGACAAGTACACACGGAAATCACAGTGGAACCATAACCATATCAAAATTTAACTATCAAGTTTATTTAAAATTTACAAAATATTGGCGCAACGGCCGACGAAATACCTCAAGAAATAAACACAAAGGAATTCAAATCTCCAGCGTGTGCCCCGTGTTCATCCCACAGGCAATTGACTGGAAGTTGAACTCCTAGAAAGAACGGTATCGTTCCTCACCGAAATCCTCGTCATCTCTGAAACCAAGTTATCGGAGGCAAGCAATGCGGGTGAATAATAGCAAAACTATAATTATATGCAAAGCCAAATAAAGGAAGGTATAATATGGGTAGAATTGCATAAATGAGCATATAATAATCTAGACTTGATTAATGAAATAATTACTAAATTAAATTGCTTGAATATAAATTGCATAAAGGTAAGTACAAGTAATTATCATATGAATAAAGTGTCATACTTGACCTCCAAGTCAAGTTCCTACAACAATCATTTTCTATACCGATTCATATATCAATAATCATCATGATCAATTTTAATCCCAACCATTCTCTAAACAAAGACCTATCATTAAGGAGCTTGAGACCGCAAGCACGGCCATTCGAATGGATTAATTACTCTGCAGAGTTTGTACGCTGTACCCATGGACAGTGAGTGACCGTCTGTGGTGTTGCAAGCACCGTGCACTCACGAAGTGTGCACATCGGTATCACGCATGACGTTTTCATTAGCCGTTTGTTAATCTTGCCTTCCCTAAATTGTCAAAAGTCCCTCTGAACCTGACCACTAACATCCCAGAGGTACAATTTATCCCCTCCTTCAAATATGGATAGTTAGGCAGGAAAAGGGTACAATTCATTGTATTGGTAAACCTTGAGCCCAAAACCGTAGTGATGGAAGTCCCTCTGAATAAATACCAGATCGGGTAAAATTATCCATACATTCTCTACTTCTAGAAGGCAAGGCAACATTCAACTAATTACTTAGCCATGGCCGTCCCATACCAGCATCCATGGTCGCACGATGTTTCCCTAAATCAAGATACAAATGTACCGGTCCTTATGTGATGTGACGGGTCTCCAAATTCATCATTATCAATCAATCATTAATCCAATTAACATTATCACATTCAAACCCGTCAACATCTAAATTATCATCATATATCATCAACAATAATTCCCATCAACATAATTCGTAAATTTAATGATTATACATGTACTTACATTTATACAAAATATAGCCATTCATTTTTGCAAGCTTAATTAGCAATTAATTATACCATGAAGCTTAGAGCATATAACCATTATGATAGCCCATCTTATGGTTACAAGGGATTATGATATGGTCCAACAAAGGGGATATAATTCAAATAGGTAGTATCTACCATTTCCCAAATGAGCATTTTTAGTGATATAAATTATGAACCATTTATCCTACAAATTAAGCACTTAAATGCATTTGCAAACATAGGATCAAAATGATCAAGGGGTGTGCTTGCCTCGCACCTTTATATACATAATTCATACGACGATCTTCAAGTGTCGATCTTCCCGCGATGTAGTCCTTCGACGATTCACTCACGTGTGCATCATTCGCGACCGATAAACTCCGAGAGATCCAAATAAAGTCATCCAAGAAGATCCAATAAAATCTACAATAATAAATACAAATATTTCGAATAAAAACCAAAGAGCATGATCATGGAGTGTTTCACGAGAATAAATATGTATTCGGAGTTCGTACGAACGGACTACACGTTATCGAGTTCTATCGGTAAATAACTAGAAAAGAGGTCAACCGAGGTTTACGTGGTTCCATTTACTTTTCCGTGATCATTTGTCATAAGATAAATTCCTGGCCTTATATAGGCCATATTCACCTAGACAAATTATTTATGACCTATTTTCTCTTAAAAGAAAGCATGCATGTATTTTATTTAAATTAATTAAGGCAAGGTTAACATGATGGTATGGGTAAATATTTATTTATTAAATTCCTAAAGGAAACATGGTGAGATGCATATGGCTTATTGATGGTGATTGCGTGCATATCTATTATATAAATTCTAAATTATTTCTATTAATAAACATGGGGTTGTTCAAGAAACATGAGTAAATGAACTAGATTTACATAACAAATATTCTTAAGGTGATTTATATGTAAAATGAGGCTACATGCTCCTAATGTATATGGAAACATTCCTATGGGTTAAGATCCTATTTTATTTTCTCTAAATATTTATGGGCTTTGAATGCATACATATGATAGTCAAAAATGTGTTGCAATTTACCTAATTTACTCAAATTTAACACATCCTGTGGATCTATATTTATTGGTTCTTTTACATGGTTTAGGTTTTATGAGCATGGTGCCATAAACCTATGTAGCTTGAGTATTTAAATAAAGCAAGAGTGCATAGAAATGCGGGTAGAAACTATAGGCATGAAAAACATATATGTTGTACATGCATATTTTCAACTAAATATAAGTACTATTGTTTCATCATTCTTTATTAAATTACTTATGTAAGGCTACAAGTATGACTATGATGTGCAACATATATTCATGAGCATAGAATGTAAATAAATCTATATGCAATGCATAGTAAGTTTATTTACTTAGGTTAATTAACTTAACATGAAAACTAAAGTTTGTACAAAACTATTATTTAATACTACTTGTGATAACTAGGGCAAAATCTATATATTTTAATTTATAGTGATGGCATGCAGTTTTATTGTACAAATAACAATTAAATTCTCATAAATAAACATATGATTTTCTATGAAATGAAGCAACTCTACATTTATTTCTTTTCAAATTTTTCTATGATCAATTATGTGTCTACAGTGGAGATAGATTCTGAAAAGTTCAAAAAGTAAACTAATCTTATTTATTTTCCATATGCAAATTCTCTAAATACTTATTTTTAAACTAAGCATAAAGCTAACTTATTTTCTACTAGGAATTTTTCCTAAACACTTATATCATATTTTTACATAAAAAGGAGCATAAAAACATAAGGAATTTTTCTAGATATTTTCCCAAATTTTTCCCCACTATTTTTCTATCTATTTTATACTAAATACGTCTAAAACGTTTTCTAGCCAATCGCAGCGCGACAAGTGGCGGCTTAGGGTTAGTTTAATTCAAAACAGAGCGTGCACAGTAGCAGCGGCGATTGAACGGCTCGCCGGCGGTGAACTACGGCCAGTTGACGTCGACATCCTACACCAATCGATGCGCGAGCTCAAGACCTACACTCCGGTGGTCGCCTCACCGGCAGTGGTGCCCTGTAGCGGCGGCGCGACCAAAACCTAGGCGGCGCGGCGACAGAGCTACGGCGATTTGCGCGGAAACGAGCACGGCGACGTCGACTTCATGCGCATCTAGCATCTATGGGCTCCTAGGAAGCTCACCGATCAGCCGGCGAGGACAGAGACGGCCGGAGACGAGGTCGTCGTCGATGGCGGCGGCGGAACAGGGGAGGGCTCGACGAGATGATCGTTCCGCCTAGAAAGGAAGAAAGAGATCAAGGGGATGAGCATCAGCATTGCACAGATGAACTAAAAACACATGGACTCGACGCGGAGCTCACCGGAGAAGGTCGAATTCCGGCAATGGCGGTGGCGGCCGCTTTTGGGGAAAAGATGAAATTCGCATTGTTTTTCAAGTAACTCTGGTCGAGGGCTGGTCGAGACGACCAGGGAAGGAGGGAAGAGGAGATAGGCGAGGCAGAGCGCGAGTTTTTATAGAGAAAAGAGGCGGTTCGCCTTGTTGGCGCTCGGGTGCACGCCAGCGGACTCGGTGGCGAGCAGGGAGTGGAGGAAGAGGGGAGGCTCCGGATCGAGAGCGCGAATGCGAGAAGCTGCGCGAGGCTCTGGGACATGCGTGGCAACCATCGGCGGCTTGCGCCAGTGAAAGACAGGGAGGAAAGAAGGGCGGTGCCGCGGCGGCGAATGGCATCGCGTGGCATGGTGCGGCGCGGATCGTTCCCGTCTTGTCTCTAGCGCAAAGTCAGCGCGGCACAGAAGACGGTGCGGCGCTCTGGTGTGAGGAAGGCGCGGGAAGGCGGCATGCTACGTGGCGGCGAGGCGGCGAGCGGCGCAAGACGGCAGCGCGCATCGCGGCGCACACGCGGTGCGCGTCGCGCATGGGCAGAGGAAGGGGAAGGAGGGAGCGGGCCGACGCGGGCTGATGCAGGCTGGACCGGGCTGAAGCAGGCCGAGGCAGGCTGGCGCGACTGTTGGAAAAATGGGCTGAGCCCAAATAACCTATTTACTGTTTTTCGAATTTTTCAAACAGACTAACAAGTTCACGAATTTTCTACCTACCTAAACGTTCTCCAAAAATTCTGAAAAATTCACAGAAATTACTTCACTGTGAACTTCACCTATGGCGAATTTTTCGAGATTTTTGGCTAAGTATATTTCCCACGAAAAATCTAACAAATTCCTGTGCACATGAAATGCCATGTATGCATGAACTTGAAATTCCAGAAAAATTCCAATATAAAGTTCAAACATAAACCAACATTATTTAGGGTTTATTTACACTAGTTCAGGCCCCTAATTTTTGGGATGTGACAATCCCATGGTCGGCCTATCTATATCGTCCCCTCCATACATGTCCTCCGTGTAGTGCATCGAGCTAACAAAGGGACGACCAATCTGGAATCGCTCGAAGGACCACAACTGCAGCAGTAGAGGCATACTTGTCAACTTCGATGTCCTTTGCTTCTTCACACAAGCGTCACAAAGGGCACGATACGTCGCACAAAGAACAGCCGATCCCCAAGACACTTGGGGAACATCTCCATCTTCCGCATCAGCAATAGCCCGTGCATAAGATATGAAACGGGCATCTACAGTGTCTCCATGGGTCGACGTGAACATGACCCAACCAAACAGCCACAGCAGGTACGCCTCCAGGTGTCGGGAAACCTGGTAGTCCGTAGGCTCCGGAACCATGTTCTCAACCTGCATTAGACAAAGTATGTGTTATTAGGACATCATGACTAGTAGCATAGTAAATTAAAACAGAAACTCACTGACCGTGTACTGTAATAGCCACTGCCGCTCTGGGCAGTGACGGTGACTCTATGGAATGTGTTGCAGCTTCGGCTTGTTGCAAATGCATTCACACCATCTGTTTAATTCCTGTCCTAAATTCACCTCTTGGGTCACAACTCTTGTCTCGCTTCCCACACCCCCTTTCAATCTCATGGTTATCTCCCAACGATGGTCACGTGCGCCCATGCTACGCACCATGTGTTGTAGTGACTTCTCGTTCTTTTCTGCCAGGTGCTTCATCATAAATGAACAACATGGCGTATTACGTTCAAGCTCTAAATAACAGCAGCCGCGTGCCTCTTTTGGTAGTATCGAACAAGACCATGCAATATGCCCTCAACGATTCCCACCAGAGGTAAGCCACGCAAGCCTCTAATCACCCAGTTGTATACCTCAGCATTGTTTGTAGTCATGATGTCATACCTACAGAAAGAGGCAGGGCCAATAAGTTATAACATATAAGTACTACATCGTAACAACAAATTGTTGGCCGGCACGGTTCAAATTTTCGTCCCTCGGCCGCCACGCCTTCTTTTACTCTTCCCCATGCTTGGAACAGTGTCGCATGTTGGGAGATAGGGGTGCACCTGCAAAGGCTTGGCATTTCCATGCGGTGCCGATTGGCACGGAGAACGTGCCGGTCGGCACTATTCAAATTTTGCACTAATTCCCCCGCGCCTTGGCTTCAGCTACTTCTTTTCCTCTTCCCCATGCAGCGTACAGTGTCGCATGTTGGGAAACAGGGGAGCAAATTCGAAATTTGAATTTGCCATGTGGTGCCGATCGGCACGGGGACCGTGCCGGTCGGCACTTTTGCTCCATCCCAAGGCAGGGTGCTCAGTGTTCCCCCTGTGCTCGGCAGCTGCATGGACGTCAGTGATTTTCCTCCTTCCAACGTGCGCAAACTTTGATGCTTCGTTTGAATTCCTGGCCAGTGTGCTGGTCGGCACAGCGCGGTGCCGGTCGGCACCATGCAGTCCGTGCCCGATTCAAAACTTCGTTGCTTTGTGTAGCCAAAATTTCAAATTTTCCACGTATGTCAGACTTCCTGTAGCATCAAGATTCTTGGAGGTGGCGTTTTCCTGTGGTGCCAACCGGCACATGTGACGCTCCGGCCGGCAACCGAGCCAAAACTTCCGCCAATGTCTCCTTCTTCCGCAAGAATCGTCCAATATATTTCTGCGACACAGAAAAATACCAAAAATACGAAAATATTCTCGGGACAATTGTCATACTTACCTTTTCGATTCTTCCTTCCTCGAATATCCCGCACATTTTCGTCGTTTTTCCCCAAATTAATTTGTATCTCCAGATCGGGATATCTTCCAGAGCACAATTTGGCGTGCCAGTTCCTGTGCCGGTCGGCACAGATTTGTGCCGGTCGGCACCTGCCAGAATTTCCTCTTTTTGTTTCTTTTCTTCCTGCGCTGTTAGCGAACAAGCAAAACACAAAAACAAAACTGCGAAAAAATAAACAGACAGCGCAGGAGTTCACACAAAAGTTAAAACAAACACTTGGACTAACAAATTTTATTCCGGGAGCATTATTGTGGATTACAAGCAAACAAATTAAAGGCCGGGTTGCCCTCCCAGTTAGCACTAAATTTCTAATTCACGGGTTGCCCTCCCGAGAGCACTAACACAAAAAGACTCACCCTATGACTCGCATCCCGGATTTTGGGTTGCCTCCCAAAAGCGCTCTTAGTTTTGAAAAGGTCGTAGAGCTTGACCTCCCCGTATAAATCACTTCCTTAGCGTCGCTCTACGGGAAACATGGTTGCAATGCTACAAGGTTCTCTTGTCTCTTCTCTTTTAATTGTAGGACATATCCTTCCTCCAATTACCCTCGATTCCTTTGTGGTGCGGAGACTTGTATTTCTCAACCCACTTAGAGACCGTACGGCTTTCTTCTCCCTTGGGGCGAAACTTGAATGTGTAGGAGGCTTCACTTATGTCGAAATCTTTCCACTTCCCACATCAATGTTTGCCTTTGCTATCCTTAAGAATGGCCAGCCCAAGATTAATGAAGTCTTTGTCCTTCTATCCATATCAAGTACAATAAAATCCACAGGAACTATATGATCACCAATTTGAACAGGCACATCTTCAGCAATTCTATCGGGATAGCGAACCGATTGATCGGCCAACTCCAAACACATAGCCGTAGGCTCCAACTCTGGCAAATTCAAACTTGCAAAGACATAGCAAGGCATGACACTTACACTTGCTCCAAGATCGCATAAAGCCCCTTCAAAGATTTGAGCTCCTATCAAACACCGGATACTAGGAGATCCGGGGTCGGGCTTCTTTTCTGGTGTAATGTCATTGACAGCTGCAGTGCACTCTCTTGTCATCTTTACTACTTCTTCCAATGCTAAGGACTTCTTGCTTTGCATGATATCCTTTATGTACTTAGCATAAGTGGAAACTTGAAGGGCATCAAGGAACGGGACATTGATATATAACTTCTTCATAATATCGACAAACCTGGAGAATTGCTCATCATGGTGTCGAATCCTTTCTGTCTTGGTCAACAGCTGCGTATCCAGAAAGGTAGCAGGACCGTGTTCCTTGTTCTCAGTTCCCTTTTTCAGGCCCGAAAGGTCGATCTCCTCAGTGTGCCGATCGGCACCCTCTGTGTGCCGGTCGGCACCATCTTCTTCACTGTGCCGATCGGCACCAGTGTCGTGCTGGTCGGCACGAGGTCGTCTTGCTCCAGCTGCAAACTTCGGATCTTCTGTTTGCTTCCCAGACCTCGTAGCGATAGATTTCAGCTGTTCTGCAGAGCTGGTATTACCAGGAAGAGTTCCCTTCTCACGTTGCACTGATTCCGCTAATTGGGCCATTTGTTTCTCCATCATCTTCATGAATTGGAGAATTTGCTGATTAGAACTTCCCACTTCGATGACTTTATCATTGATTGCCTCAAGCACACGATCAACTTCCTTGAATTTGGCTTGGGTGTCCTTGTTGACCTTCTCGTGAGCTTGAAAGAACTTTTGGCATTGAATCCGAAGCGGGGTGGCGTTTTGCATAGATGATGATGGGGTGAAGCTACTTCTTTGCTGCTGATATGGAGTCTTCCATCCTTGGCTCTTGACATAATTTAGCATCTTCGCATCCTCGGGGCAATCCTTGCTCACATGACCAAGTTCTCCACATTCTTCACATGTGGATCGGGTTTCCGCTAGCTTGACGGTCTCTTCCTTAGGAATGTGATCAATCTTGTCCAATCTCCTTTGTATGGTGTCAAGCTTGTCCATAAGCAATTCATCATAAGCTCTTTCCACCACACTCTTCATTTTTCCCGTAGAAGGTTGAAGGCTTCTACTTTCTCTCTCACCAACCCATGATTGACTTTGCTCTATCTTCTTGATCAAGGCCGTGGCTTGAGCGGGTGTCTTGTCCAAAAACGCTCCTCCAGAAGAAGCATCTAAGTGTTGTCGGGACAAAAGATTCAAACCCGTGTAGAACCTTTCAAGTAGCTCCCATTCAGCAAGGCCATTGTGCGGACAGGCATCCTTGTACTCATTGAATCGATTCCATGCTTCTCCAACGCTCTCATCAGCAAGTTGAGTAAATCCAAGGATCTTGTTCTTCAAAGCTTGAGTCTTGCCTGGAGGGAAGTACTTTGCCAAAAATTCTGCAGAGAGTTGATCCCAACTAATCTTTGTTGCAGGAGGTAACCCATGGTACCACTGCTTAGGACGCCCAATAAGAGATAGAGGAAACAGTCGCACCTTGGCTTCATTGGCAGTCATATGTTGCAATTGAAAGGTACTGCAGATTTCATGAAAATGTTGCAAATGCATATTAGAATCTTCAGAACCTGTGAACGGTTGTTGTCCAACCATAGACATGTAGCGCTCCAGCCGAAAAGGTTGAGTTTGTGCAGTAAACTCAGTCTTGATAACATTGTCCAGGGCAGGCTTGAGGCGATCAGCTATCGGTGTTCTGTCTGCCATGTCTTCTACTTCTGGAACTTCTTCTTTCTTGTCTTCTTCTAGAGCTGCAAACAATGCCCTCGGGCTGAGTGGCTCGCTGTTGTCTTCTATGTCTCCCACTTACTTGCTCTTCTTTTCCGCCTTACGCTTGCGAAAGAGAATCTCTGGATTATCGAGGTAATTAAAGGGTTTATTCGACTTAGCGCCGTCCATACCTGTCTGGTTAAATAAACAGGACATATATACTGGAAAAAACAGAGAAATCAAAAGGAAGAAAGCAGTGTGCCGGTCGGCACAAAGGTGTGCCGGTCGGCACCACAGCCAATTTCTCAAACTTCAAACAATGCCTAATTCGAACAAAGGTCCCCGGCAACGGCGCCAGAAAAAGATAAGCTTGTTGGTCGTTTGTACGCACCTACTTATATACCGCAAGTGGACGGTGTACAGTTGTAGCACCTTTTCCCCAGAAGAGTATTCCAAGGTTTAATCGAACCACAAGGACCAATGAAAATTAAGCAGAATCATCAGTAAAAGAGTTGGCCAGGCTTTCTAGCGAGTGAGGGCGTGAGCTTTGGGAGAGTTGGGGGTTGTGCCGATTGGCACATGGAGTGTGCCGGTCGGCACGGAGGCTAAATTGTCCGAGTGTTGCTTGAACAGCCTAAGGAACCTGATTAAATCACGGGGTAAGTTAGCCAAGTCTGCTAGTTGAAATCGTAACCAAAAAGCCTAATTAAATAGCATTATAGACGGAATTACTCAATTATTGATAACCGAAGATCGGTAGGAAACAACCCCTTTCCGTCGAGCCCTGTCACGACCAGTCTTCGTAATCAGTAGCCGCTTCCCACTCTACACGTCATCTCAAGGATCATCGCATATTCCAGTGCGTTGAGGTACAGAGACAATATGCAAATATGGCGCATTACAAGATCCCAATATTACCTTAACCACAATGGAGATAATGAGAGATTAAATCTCTCACCTCTTATTGCCACCACAATTAAGATAACATTTAGTACTTTGTCGTCACTAAGCATAGGAACAAGTGCATGTAAAGACCATAAAATTCAGGCAATCAATAATCAAAACCATTCATCCACATATTCAATCGTACTTTGATAATACATAGTACAAGATACATCACCATCTAGTAGGCCTACCTTGATGGATCACCTCTTAGCACCAGCGGTTCTTGATCTAACAACTAGAGAACATAAAGAACGGGGCAAAGCCCCGGTAGCTCTAAACTTACTAGCTGTGTTGTCCCTCTGGCGGCCGATCCCGAAACCCTAGGGTTTCTACAGGTTTATATAGGGCTGTGCTACGAAAAGGAAAAGGATCTCGGGAAGAGAGTCCTTGTGCCGATCGGCACAGAGGCCGTGCTGATCAGCACACCTCGTGTCTAGCTCGGTCTCCTCTCTAAGTCGGTTTCAAAGTCCTAGGTAGCTTCCATGTGGGCCTTCCAATCAGTTTTCTTCGAGATCAAGTCTTGCATTGCTCTTTCAAATCTTCGAGTATCTTTTATCTCTTCGTGATGAATATCTCCCAAGATTGGTTCGGATGACTTCCTTCTAGAATCAACTAAGTGGTGGGCCAGCCTCGATTGCCCTGAAGTCACCTTGTGCCGGTCGGCACAAGGCTGTGCCGGTCGGCACAGTAGCCCTTTTCTGCTGCTTCTCTTCTCTTCAGGTCTAGATCAGCTACATTGTCCAGAATGTCGTCCTTTTCATTTGTTTCTGCAATAAATCTCCAGAACGACATATATACAAATATAGTGCAAATATCAAGAGTTAATGGCCTATAATGATGACGTTTATGCTCTAAATAAGGCGCAGTTGGCATATATAATGGTATGCTAGAAATCGCCAACACAAATGTAGGCACATAACCAATAGACAGTAACGCGAACCTTGCACCGCCAGTGTCATACAGCTTTGCCTATTTCTCCTTTGGTTCAGCTTCGATCCAGTGTTGAAAACACTTAATGCGCCTAGCTGACCTTCTTCTAACATTAGGAGGGTCCTGTCCTTCTTCAAGAGGTGGTAATGGTTCTGGTAAAGGCTCATCAGGTGCTCCTGGTTTCTTATTTCGCTCTTTGACGTGAGACCTTGTGCTCGTATCAAGTTCCTCCCAAAGAGCGTCAAACTTCCGCTTTTGGTTCTGGCTACACAACCTCTTGAACATGTCCATCAATGCCTTGCTCTTAAATTGCTTATAGAAATTAGCACCCATATGACGCATGCACCACCTGCTCTGCAAGTCAGGCCATGGATACGGCTGATCCGTCCCCTCTTGCAAAGTCACCTGCTCTGCAAGTCAGGCCATGGATACGGCTGATCCGTCCCCTCTTGCAAAGTCTTGATGGCCGATAAGATCCCAGCATGACGGTCATGTATGATGCAAACATTCGGTCGATCACGAACAACTCCTGCTTTCAGGTGCCTGAAAAACCAAAGCCAGCTTGCTTTGCTCTCCCCCTCAACAAACGCAAATGCCAAAGGAAGTATCTGGTTGTTCCCATCAACTCCTATTGCGGTCAATATTTGGCCTTTGTACTTGCCAGTCAAGAACGTGCCATCCACGCAAAGTACAGGGCGACAATGCTGGAACGACCGAATACACTGACCCAAAGAAAAAAAGGCACGCCGGAATATCCTTGGTTGATAATTAGCGAACTCAGTTTCCTTGAATGCGATGTATGTCCCAGGGTTTCTTGCCTTCAGAATGTCAAGTACACGAGATAGATTGCAGTATGAAGCCTCATAAGTGCCCCAACGTTTCTCTAAGGCCTTCTGCTTTGCCCTCCAAGCCTGGTAACTAATCTCATACTTGAATTGACGTGCGATGTAACACTGTATGTACGAACAATCTGTGTCCCTCTTCTCGATAATCTCGTAGAACAATTCATTTGCTACCAGTGAAGCAGTGAGGTTGCGGTGCTTTCGACGAACATTTTTCAATGTGCAACTGTGTTCGACAACTCTAGAGGCCACCCAGTGCGTCTCATGCTTCGGCTTGTATGCATGAACATAAAAATTGCATCCATCATTTCTGCACTTCACGCTGTACTTAACTGGGCTAGAGTTCACAACATATACCTCTCTAAGTGATGTCATTGCCCAACGCGCCATGACGTCTTTCAGTTTAGAATGATTTGGGAAGACCTGATTCGGTTGAATCATGCTTGATCCATACTCCTAACGAGAACCATGGTTGTCCATAACTTCCATCCTCGCTTTATCTGGTCCGTTCCATTCATCTGGGATGGGATTATCGGACCAATTTTCATCGTCATCATCGCCTTCCTGATCATCATCGTCATTGACAGAATTAGCTAGCATATGCTCCTCATGCATTGCATTACGATCCACGTTCTCAATGTCTTCAAGTATTGCTTCATTATCCTCACCCGCGTCGGCCTGGCCCTCAGCAACCTCAGCCTGACCCATGTGCCCATGCTCAAGCACCTCCTGCCTAACTTCCTCCGTCGCCCTTGCAATTTCATGATGACGATTATCTTGTCCAATCTCTAATGTTGCACTGGTCTGTGAAACTACACAAGCGTCATCATACAATTCTCTTGGGCACGCTTGCACTAGCAAAATGAAAGAAGCCTGTCGTTTCCGACACCAATTCAGCCAGCTCAACCACTTCTCCGTCCGACGAACTTCCTTCAGCTCCCAAAAAATTGGGTTTGTACTACAACTCCACAAGCATTGCACCTTAACAGAATAAACCATTGGGTCTAGTTGCATAAATCGGGTCAACCACATTCTCATCTCTATCATCCTTGTGCCATCAGGATTTGGGTGCTCAATTATCCACAAAAGGAAAATAGCTCAAATCAACACCATATGGACCATGTCGGATTTCCCCAGTGCCGTGGTAAATTCTAAGTGTCGGGTACCCATTTTCTAGGTACCCGATACTACATACGTACTCAGTATAAATACCAACCAAAGCTCAAAGCTCCTGAGCCGAGAGGCGTCGCGGGGCGCTGGGCCTGCGAAGGGCCCAGTTAGGCAGAAGGCGCAGCTGCCGCTCTTAGCCAAAAAGAGTCCCGCTCAGCGTAGCCCGAAAAGGGCCCAACCGCACGAGGCCACGTGGCCGCAGCACCGCACGGAGCTGTGGCCGGCCCGCATTAAAGGAGCCCGACTCGGACGGAACGTTCCCCGACTCCCCCGACGGGAGTCGGGCGCTACAGGGTCGAGCGACGTAGCTCCGACCAAGCTCCGGCCGGCCGTCGTCCGTTGACCGTTCGCCTCGAAGGTGGTCGGGATCGACGGAGGACCCCGACCCGAACCATACCCGACCCCGACGGTCGGGAACCAAGCACGGGAGCAGCAATGAAGCTCCGGTCAACTTCCGGTGTACGATCGCCCCATTCAGGATAAGGATTTGCTCCACATTAATTCCTGGACGGTGGTAAAGTACACTATGCCTGACACGCAACAGGATGGAAAGCGTCGCATCAAGGCCAGGCGTGGAACGACGAATGCGTGCATCTGGTACGCCCACAGTCCGTGACAGTCCACGGAATGACCGTCGCCTAACTCTACAGCAGTCCACAGCGCCGTCACAGTGATTAACAGTGTCGATCAGGGGATGGGCGATCCACAGCGCCCGGACAAGACTCGGATGACATCATCATACGACCAAGCGAGAAGATTGCGGTGGAAGCCAGCAAGTCCGACGAGGACGGCCCGACTCCATCTCCACCGCTTCTTCTCGTCGCCTCTACTTTCTTTTCTTTATTATCCTTTCCTCCATATGTAACCGTTTTTCCTTGACATATAAAAGGGAAGACGGGCCCGGAGGATAGGAGAGAGCTACTTTTCGCACACTAGGAGTTCTTTCTTTACACACACACACAAAGGCATAGACTTGGGAGCGAGTCCCTCTCTTGCCCACGGCTTGTAACCCCTACTACGAGCAACACGAGCAAAACCCCAAACTGGACGTAGGGCAGTTCTTCGCCTGAACTAGTATAATCCACCGTGTCATTCGCATACTCTCTGATCACCGTTGAGCCGCGCACAAATCTACTCGTCGGCCAGTTACTTAACGCCGACACTAAGACTTTCCATATTCAACGTGACCGCACCTAAAAATGATAGAACGAGTTAACAATATAAATGCTTCGATCAATATATGTAGCCCCTTAAATACTATACATGCCTCATTAACATATTCTTACTATGTTACTTAGTTGTATCAATATATGTAGCCCCTTAAATAATTTAGATGAATAATATGCATGTCCGAAAACAATTCCGAAAATATAAATACACATCAATACTAACTAATTTTTATTTACAACACTAACTTCTATTTTATTTATAATAGCAAACTATCTAACTCTAATAATGTACACCTATTCTATTTACTTAATCTAATTCAAAACAAAGTAAATCACATTTTTCTACTAAATAAACATAATTTACATCTATTCTACAAAAATTGCATATCCTCCAAATTAAAATGCTCTAAACAGACTAAATTTACATATATTATACTCCATTCTACTGTAAACAAAAAACATTTAAATTCAATACATTAAAGAAATATATTGAAAAAAAAACATCTTCTTCTACCTCTGGCCGGCCGACTGGCCGGCAGCCTCTCCCCGCCGCGCCTACTCCCAGGCCCGGCCGCGCGTCCCCGTCGGCCCGCCGCGCCTCCTCCCAGCCGCCGTCGCCCGGCTCCCCGCCTTCGCCGCCCCCCGTCTCGCATGGCCCACCCCGAACCCCGACCACCAGCCCCGCCGCGCAACGGTCCGCCCCGCCGCCTAGCTCGCCGCCCCGGTCGATCTATCGGCAGAGAGAGAGCGTTGGGAGAGTGCGTTGGGAGGAGAGTGCGTTGGGAGAGAGAGAGAGAGAGAGAGAGAGAGGAAAACAGAGCACGCGCATTAGTGGTAGTAATCGTGCGTTGAACGCGCGACGATCAGTTTTCGTGCGTTGGATGCACGACTTCTCTGTCTCCACGGTGCCGGCAGCTGGTTATCGTGCGCCCGTGACGCGAAAGGGAGTAATCGTGTATCCAACGCACGACTACTCGCCGCCTACGGTATCTGGCCAATTTTCGGACGTTCAACTCACGAAAACAAATATTTCGTGCATTCAACGCACGAAAATAGATTTTTCGTGCACCCAACGTACTAATATCTTGTTTTCGCGCGTTCAAAGTACTAATACTTAATTTTTGTGCGCCCAACGCACGACTAGGTAATATTTTTGTAATTTTTCCATTTTCGGTATTATTTATGTAATTCTCAAGAAAAAAATATTATTTTTTAAAAAAATCGCACTTTTTCGACGGCTTTGTCCCGATGATGATTGTTGGCAAGCACGGCGCCAGGTGATCCGGGTTGCAATCGTCCGCGAACACCACACCCGCGCTCATCGCCACTATGACGAGTGGCAGTACCATCATGAGCATCGCTACTGCCGCCTTCGTCATGACGCCCCGGATCTTGGATCTCTAGTGCTTCTCTTCCGATCCTCACACAAGTGAAGAGTGAGTTGCAGTGGTGGCGTGGATGATTAGCACGCTCCAGCTTGCTTTATAGGCGGTCTGCCGCTTGGGTAGGGGGGTAGATAGCTTTTGTTGTGTGCCACGGCAAGACAACACTGTACATATCTCGTGGGTGCATGCTCTGGTTTTGATACTATTATTTTTTGAAAATAAATGTTCTCCTGATTGATTTTTTTAGGGTCGGAATCTACAGATTCATGCATGTGTTCCCATGATGAGACTGCCACACGGTTTTCAGTGGCTAAGCGAGTCCCATTTTGAGCAGGTTTGGTCAAGCACGTTGTGGTTAGTTTCGCATTAACATCTTGATTTACTTGGTTGGGATATAGACGAAAGCTAGTTGCCCTTTTTATCAATATTTACTTGGTTGCAATTGCTAAATGCATACAAAGAATTAAGGTGGTGCGTTGGATGCACATGGGATGCCATCTAATTTATCAGTGTCCTAAGTTCAAAATAGTAGTGCTCCATGAATAGAGGGCATGATGATACCACTCTAGCTACAACAAATAAGCAACCACATATCTCGAGCTTCCAGCCGCAATAATAAATTATATACAAAGAAAATATGAATGCAATGGTTTGGCATGTAAATTGTCATAGATATGTTTCGCATGAATTGTAAATTGATTGTCGCTCCCTGACCTGTTAGTTTTTCCTCTTTTAGCACCGGAGGACATGATGACAGCCACAACAAACAAGCAATTGCATATCTCGACCGAGCACCATCCACAACAATAAATTATATATAAAAAAGATGAATACGCTGGTTTGACCTGTGATTTTGTCCTGCATATATTTTGCATAAATTGTAAATTAATGCCATATCTGAAAAGATACAATACTAGTTGATACTCTTGATTTTTAAAGAAACAAAATAAATACTCATCTTACTTTTTTGGAAGGATAAGGTACTCCACGGTCCTAAAATAAGTGTTGTTTTAGGAGCTGAGCATAGAAATTAAGGAGCGATGAAAGTAGAGAGTGCACATGAAACAAGGAGTGGTGGAGTAGGACAAAGATAGAGAAAGAATTAGTATATTGGAAAGTAAGAGTGGCAACTTTTATGGGTTAAATTTTGAATCATGAAGTGATAACTATTTTAGAACAGTGCGAGTAACAGCATTTTTCTAATCTTAATTCCTCTTGTTCATTGATTTCTTTTTGTTGTTCTTGTGCTCTGCGTGTGCATGGATGAATTTGGGCATGCGACACCCATCTACACGTCCTTTTTCCTAGTTATTGCCACGCACAGTTAACCATATTGAAGAAAGAATTGCTCTATCCTTGTCGTTGTACTTCCATGATCCATGCATGAATGTTGTATTTACTCGCCGATTATTATTTAGTGGCAAAACTATAGAAAAATCATTTATACAAAGTAATCTTCTATTCCGGGTTAACACTTTTAGGTTCAGTGGCTAGAAAGTATAGAATTTGGTTATTCTTATTGATGTAAAACAACTCCTTTTCTTTAACATAAAAAGGTTGTATGTGTTGTTTTCAAACACAATACAGACATAGATGGTCACATGTATGCATGCATGTCACCATATTAATGCAGACACACAAGTTTAAATTTGTCTTTGGTGTTAAGCAAAAAAAAATTTCATATTTAGCTAGTTTTTTTACAAGAGATCAATATCCTAATATGGTGAAGAAGAGAGAAAAGTTTCAGCAAGAATATTTTCAAAGATAATAACATATGATTTCTTAAAAAATGCAGCATGTATGCTAGAACACAAATGATGTCATTTCTCCACTACTTGTGTGATGAGAGGTTGATTGTAACTTATGATTGAGATACCATCAATATCTGTATCACTCACAGTCTATATGATTATGGACTTAGGGCTTTTGAGATGGTAGATCATTTTACAAAGGAGAATGTGTCGTGTCCTTTAATTTTTTTTAATCCGAAGTCAAGCAAAAATGCTAAGTCAAGGAGAAAATTAATTGTAGACAAGGCAAAGATTAGAGTGATTCTCATTCCATTAAGGATAAAGTTATATGGTGTGAAGTATTGGATAATATTATTTGCGAGACATATTGAAGAGATTGGTCCAGTTTGGTATAAGCTTGCTAGTTGCACTTGTTGTGTTGTAGTTCATATGGTGGTAAGAGAGGAACATATTTATATAGAGAATGGGAAAATGTAAAGATATAGTATCCGTTAGGAGCGGTGAGAAGAAACTATCAAGAGCTAATGAGTAGCTACACATCGAGAGAGAATTTAGTGTTTGTTGATAATTTGATAAGAAATGAGAAATTATTGTTTATGTGAAGGTAGAGTAATGATCTTGTTTCTATACTTGCCACTCACTTTATATCATCCTAAGTGTATGGTTATGATTCAATATTTGGTTCAACACAACTTTATAAAACTTTTTTCTTCACTGATAATCAATAGACAGTTATTGATTGTCCAGGTTCCATCGCTACATACACTTGTCAAATGGTTGGCTCTTTCATCGAAACTTTGATTGTAAAGAAATGTGAGCTAACTTTAGTTTTAAGATGAACTTTTGTAGTCCAAACTTAGGGTACACTATATTTGTACAATTTTTCTATTTGCAGTTATGAACCTTGAGTTTCCATAATACTTTCCCTTACGACATCTCTATAACTTATTATATGCACCATGTGACACCACAAATTTATAACATACTCTTTTCATTAAATAATTGCAACAATATAATGAGACCATGTTGTATCTTTCGCATAAATATCTCATACCTAGAACATGCAGTAAATATACCAGAATTTGGTAATTGTCCTTCTAATACAGTAGTATCAAGAAACAAACGAATTAACCATGGTTCACTTTTTGTTAATTTCTCAAAGATTTTCAAGCTTTTTGTAAGGTAGATACTTAATAAACATTTTTGAACCATGCAGTAGAATAGGATCTTGGATGGAAAGGAAGTATATTATATGTATTTCACATCAAACAATTATGAAATTAATAGATGACATGGTGCTTTTTAGCTTATGTTTTTTTTCACATCAACGCATGCTCATTGCAGACATGTTCCCTCTTACGGTTGGGTCACGTCTCGATGACGTCTACATCCACTACTTCATATTTGTATGTTTGGTGAGTTTTGTACACCTGACTTGGACGATGCCGTGTTACTCACAGCAGCGTTGAGCGATGTGCAGCCTGGCGATGCACTGGAGAGGCTGCGTTTAATTAAATAAGGATAAAGGACATGGTTATTGTTTCTGACTTCGGAAAGCAACAAGAATGGTCGTGCCTGTCATCACTTGAAGCTGGCAGAAAGCAGCCGCTTAATTTGTTACGGCTTGACCTGCAAAGGCGTTCGTGCTTGATGATGGTTCTTTTGCGGCTGATTGGGGGTAAGGAGCACTAAGGTTTCTTCCGTGCTGCGGCTGGGCACGCCTGCAGGGTTATTCTAGCTAGCTGCAGCTCGATGACAACATTTCAGAGTTTCGTGAACTTGGACGGGAACTGAGAACGACGGGTGACCTGACCTCCTCCCATATGAACGAGACTACTAGTTTTAAATGGCACGGCGACTAGGTCCTGTTTGGTTTTAAATAAGACTTTGAATGCTTTCAGTGGTGGCACTGGAGCTAATAGCTCGCCATCGCAATCTGGCACGAGTGTCTCCCGCAAAAGAAGAACGTCTTCACGTGGAAGACGACTCTAAACAGCGAAACCATGTCAGCAAGTCACAGTTGCATGGTTTGTCTAGCGCACATTTGTGCTGTTCCCGGTAGTACTTCTGCACATAATAACTATATTAGTTTGATTACAGGACAATGAAAAATATTATTTCACTTGTCGGCGTACAAATCAGTTTACTCATGAGATCGACTAGGAACAACTCACCAAACCAACAGTTTATCATGCAACAAACGGCTAATTAAGCAAAGCACTCAATCCACACCGATCGAACACATTTATTCGTACACAATAATGTGTCAAGCACAATCACAAATCACAAACCACAAGCCTGATACGTACGTAGGTATAGAACCAAGCCAGACGCACGTACGTACGCAAAGCCACCGTTGATAGATAGCGAGTACGTACGTCGTGTCGTGTCGCGCGGCGGCGCCTTAGCAGCGCGGGATGGCGACGCCGCAGGTGGCGAGGGCGCGGCGGGAGTTGGGGCTGTTGATGTAGGGGCCGTACGCCGGGTTGCGCGGCGTACTGGCAGAAGCACCCCTGCTGCGCGCGCAGGTTGGAGCAGCACGCCGGCGCCGGCGCCGCGCCGGTCACGATCGCCGGCGCGCACACCGCCAGCTGCGCCGGGTCGCACCGCTGCGCCGACGCGCCGCCCGCGCTCATCATCGCCGCCACCACGGCCAGCAGCGCCACCACCATTGCCACCGCCTTCGCCATGATCGGCACGGTCACCGCTAGCTGCTGGTTCACCGCTTCGATCTCTTGCGCTCTCGCTCAGCTCCGGTGGTCACGACTCGAGTGCCAAGTGTGGTGTGGAGTGTGTGTGGGGGGGCCGGTTGTGCACGGGAACTGCGCTCTTGCGTGCCGGTATTTATAGCCAGAGGCCCTGTTTGAATCAAGGGTTAGAGTTAATTTGAGTTAGTTTGTGCACAACTAGCCATAAAATCTCCAAACAGGAGAAGTTAGTTTGGGCTAAATACATCTAACCCAGCCTAAAAAACTATCCCACCAAAGGGGTGCTAATTGGAGCTAGAAACTAACTCGAACCTCTAGCACTGTTAGAGTATCCAAACAGGACCAGAATAGGGGTGGTGTTGGCACTTGTGCAGGGAAAGCTTCCTCCCTGGCGATGATGGCGGTTTCCTTGAAACGCTCGTTGCGTGGTGGGTGCGTCTGGCGCTCTCTGGCGGACGCTTAAGGGATCCTTGGGGTGCTGGTAAACTTCGCCCCAAAACGCATTAAATCATTGTTGGTTCAAATCGGGTGGCTCTACTTACAGTTCGGCACGTCTGTCACTACTCACTACTGATTGCCAATAAGGAGGTATTTTGCGGGATCCCGGAAATGTTATACGAAAAATGGAAAGCGTCAGCTAAAGCATCTTTCCGAAAAGCTTCTATACGTTTGGCTTGGCTATGTGAATAAGGCATGGTACCTGTTGCTTATGCTCAAGCGCCAGAGAAGCGTCCTGGATAATTAAGCTGAACACGGAATGCACATGAGGACGCTTCTCTTTGATAGATTTGTTATGGCTCCAAATCCACGGGTTCATGTGTGCCTACGGTGAGGTGATTAATTACTACATGGCTTTCTGTGACCAAGAGCCAAGAGAGACATGTTTTCGCATGTTATGGTTAATGATGCGACGTGAAGCACAATGACGACGAAAGCCTGTCCCAGTTGATCAGCTCCCAACAAGATCCATGTAGCTCAAGCGCTAAACAGCTACTAAACGTGACGTATGTTTGAAAATCGACTGTAGATCATAACTCCTCACTACAAGATCTGTAATTTTTGCCAACAGGGAAATTACTGTCGCCCACCTTTCCATGCTGTCGGAAATAACAGTGGCCGACAGTTTACTATCGGGAATCTCCTGTCGCAGATGACCTTGTCGGGGATTAGTGAAGTGGCCGACAGTTTTGAGGTAAACTGTCGGCAATGTCGATCCCAACAGGACATTGCCGACAGTGCACCTGTGAGTAAACTGCTCAACACCGTTAGTTCAAAAGATGACGGTGTCGCAATTTCCCAACAGAATATATGAATCCCCGACAGTACCAGTACTGTTGGCCATTGCTGTGCAATAATAATAATAAAAATATTTAGCTTGTCCAGGCTCCATAGCACTCATATTTGCTATCCAGATCACAGTTACAAGGATCATACTCCAATGAATTCCAGCCAATGAATTAAACAGTTCAAATTGAGGTAACAGGAAATACAGAGCTAAAATAACTTTCTGGATCACATTCATATATACTCCTGAACAATGTATCAAACCTAAGATTAAACCATCAAAGACATGGTAAGTAAATGATAGAATAAATGTGCTAATTCTCACGCCTACATTCTCATCTAACAAATGCCACTTCATAGTCAAGCATGCTAACAGGAAGTGCACTAAGAAGAATCAAGCAGAGATTCGATCATCATCAATGGACCCATCAGATCTTACACTCTTGTCCCAACAGTCGCCCTCAAAGCACCGAACATTGAAGTTGAGGTGGATTGCTACCAGTAGAATAAAGCAAAAGCATATGTTTGAGTCAGGTGATACATAGAGGAACAAAAAATGTCTCAGCAACAAGTTCAGAGTCTATATGTTGTCACAGCAACTAGTTCAAAGACCAATTAATCATGGGCTGGGAGCACAATATATAAGAATGCAAAAGTGCAATAGCTACCTGTGCTGGGCAGCGAGGACGTAACAAGGCACTTAAATCCACGGGTACATTTTCAGACATTGCCTGTGACCATGTTCCACAAATAAGTGCAATAGCTCTCAAAGAAAACTTACAGAAATTCCAAAGATACAAAAAGCACCTGTAGTATACGCTCAACACCATCGCACCATTCAACATGCACCAATGTCCAAGTTAGTCTTCTCAGCTAATGCCTTCAAAGAAGACTTTTATTATGAACATTTTCAAAGTCAGTAAGAGTAAAAAATGCAGTCTCAGCTATCATACCTGCAAAACACGCTCGATTCCATCATGCCAAGCTGGATTGGACTCCACCTGGTGAAGCATGGTCTGATTACCAGATGCGCCACTTGCGGCAACGCTGGCATGAGATTCTTCATGCATTCTCTTCCTAGACTTCATAGACAGAGCATCACTACGACCAATGACACCATCACCCATATCAAAAGTCCCATGTGGGGCACCTTGAAATAGTGATAAGAAAGTCTGTAAGTAATTATTTAGGTTTTGTAAAGAAGTGGCAATCTTACAGCATTACTGAAACTGCTAATATGTAAAATACTTGAGGAGAATAATCTAGAACACACATGTACCTACATAGTTCTCAGAACATAAGCACATGGACTTTTTTTGTTAGGAGTTGTAACGAAAAAGGAAACAGGGTATTACCAGAACTGGCGAGTTGCAGTCAAGCTACGGGATCAACTGCAATGGTATAATGCATTCCCTTCATTGATTTATTCCTAAAGCTTGGTGTGCTCCAATAGAGGCATAATGCATTCCATGCTTCCTGAGTGGCAAGGTCTTCTGGCTTCGCATCCATCAACTCCTTTGCCTTAGGCCACAAGTTTCCCTCCTCATCCTCTTCCTCTTCAACACTCTCTGACAGAAACAACAATTTTTTTTACTACCATTAACATGGCAAATTTTTTACTATGAGAATAGGTGGACAAAATTTGGCTTTGGAATTTCAAATCAGTCACATGAGAATCTAGCCACTATGAGAACAGGTGGAAAAAATTTGGGTGCAAAAAACAAGCAGTGGTGAAACTACTTTTGTACTGACGAGAACAACCTGTCAAACATACCATGGACCGTAAAGCATCACAATCCTCAAACTAAGTACTGCAGACAATGAATCTGTCAACCATATCATGGACTAGAAAGCATCACGATCTGTCAACATGAATCTGAAGTTTGTAAATTACTGCAAACAATGCAACCTACTATCTGCACTATACTCCCAATTCTCAAACTAATTAAGTTTGTAAGTTACTGAAAACAACAAACTACCAGCACTATACTCAATTCTCAAACTGGTTTGATTCAGACTTCGAAGGTCGAATCCAGCAACAGAATATTCATCACAGCCTCGATTCAAATTCGAGAGAAATTTGGGGCCGGATAGAAGCTGACCTTGGGAGGGACTTGCGCCTAGGGTTCTGTGCGGAGGAATCTGAGCAAATCCTCAAGGAGTAGGTGCCGCTTGGAGTAGTAGATGTTGCTAGTGAAGGGCGGCACCGAATCAGCGTCTGGAGGCGGAGGAGTCATGCGACAGATGCGGCGGTCGCAGGCGGAGGAGATCCGCGACGGCTGCAGACGACTCGCGGCGGCTGCGGAGGAGGTGGCGAAGGAGACCTGCGACGGCTGCAAAGGAGGTGGCGGAGGAGGCCTGCGGCAGAGAGAAGCGGCGGCCGGAGGAGACCCGCGGCAGCCGCCGCCGCCGCCGCCGCCGCCGCTGGAGGAGGAGATCCGCGGCTCGCAGCAAACCTAGAGGCGATGCTGTTTTTCTTTTTACTTTTCCATTTTATTTTTTTGGCAATCGCGTTGCTTTCAAGCGGGGCTTTCCGCCGTTAGCGCCGTCTATACGTGAGTAACGGAACCGACTTCACTGTCGGGGATTCAGTTCTCACTGTCGCCCACTCCAGAAACGCCCGACAGTTGGTTATAAACTGTGGCAAATTAGAAACGCTGTTGGTAAGGAGCATAAGTAGCAACAGTGAGAGAGAACTGTCGGCCACAGTTTAGTACCTGTTGGCAAATATTGCAAATCTTGTAGTGCCTGAAGCTGTGCTTGAAATGAATTGGATTGGATCGATGCCATTGGATGATGGCAACATCATCACACGTTGCACATCAAACGCGCCATTATCAAGCCGCACACCGGGGCGCGGTGGGCGGGAGCGCGCGGCCGCACGGGTGCGGTGTGCGGCGCCGTAGCGGGCCGTGGTGGGCAGCGCCGATCGACGCGCAGGCATTGCGGCGTGCGGGCACTAGGCAATTTGAGGTCTGCATATAGGATGCTTGTGATCAACAAGGAGAGAGCTACGGCATACATGGAGAACATTGCAGGCAGGTCTGACACTAAATCAGACGAGGAAGAGTGGCTCGCACTATGGAGGCTCAAGATCCCAGCGAAAATCCGAGTCTTTTATGAAGGCTAGCTCGACATTCATTGCCTTCAGGTGACATTCTACACCAAAGAAATATGGCTACACGGCCAGTGTGCAATATATGTGGTGCCCAAGACTCATGGAATCATTTGTTACTCGAGTGCAACCTAGCGATATGTGTGTGGGCGTTGGAGCGCGAGGAGGTGGTCGAACACCTGTGCTGCATCCATGCGCGCGACAGGTGCTCACGCATGGTGGTCAGAAGCAATGGAAACATTACCAAGGGATGATCTAATTAGGGTGGCCGCGACCATGTGGGCAATCTGGTATGTGCGGAGGAAGGCGATACATGAAAATTCCATCCAAAGTCCGATGTCGACTCACTGCTTCATCAATAGGTACATCGCTGATCTTGAGCTCATCAAACCTGAACAAGAAGCAGTGAGGTGTGTTCAACAAAAACCACGCCCCTGAATTCCTCCACCAGGTGGTGCGATGAAGATCAATGTTGATGCGGCGGTCCCAAAAAATACAGGCAAAGCAGCTGCTGCCGCAATAGTGAGGGACGCTACTGGTGTATTTCTGGGCGCATCAGTACTGATTATAGAAGGAGCCTCCAACCCGGAGATGGTGGAAGCGCTAGCTTGTAGAGAGGGCCTTGCTCTGGCCAGCGATCTAGCTCTACGTCAGTTTCGCTTGGCATGTGATAGTGTTAATGTGGTGAGAAATATCAAGGGAGAAGGCAAGGGGGAGTATGGACATATTGTCAGGGAGCGAGCGAAAGCTTTTGCAATGGCTGAGATAATTCATGAAGGTAGAGCCTCGAACATTGATGCTCATACACTAGTAGAAGTTCGATTTACTTTGGAATAGGTAGGCAAGTTTGGTTGTTATCACTGCCAGAAGGCATTTGTAATCATGTACCCCTAGTTGATCAATAAAGGGTGGTGGTGTTGCCAAAAAAACAAATTGCACGACAAGAGGATGTAGCAAGTGCTATACTGGCATACTGCTGCGCATCAACACGACACAAGGCATATTATGCAAGACGAGATGCGCCAGCCACGAGGAGGCAATCAAGTGCAGTTGATTAGTACATACAAATCTATAGATTTATAGCATGTTCTTCAAAAGAACATTGCTCACATATTTTTTTTTCAAGCAAACAGATGATTGACGAGTGGTGATCCAGCGACCGTCGATAGGTCAAACGGTAAGCCTGCTTTATAGTATACATTGTAGCAATTGCCTTCCTCTATATCTTTGTTCACTCTCCATCGCAGCCTTGTGATTCAACGCCTGTACAATTTCCGTCTAGATTTGTTATTGGCTGTCGAGCTTGCCCCCTGCAACGATGTGCTCAGCTGAATTAGTCCCTAGGCACATGCAAATATGTGTCTCAGCACCATATATATATATAGGTGAAGGTGGCATGCATCGTGAGGCATATTGTGACCCTGCAAGTTGTCTCCCTAGGCACATGTACATGTGTGTCTCAGGACTATATATAGGTGAAGGTGACACGCATCGTGAGGCATGTCACTGTAGTTTTCATGACACGACTTCCACATCAATATATATTATGATATGTGTCACATGGCACAAAACTTCTAGTGTTGATGTATATATATGTGCTTGAACTATAAATGAACTTCTTTAAGGTAAATTGTACTTGAATCGTGGATGCAATTTGAAAGGTCTCCAAGATTACAAATGGCCAAATTTTAAGCATTTGACTGAGAAACGAACCATTTGATGTCACAATGAGTAATGATAAGAAACGTTTTCTAAGGGTTTTGCTATGCCCGTCAAGAAATTACATTTTCGTGGAGGTTTAAGACCACCATCACTAAAATTTGTGCTTTCATTAGGGTTTGCGTCCACCTCTCACGAAAATCTATCACACTCACGAAAATTCCAGATTCTGGTAGTGAGAACTATGCAAGAAATTATGGAAGCTTAGAACCTAAATGGTATTTGATAATACATATTGAACCAATTCTTAAGGTTAGGCGGCTCCAATCTATGCTTTCGCTTACGAACATGACATATTAACAGCTACATAAGTTTACAATATTGTAAGAATATTTTTATTGATATATTATACCTCACAACTATTGATTTCATAAAAAAGTAGCATGTATTCTAAAAACAGTAGGAGACTGTTTTTGATTACTTATGTGGTGAAATGATTATTGTGACTCATGATTGGGACACTATGAATACCTCCGTAACTCATACTCTATGATCATTCATGACCTTAGGTGGTGCCTTCGAGATGTAAAATCATTGTGCAAAGGAGAAAGTGATGGATCGTTTGTGGATTCTAAAGTCTGGGGAAAAAGTAAAGGCGAGGTTTTTATTCTTCAACATCTCATACTATATTACCTATACCTTCACTCACTACTGGAATTCCCCGGTTTCCCTAGAATTACCATGGTTTCCTTAGAGTTTTTTTGAAAATCCTAGGGAAAGATAAGTTTCCTATTCAGAGTGATATTAAATTCATTCTTATTAGTTATTTGGAAGTTCGATTTACAAATGTTCTAGTTGTGAATCAACACAAAAACATTGTTTCACTAATAATACATTCTTGAAAATTATCGAGTAGATTGGTTTCATTGCCACTAACACTTATTAATGGTTGATTGTCATCGAACTTTAATGGTCAATAAATGTCAACGAACTTTAATTTCGAGATGAACTTTATAGTCCTAACTGTAGGTTACACTATGTATCGTATTCTTATTTTCTATTATGAAACTTAAGTTTCCATTATATAGTTCCTTTCTGTAGGTAATCTATATATTATACCTGGCTACAGAATAGCTAATTCTGTAGCCGGACCGAGCGACCGAGCCACAGGGTCCGCCCCGCGCGATCCGCTGCAGCCGGACCCAACCCGAACCAAAATTGTCCGTCGTGGCCGCACCCCGCTTCAAACCGTTCCCCATCCCACGTTCTCGAGGTGGAGGAGCTCCCTGCGCCGCCCGGAAACTGCTGCTTCTCCGTCCTCCCGTCGATCCGTTCCAGGATTCCGTCGCTAGCCGGTAAGCTCGCACCAACCATCACCGCCGTCGCTCCTGTTCCGTTTCTATAATTTGGTTCCCTCACCGTGTGTGTTTCTCAGGCGATTTCCCTGTGGATGCTTTGGCGTCTCGGCGGCTGTCCCCGTTGAATCCGCAATACTGATGGAAAGGGATTGTTGGTGGCCGCTTTCCGTTGATAAATCAAATGCGATCCTACATCTCAACTGGTGATTAGCCCAGGTTAGCATCCGCGCTTTTCCCCATCAGATTCCCGATTTGGTTGGTTTTGGGTCACGTTTAATTAGGTTGATGTTGGTTAGGTGATTAGCCGTTTCCAATTTTTTATGGAAGCGTCGGCGACCGATTAGCAGCAAGATTAATCACCTTTCAGCCACAGCAGGATTTGCAGAACTTTTTTCTTTTTGGCATGCCGCACAATCCTTTTGCTGGCTTCGTTTCCTTTTTTTTTTTCCTTTGAATCCGTTTGTCTGATGGATTGACCACCAATTTCCCCAAATTGATGCAGACTGCCTATTTGAGGATCTAGCAGGATGTGATTTTCACCTGTACGAAAAGTTGGTAACAGCAACATGCCTCTTTCTCACTAAGTTATACGACAAGACCAATCCTGCAGTGTAATTTGTTTATCAGTATACAGTGAAATGACTGTATTATGATTGTCCACAATTATTGGTATTACTATTCTGGGTGATAAGGCCTCTTGTATGGTTGTCTATAATCTTTTTCAGAAATCCCTAAGAGTTTCAATAGATGAATGAATACATATTACATAGTTTTTTTAACCAACAAATAAATAACAAAATTTTCCCAACGATCTATTGCAATGGCAATATATTCTTGCTGGGAGATCTGGAGCTAATTTTTCATGTGTTCCCTTGTTATCGTCTGCCTAAATTGATAGTTTTTGCCACTGCATTCCTGCTGAATGATCCTGTTGTTCTGATGTACATTTTTTGTTTGAATTGTTCGCCACTGGTATATTTGCTTTTGGCAATCCATGGTAACAATACGTGCATGCTGGATCAAAAACTTTTGCATATGAATGAGGTGTTAAGCGGTAATATAGGTTGTCTGCAATTATACATGGTGGCCAAACCGTTGAGGATGCGAGTCAGAAACTTTATTCCATCTTTTGCAGTCCAGATGTGATTATTGTAAATAAAATCCTTGCAGCTTCAGAATTGGTGTGTAGGTGATAGTTTCTGCGTCCAGGATGGTGTGTTTTCTGAATCTTGACCTATATGGTGTTAATAAAACCGTTGATCTGTGGTTTTATTTTGAATTAGCATATAATATGTTGTTTCCATTTACAGATCGCCAGCTCATTGTTGATTCATTAATTTCAGAAATGTGAAATGACTATTATTTATTATTGTTTTATTATGATTGTTCCAGGTGAGCAGGTCTCCTGTGAAAAATTATGGGCTGGTTCCATGCTCTTATTGGAGAGCAACGAACAGGCATGGACGCATGGAAGCCACTTGAGTTGAAGAACTGGTCATCGAGCTGCTACTGAACTAAGAAGATGCTTACTGATGGCCTTGAGGCAAGCATGTAAACATAATCATGCCTCATTTGAATTGTTAATCTGAAATCGTCTTCTCATTGTTGAAAAATTATTACTATATTAATTTTATGGTTGGCCCAACGGATTTTTGGTCAGACAAAATGCGTAGTGCACATTGCTAACGGACCATTTCCTTTTTATTTGCTGGATCATTTTATTTTTATTTGCTGGACAATGTGCAATTTATTCCATATGAGAGAGCCATGAAATATGTTAGATTTTGAGGGTTTTGATATTTGATATGATTTGTGCAGCATAATTTTTAAGGGCAGTTAGGTGGCCTGAGTAGTGAGTGCCACATTTTAATTAAAACGTTTTTATTTTCTCTCTTCATTGTTCTATTGGAATAGTCCATTGATCTTAATATTTACTATTTGATCCTGTTTTCATGGTTTCAGGTTGCCACCCAGGCAGATAAATTTGGAGCGCCCAGCCAAGGATGGAAAAACCGACGGTAACCGGACTTACCGGTCCGGTCCGGTAAGTCCGGTTTACCGGTTTCCAAATTTGAATTTTGAAATTTTTTAAAAATTTGAAACAATTTGAAACAAAAAATATGTAAATAAACTAGAAGGAATTTGGGGGAGAGTGGTGGAAACCAAACACGAAAACACGTTCGTTTGATGAGGCAAAAAAATCATGGAAGATTTCTGGGCCAAAAAAGAAGGAAAAAAAAAGAAAACTAACATTATCCCCTCCCCATCGGCTCAATCATTCGCCTGGTGCCCAGTTCGCCGACTCCTGACGATCCCCCACCACGGCGCCGCCTAGATCCGCCGCCCTCCGCCCCGCTTTCAATCGCTAGAGCCGGTGTCCGCCGCCGTTCGGATTCGCCGTTGTCCTCCACCGCTGCCCCTCGGTAACCGGCGTCTGCAGTCGGTAACCGGCCTCCCCGCCTCGGTAATCGACGCGACCGGAGGTTCTGGGCGCGGGAATCGATCGGCCCCGGCTAGCCGATGGATGCGGCCGGCTAGCCGAGGTTTGGCAGCGGCAACCGGAGCTCCCGGCGCGGTTCGGCGACGAGCGGCTCGGCAAAAGGTCAGGCCGCCTCCTGTGTCTCTGTTTTTTTTTTCTTTCTCTTTTGTCATATGAAAGCACGAATGGTGATGTCCATTGCTTATTTTAGAGAATGTGTCGGTACTTATATGAATGGTGATGTCTAGTGCAGTAGATTGATTGAAACATGAGCGAATTGTGAAACCAAATTTAGAAGAATATCATACCACATTGTTGTCTCATTTGTTCGTACATATGACTTGTGTATTGGCATTTTCATGCAGGCACAATGGGTGATCGTGAAAGGGATCCCGTTTGGGAACATGGTGAGAATAAGTGCCCGGGGTTTATATGCAAGTATTGCAAGTTAGAGAGGAAGCGTGGTGGCGCCACGAGGTTGAAGGAACATTTGGCCGGACGTGGCAGTAATGTGGTCCATTGCAACTTCGTTCCGAAAGATGTTTGTGAGTACTTTCGTCGTGAGATTGATAGAACAAAGGAGAAGACGAAGCAACGACAAAGGGATAAAATGAGATTGGAGGAAGTTGCTAGAGAGGGAAATGTGTCCGAGGATGAGAATGACGATGACTTAGCTGCTGCCATGCATGCTTCCCGAGAAGAGCATGAAAGGGAGATGAGGGCACGTGCCCAAGGTGGGCAATATGAGCACGGTGGTGGTTCATCTCAGGGAGGGGGCAGCAAAAAAGGTGGTGGATTGATGGGGTATTTGAAAAGGTCAACCTCAAGTAAGGGTTCATCTTCGGCCACATATCAACCAAGAATTGACATGGTGCTTCCCTCAGAGAAGAAAAGTAGTGCAAGGAGGGCAATTGGTAAGGCTTGGGCCAAATGGATGCACATAGAAGCTATCCCTGGAACCAAGGCCGACAGTCCTTACTTCGGTGCCGCTGTTAAAGAGACACAGAGATGGGGTAAGCACATCGATATTGTTGTCCATTGATGCATTAGCAATTTATCATGGTTCTAACTTTATCATCCTTGTAGGTGAGGGGGTCCCAAGCCCGACGGGGCGAGAGATCAACGGCATTTATTTAGATGCGAATGAGGATGACATCAAGAAGCAGTTTGCCAAGTTCAAGCTAGACTGGCCCACTTATGGCGTTACACTTATGTGCGATTCATGGACGGGGCCGACGAAGATGAGCATTATCAACTTCATGATATATTGCAACGGGGTCATGTTTTTCCACAAGTCAGTAAATGCAACGGGAAAAAGCCAAACGCAGATTACATTTATGAGGTACTTGATTGGTGTTATTTAGGATTGTCTTTCTTAACTCCATAAACTTTGAACAAAGTGATCATGCTATCATTTGACATTGTTGCAGGAAATTGTGAAAGTGCTTAAGGAAATTGGTCCAGAACATGTGAAACAAATTATAACCGACAATGGTGCAAACTACAAGAAGGCGTGCAAGATGGTTAATAACAAGTATAGAATTGTGTGGCAGCCATGTGTGGCTCACACAATCAATTTGATGCTAAAGACTATTGGAGAGTTTCCGGAGCATGCAGCTGTCATTCAAAGTGCACGTCGAATCTCTTGTTGGCTCTACAACCACAACCAGTTGCATGACATGATGACGAAAGCAATAGGAGGTGAGTTGGTGAGATGGTGTGCTACTCGTTTTGGCACGAACTACATGTTTCTGGAAAGTATGTTTCGCAGGAGAGACAAATTTATGTCATGGGTGTCATCACAAGGATTCTTGCATAGCCGCTATGCAAACACAGTTGAGGGGAGATATGCCCATGGATGCCTTTCTAATTTGGAATGGTGGGACAACATGAGGATCATTTGCAAAGCTGTAGAGCCTTTGTATGCATTTCTTCGATTTGCAGATCAGGACAAGTCTCCAAACTTGAGTGAGGTCCTCATAAGGTATCATGTCATGCGCAATGAGTATGAAAGTTACTTCCACAATAACGACAAGAGCTGGACCGTTACATGCGAGTGATCAACCCTAGGATGGGTGACATTGCAAACGACAGTTTCATCAATGCAGGTAATGGATGCCTAAATGTTTGAATTAGATTACCTTAACTTATGTATCATTGTGTAACTCTCTTGTTGTATTTTCAGCTGCCGCGTTGAACCCAAAGACCCACTATGTTAATGGGATCGGCGCTAACCTTCTTAATGATCTTCGGCTCGCATTCGAGTATGTGGCGGACACTAGAACATGTGCGTCTGCACTCCGCGAAGCAGAATTCTACCGAACAAAGATGGGTGACTTCTCGAGGGACTTGGCAAAGCAGA
Source organism: Eragrostis nindensis (assembly GCA_012490785.1). Lineage (NCBI taxonomy): Eukaryota > Viridiplantae > Streptophyta > Magnoliopsida > Poales > Poaceae > Eragrostis > Eragrostis nindensis. The sequence goes on along the minus strand of JAAXCT010001521.1, from coordinate 24,367 downwards.
TGGCAAGAGACAATAAGACTTCTCCAGGTTTGTCATACTTCCTCCCAAAGTCTACTTATTTTTATTTCATTTGGTTATGGCTAATTCTTGGTCTTCATGTTTTTCTTACAGCGCAATGGTGGGCTATGTTCGGTGGTGAAACACCGCATCTCCAGAAGCTTGCGATGCGGCTTGTGTCTCAGTGTTGTTCGTCCAGCGGATGTGAGCGCAATTGGAGTACATTTGCACTGGTCCACACTAAGGTGCGCAACAGGTTGACATTCCAAAAGCTTCACAAGTTGGTGTATGTGAACTATAACCTTCGCATTCGCTTGAGGGAAGCTGGACTATTCAGGCCACGAGAAGGCGATCCATTCGACAAGCTCATGGAGCTTACTTTGGTTGACGACACAAATCCCATTCGGGATTGGATGGAGAATGGCCGCTCCAATGCGGAGCCATTACTTGATGAGGATGCCACTGAGAGTGACACCCCTATCCTTTGTGGTTTGGTGGTACAAGAGACAGAACAATTGGATAGCATCACTGGTGGCAGGTCTCTTGTTGAGTGGGCGGAGGATACTGTGGGTGACACACACATAGGCAAGAGGAAATACCAAACAAGGTCAACAACAAAAGATAAAGGTAAAAAGCAAAAGGGTCCTGATGCACAGGCGGTCACTAGCGACGCGTCCACCGCTAGTGGTAGTAGGACCCCATCTGACGACGGCGACGGGGACGACGCGGCCGCTGAGGGACACACATCGGGGCCGCCACCTGAGCCTTTCCACTTCACAGGTACCGCTATAGAACATATCTATCTCATTTTCATGAACTTGACTATTTTGCTGACTCTTGATGACTTCCATTTGCAGGTGAGAGCAACTTCACTCACGCTACCCAGGATCAAGACCATGGCGCTCCCATGTCACAGAGGACGACCATGCCGGGGGGCACAAGTAGGCAACATCGTCATGGCTACGGGAGTGAGTCCTCATACTCTAATGATTACCGCTACTACTCTCTTGCTGAAATTAGCGATACCTCAAGTAACTTTGGATGTGGTGGTAGTGAGTCCTCAAATGATTATTACTCTTACTCTATTCCTGACTTGACCAACCAACCACCTCAAAAATGGGTCTATGAGTGGGTAGATCCTGCTTTCTATAACATGTTGGTCTCACAATGGCAAACAAACTATGCTTGGAATAATCAAAGTTGGCATGAGTTCAAGGCGGATTTGTTGGCTACACAAGGAATTAACATAATGTCAATTGAAGAGTACAACTCCATGAACAATCCACAATCTGATGTCCCATGGGTTTGAGATGTATGTTTGTATCCATTGTTGTAGTATGTTGAAAACTATGTGTAATATGTTCAAACCTATGTTCTATGTTGTATTTATTCAAGAACTATGTATCGGACAATTTATGTTGGACTTAGTATGAGTTGTGGTATGTTGGATGAGGTGGTATTGGTGCTATCTTTTATGCATACTATATTGTGAATTGTGCTTAAGCATATTGGAATTATTTAGCAAAGAGCATGGCGAATTTTCCTACATTTTACGCCTTTTTTTCGTTTTTCCCTTCCCTGCGTCGGTTACCGACCCAAACCGGTCGGTTACCGACCCAAACCGGTCGGTAACCGATGAAACCGGTCGGTTTCCGACGTTTTGAATTCAAATTTCGTTTTTGAAAATTTTGACCGGTTTCCGGTCGGTTTCCTCGGTAACCGCGGTTACCGACCTAACCGGTGGCGGTCGGTTGGAACGGTTTCAACGATATGGTAAACCTTGCGCCCAGCCTTGAGTGAGGTTGCTGTGCCGAATGCATTGGGTACAACCAATTGGCTTGCCTGCTGACTATTACGTAGGATTGTTTCCTATTCTGTTATAATTATTCCAGGTGACAAGGCCTCCTGGTCAAGTTCTTCATTATGTGCGTTCATATTCGATAGTTTTTGTCCTCTGTTACCAAATCATGAATTTTTTCGTGCTATATTGTGAACCATATGCCATCTTTGCAGATATCCAAGTGAGATAGATCACTATTTCGCCCAAATCAGTGGTGCCTAATAATTGCTGTTTCTGCTATGGAAATCCAGTGTTGTGAATCCTAGATGTTTTAGGGTTTCCAATATTTGTTTCATAAGTAAATATTATCTCAGATACCAGGTAAGATGTGCATCAACCCCGGATTCAATTTACTGGGCAGGAGCAGCTGCAGCTTGAGGTGCACGTGCTGTTCAACTGTAGCTACCCTGTCCTGGGCTAATTTTGGGCAAGATGTGCTTAATTAGGAGCAGCCAACAGGCATGGTGGGTTGATCTGATATCGATGGTTGCTGAGCCAGCTGCAACTTGATGAGAATAAATCTCTGTTTGTAAAAATTTGTAGTTTTCTCCACATTCCGGATGTATAAACATATACAGTTGATGTATCTATCAGTGTGTACTTGTTAAGTAATCCAATTACGACGAGTGTATGGCTGGTCTGGTTTATCTCACCTGTTTGCATCTTGAACTTGTAAAAGGTCAAAGCCTAGCTATCAGACACTTCAATTATTCAGTAATCAATTCATCAAAATTTCATATTATGTGTTGTACATGACACAGGAGTGTTTCATGATTTACCTTTCTTCTTATTGAATTTTGACGATGTTATGTGAAGCAATTTTTAGCACGGCTGACATTGTGCTCAATGAACATCATTATGGTTGATACTAACTTAAAGAAAATCTTTAATCTCAAAAAATCATGCATCCAGTTCTGATGGCTTAGCAGGGCATGTAGAACAAATTCTCGCTTGGTCAGTGGCTCGGTGCCTAGTCAATTGATATCATGTCAATTCCCTTAGCACCAGACGTACCTCCAGTTCATAAATAATTAGATGTACCGACAATAACATCATGGACATATGTTCATCACAAATATAAGAAGCATCTGTTCTCAACTTTATCATTCTTTCTGTTGCAAAATACAGGTTCTGAATCGAACGGGCTTAAATCAAAATTAAAATTACAGAAAGATGGGAGGAAACCACCACTTTGTCTGTACTCTGTAAAACCATGGCAAACAAATGGAATTCCTGCGCTGCTGAAAACTAAAGAGCATCCAGAAGCTATCTGCATGCTGATTCAGGCCGATCCCCCATGCGGAGGATCTCTCTCTGCTCTGCTTCTGCCTCTGTTTAGCAGCACGGCACTAATATCTCGTACCTTAGCTACGCCTTGTAAAACGACGCAGTTTCCAAATTTTTTAAACCTGCGCTACAACTCATCTCCGGCAGCATAAAATTCAACTCGAATCAAGCATACCATCACTTAATAATCTGCGGGCGCCCTCAAGATCTACAAGGAGTCGAATATTCAATTGATTTTTCAATCTGACCAAAGGAATCGGTGGATGAAAAACACAGATGAAGAAATTAAATTAAGAGGTTATTTATAACAGCATCTGGGAGAGGAGCGGATCGACGGAGCAATACCAAGGAAGAAGGCAACGCACATCTCGTTCGGTTATTTATAACAGCATATGGGAGAGGAGCGGATCGACGGAGCAATACCAAGGAAGAAGGCAACGCACATCTCGTTCTCCTCTGATCTGTACTGCTCCTCGGCAGTTCGATCTCCGCCGTCGCCGCCGTGGTTCCTGACGGAGCGCTCCCGGGGGGGGGGGGGGGGGGGGGGGGGGGGGGGGGTGACGCTTCCTTGTGTCGAGGACGACTCGAGTCGCGGTCGGGGTGGGCGCGCCCAGGTGTCCGCGCGATGGGGCTAGGGCGGGCTCGGTGACCGACCTGGCTACAGAATAAAGAATTCTGTAGCTACCTACACATTATCCCTACTGTTCGCCCTTCTGTAAGCATTTATATGATTTATTATGTGCATCATGTCACACCACAAATTTATAGCATACCCTTTTCATTGAATAACTGCAGCATAATGAGAACAAGTCATATCCTTCACATAAATATCTCCTACATGGAACATGCAAAAATATATCTAAATATTGTAATTTTCCTTCCGATTTTGTAGTGTCAAGAAACAAAAATAATGAACCATGCAAAATTGAATATGTCATTCCTAATTATATTGTTGAGCTAGTTCTTTACGATTTTGGAGTCGTCAATATTTGGAATTGCTTCACGTACTACCTGGACGTACGACCCACATGTTGCTGCTCATCAAACGTTGAATGCTGCTCCAACTTGATGATCCCGACTAACCTATGATCGGTTAATTGCATGACCCGATAGTATAGTAGCACTCAACAATATTTATGTTCAAATTAATGGAAAACAATTAGGAAAAAGGAAAAAAAAGTGACAGTTGAACCTCTCCCAATTTATGTCAGGTGTATCGGGCCGTACTGGGCTGGCCAGCATTCTGTCCTCATATTTGTCGCGCCTCCAATGGTCGCCAGTGTCAATTGTAAGTGGCAGCGGAAGGAGAGAAGAGTCATTGTCACACCCACCAAGATTCTACTGCAGCGCCATACTCTCGAAAGCTCTCGTCCGCTCTTCACTGTAGCAGCAGCTCCCTTCCCCAGATCTCATCGGCCCCCCTCCTTCCTTCCCGGTGATTGCCGGCGGTAAGGAGGGGGTCCCACCCTGTTGCTTTAGCTATTAGGTAGTAGTAGTTGCTCTAGTTCTAGCTTGTTTAGTAGGTGGAGCCTTTTTCGGTTTGCCGTTCATCGCCGTGCTTCTCGCTGGCGATTTGTCTTCCCCGGCGCCGGCTGCTCCTTAGCTTGTTTCCTATGTGGAAGGTAGGCGTGATGCCTTTTGTTTCAGCCACCGGCTTCCTCCCCGGCGTGCGTAGCTCTTCCCCTTTCTTCGTGCTCGTTGTCCTGGTGCCTTTTGTTGCAGCTGCTCACATGAGTGAATCTCAGATCCATGGAGTTCAAGATTACCTAATGGTCGGCAACTCATGCGACGACTTTCTCGTCGATGGAGATCCCTCCCGGCCATGATTTCTTCAACCTCCAAAATAGAGGCCCCAAAATCCGGCGACGATGTCAACCCATCTGTTGTTTCCATTGCCATATCAGTGAGTTGGCGCCCTCCTCTTCCATTCGGCGGTGGTTGGTTGACGAGCAGTGTGGATTCGACCCCTATCGGTGAGATCCGGCGCTCTTGAGGAAACTCCAGTCGTCTTCCTCGTTAGGTTGCAGAAACTCTCAAGGATTTTTCTGTAATTTTCTATTCTGTGTGGTTTTCTGTAAAAAAGGTGGCGGCTATGTATTGCGGTCTCAGGAATTAATGAGCTATCGAGACCCTTCCGGATCGTTCGTCCTTAAAAAAAAAGAGCGAACGATCGACATTTGCGTCATGGACAGCAGTTGCGGCTAGGGATGGCAATTCCACCCACGGGTGCGGGCACCCGACGGGTCCCGCACCCGACGGGTGCGGGCGCGGGTGGCATTTTTCACCCGCGGGTGGCACCCGGCCCCGACCCGCGAGAACTCGGGCGCGGATGCGGGTGTAACCTCCCGCCCGCGGGTGACCCGACGGGGCCCGAAAAATCTATTAGTCTTAGATTCGTAATGTCAGCCCAGCCCAACATCGAACCCCACTCCCAGGCTCCAGCCCAATCCACAAGGCAACCATCGGTCCATACTCTATAGTTCTACCATCGCAACCCCAAAATCCCGATTCCCCAACCCCAGTTCACTCTTGCTCGCCTCTCTCTTAACGACGCGGCGCCGCCACTCACGCCGGCACCACGCCGCTGCCACACGGAGCCACGCCGGACGCGCGGAGAGCACAGCCAGGCCAATCGCAACGCGGCGAGGTGAGGCGAGCACGGCCAGGCTCTCGCCACTACAAGCTCCTGGTGTGCAGGACTGCAGGAGCCGCACATGGATTGGCAGAAGCTGCATCTTGCTTTTTATTTTTGGCTATTATAATCTTGGAGCTCCTTTGTGTTAAAGCGTGATTGGCTGGATTAATTATTTGACTCATCTGATTTATCTAGCGATTGATTTCTCGGCATTCCTCATCTCCAAATCATGACTTCATTTTCCAAACTCCAGCCAAACCCTACCTCTCCGTCACCCCCATCTCGATCGACACGCCAGGCCGAACGCCCCCAGTTCCACGCCCTCGTTGAGTCACCGGAGCTGCAGATCCCAACCGGGCCAAGCCTTGCCGACGAACCCGCGGGTGACCCGACGGGCGCGGGCGCGGGTACAAGATTTCACCCGCGGGTGCGGGTGCGGGTGAAAAAATTCACCCGAGGCGTTTTGCTTCGCGGGCGGGTGTTTGCTCCACCCGACCCGAACCCGACCCGTTGCCATCCCTAGTTGCGGCTCCAAAAGGCAGTCGACAGGCCACCGACACGTCATCAACGGATCATCATTCCTCATGCCAAGAGTAACGGGCCTAACGTCACAACCGCCATTCCTAGCCCGGGCTTCTGGGCCTGAATGCATACGCGTCCCTCGCCAAACGGTCCCACGCCAAACTTCGTTCGCGAACCTACACCGACCAAAGGAGGAGGCGACCATCTTATCCGACGCGCTCCACCCACCCTATCGCCATTGCATGCACCCGCGTCCAAACCCGCCACCGGATCAACACTCATCATTCCCCGTCGGCCCGACAAGTTCCACAGGTGGACCTTCCAGTCGCTTCTCCCTCCCCAACCGAAGCACGGCACGGCAGCTTTTGCGCCCGTCACGCGTCCGCCGCGCCTCCTGCCACGAACCACGTGTGCGTCGAGGTGGCGCGCCCCTTCCCCCCCTTCCCGCTCCTATTATATCCTCCCCATCGCGCTTCTCGTCGCCATCCCAACTCTTCTGCCACTCAGCTAGCTAAGCTTTTCGAGTCACGAGAGCCCTACTTGTCATCTTCGATCGCGAACTCTCCAGTTCGGGTTCGGTCGGCAGCAAGCAGCCAGCAAGCAGATCGGCGACCATGGACTCGACCGCCATGTTCTCGCGCAACAAGCAGGTCCCCGAGGACGTCGGCCTCCGTAACACCGGTAAGAGCTAACGCCGGCTGGTCTGGCCGGTACACGTACGTAACTCAAGTTTGGCTCGTCGCTTACTCTGTTTTGGTGGTGTCGCGCGTGCAGCGGCGGACGAGAGCGGGGGCCAGGGGCAGCTGCACCGCGACGAGAAGGAGCACAAGCCGGTGATCAAGAAGGTGAAGGACAAGGTGAAGAAGATCAAGAAGAGCCTCACTGGCCACTCGAAAAACCGCGACCACGGCGACGACGAGCACGGCCGCGACGAGCCGCGCGCCGACTACGACGACGATGGCAGCGACGAGGAGGAGGAAGGGGACGCGGCGCTGGAGAGGGAGGCCGCGATGGAGCAGGGCGGGTACATGGACGACGTAGAGGACAAGACCGCCCCCATGGAGTCCGACCCCGAGGTCCACGGCGCGCCCAGTAAGTACTACTTGCTTCTGTGCCATTTGTGCGTGTGCTGCCGTGTTCTGATGCTTTCATTACGGACCCATGTCTTGTGCTTACGTGGTGTGTTCGCGGTGTGTTGCAGTGTACGAGTCCGAGAGGGCACCCGCCGTGCAGTCCGAGAGGACACCCGCCGTGGAGTCCGAGAGGATACCCCCGTGCAGGAACTCGTCTCAAAGTACGATCCGGCGAGGGCGCCGGCCGCGCAGGAGGCGCGGGGCGCCGACGCTCCCGGGGCGCGGTTCGGCGACCTCGGCGGGCCTGGCTTCCATCAACCTGCCGCGCAGGAGGCGCGCGGCGGCCCCGCCGTCCATGACACGGCCGCGCAGGGGGCGCAACGCGACGACTCGCCCAAGGTGCGGCTCGGCGACCTCGGCGGCCCTGTCGTCGAGGACCCGGCCGCGCCGCGCTCCACGACGCCCGCGGCGAGAGGTACGACACGCAACTTGATCACAGCGTCGGCACTCTGCTCTGCTCGTGTCGTTCACGCACGTGACACGACTCATAACTTTGGGCCTCGACTGACGCGTTTCTGTTCATTGCAGAGGGCGAGGACATCGGCACGACGCCCGTGATCCGGGATTTCGAGTCGATGACCCTGTCGGACGACCCGTCCCACGTCGGCGCGGGGAAGACGGGCGCCCGGGCGGAGGAGTGGAAGGACGCGGCCGCGGACAAGATGGGCGCCGGCGATAATACGACGGGCGGCGCGACCTACACGGACAAGCTCAAGAACGCGGCCGCGGTGCCGACCGAGTACAGCAAGAAGCTGGCGAGCACCGTGTACGAGAAGGTCGCCGGCGTAGGGAGCGTCGTGGGCGCGGGGGGGAAGCGCGACGACGGCGAGCGCGCGGATCAGGCAGTGCCCGTGTCGGACGCCGGCGCCGACGGGAAGGAGTGGAAGGACGCCCCCGCGGCCGTGGACGCGACTGACCGCTCGTCCGGCCCCGGGTACACGGACAAGATCAAGTCCACGGCGGCCGGCACCACGGAGTACGGCAAGCAGCTGGCGTCCACCGTGTACGAGAAGGTCGCCGGCGTCGGCACCGCCGTCGCGCCCAGCCTTGGCCCGCAGGTGGGCGTCGGGAAGCCGGAGGAAGCAGAGGAGCGCAGCACTGCAATGCCTGCGTCGGACGTCGGCGTCGAGGGGACGAAAGACGCGACGGCCACAGACGCGACGAACAGCGCGTCCGGTCCGGGGTACACGGAGAAGAGTCGATAAATCACCTTGTGTTTGAGTGCTGCGTTGCCAGAGTAGTCTGGGGTGTAAAGTTGCAGTTACAGTGAGACAAAATGGCCTTGCTCGGAGGTGATATAGTACATACCGAGTGGTTTTGCTGCGATTAGCGGCTTTATGCAAAGCTAGGAACAGAGCATGCTTTGACAAAATTATTATTAAGTGTTTTTGTGATATAATTTTTCATGTTTGTATCTTTTCACGTTATTGGTGTGGGCAGTTCTCAGGCTTAACAGAAATTAATTCGTAAGGGTACAGATATTAATGTAGCTTTTATCACAAGGATATCGAATTCACATAGAATATATAGTGCATTAAAGCTTAAACATTAGAGGGATTGATCCGTAAAAGGTAGCACACGAGAGCGAAGTTACAACAATAATAAAGGGTTTTCTGGTCAGACAATCTAATGATAAGAAATTATATAGCTGGGCAATTTAGTAAGTCTTACTCTATTATTCGTTTCAGGGCACACGCATACCGGAACAGCAACCCGATAATTAGGTTTAACTGCTAAGGGGAACTACGTGCTATTGAGAACTCTACTAAAACAATAACCCGGACGTGGTGGATTACAGAGACCGGTATACCTGTCACTCATACTCGCGGCTACCATCCTCTGTGAGGTCAAGAGCGAACCAGGGATAACTCTAGATCTAAACACCACGTTTACATCGATCGTCACAACTAGAGAAGTACCAATAAGCTAGTCAATGCAACAAATAAATAAATATTCACTGCACATCTGGAACCCATAATAAATAAAGCAGAATACCTAACTTCATTGCCCGACCAATAATCTTCTTACATGTTGCCCGGCCTGGAAGACTAAGACAACTACTCCAGGCGAGGAGCATACCCGAGGCGACGAAGAAGCAGAGTCCCGACATACCCGATGCCTCTAGCTCTCCTCTCTCTCTCACTCACTACCAGCAGCGCTACGCTCTACCAAAAGACTAAATGAAGTAAGAATCAAGGTGCGAGTTGCTCTGAATAGTCAGTGGTATTTATAACCTGCTGGAGTCGGTGTGCATCATATAGCCGAAGGAGGAGTGGCGGGGCGCCAAGGCAGGCCGGCCGGCCGGCCGGCCACTGATTGTGGCGGTTGACCACCGTCTTTCTCCTGGACGGCTCTGATTAGCTCCTGATGGCTGTAAGAAGGTCGGTTTCCTCGTGGAGTCGGCAGAAGTTGAGTGGCTTTCAAGTTTAGGCCCAAAAGCCCATGTTCTAGAATGACGGTTGCTTGATGTTGGGCTGGGCCTTGAATTCCACGTGGGGAAATTGCAAGAAGGCCTCTGAGAGGAGCTGGACTTGGGCTGCATCCTGAGTAGGCCAGCCGGCCTATGATTGGGCCGGCTGGTGGGCTTTGGCCCCTATTCCTGTGAATTTCGTATATTTTGCTCCCTACATTCAAATACTCCAACAAAACTCGTAGAGAGCCATTAATATGAAAGAATGTTCATTTTATCCTTGTTTGATGGCTTTTACTGGATGGTGTTGGCGGTAAAATATACGTTATAACACCGCCAAGAACCCTCCAGACTTAGATCTTTGCTCGTCCCGAGCAAAAAGATTGAACCAAAGAGAAAGACATCATCAAGGTAATAAGACAAGAATAACTCAACAATTTCTTCAGGCTCACTATGTGGAAGTGGCTAAAGCTCATTGTCTTGAGAAGTTAAAAGGTTGAATAGCGAAAAATCAAAGACCATTCTCAAATCCAAAGATCCCTCGGGTTTCAAAAATTTCTTCCTTTCTCTCATTTTGTCACAAGATTCTCAAATTCTGAATCACTCATAGTGGTGGAAAAAGCCTGTCCTCACTCAAAAGATGCTTTCCTTATTTTCTAATATGGCTATATCTGGGGTTCGGTAAGGAGAGCATAATCTTCTGCAGATATTGTAAAATTAAGGAGGAATTCTAAAAAGTGCGTTGCACATCCTCATGATTCAGTCAATGGAAAAATGATGCATATGTAGTGACATAATGACTCACACTTATGGCAAGAATTTCTTATGCACTCTGCCCAGAATTGAGTATACTAGCCATTCTTGTCTCCCTTTTGTTTTTTTGAATGGGGAACTTTTCTCTCTCTCTGTTTTTTTTAAAAAAGCAGAGAGGTTCCCTTGATACATAGGACAAGAGCTGGCTTCTTTACATGGGGCAGAGAGCAATAGGACAGAAATTCCTTTACTGGTATTGATCATGGAATGTTGTATGCCATAAGGTGAAGGAGTCACATGCATATGTAAATGACGTATGACTGAAATTCTGAAGAGTGCATGCAACTTTAGAGAATTAAACCTTAATTAAACTCCCAGCAAGAAGATTAGCTTTTTGAGGTGTTTGTACAATAAGTCTTTAATGAATTTGTGACAGTCAGATCGAAAGGTAAAGTCAGATTCCCGAGAAAAATATGGAAAAGCAGGAGTCAAGATTTAAGCGTATATCAAACCTCACAACAAAATAGACAGGAGTGTCCTTAATAAAATTTTTTGTGAGCAAGGAGAAAATTGTGAAATAATCTGTCATAAAACCGATGATGTGAAGGAGATTTTTATTTGGTTTTATCTGCGAAAAATCTTTTTATTTTATTAGCGGACAGGTGAAACAGACAGAGGGGATCAAAAGGGACGTGGCAGGAAAAATTGGACCTAATTGGGGTCCGAGCCTGGCCGGCCGGCCAGGTGTGTGGGCCGGCCGGTGGGGTCATTGCCCTGTTCCGCCTCTGTTTCGTCGTGGCAGTGCGCAAATCACCTGTACAGCATTATTATCCTGCGCGCTCATGGAAAAAGTGATGTACAGAGGTTGGTTTATGTGGTTGCCCACATAAACCAACAAACAATTAAATAAACACTCATTTCATTAAAGACTTAGAGGCAATTTTATTTTATTCCAGAGGAGCATTGGGCGCTTTTACATAAAGAAATAAATGAATGAAACAAATCCTAATTAATTCAAAGCAAACCTAATCGAATTCAAAGCAAATTTGAATTAACAACCTAGCGCCATTCTCTAATCCTAATGCTCCTATGGCGAAGGGGCGTCGAAGTGTTCGCTGAACCCCGTGAGCTTGTAGAGCCTCTTCATCTTGGCCATGGCTCCCTTCCGGACAAGATTAATCTTGTCCTTGTTGTCCTCCAGATCCATGTACGCCTCGGCCTGGTAGTCCTCCACCTTAATGAGGCGCCTCTTCATACTTCGGAGTGCATCAAGTAGCTCCTTGTTGGTGTCCTTGGCGCCATCACTGAACTCCATCTGATCGGGAGGACCGGTGATCGGCGGCGGAGAGCGGCGATGCATCTTCTGCGAGGGCGAAGAGTCATGCGACTCCGTCCTCACGAGGTACCCCTTGGGCGCCTTGTGGTACATCACCTTCTCGCATCCCCGTCTTCCCTTAGCACCCAGGTAGGTGAAGGGGGGAGCGTTCTCATAGGCATCATTAGATGTCCTATGAGAAGACTCGTCCTAGGGACTGGCTGGCGTCCGTGGGATCATCTGAGACCTCCTCGTACTGCTCCACCTCGGAGTACACCGGCGCGATCTCCACCTTTGGACTGGGAGTGGGGAGCGCTAGAGATTTCCCCGTCTTGGGGGACAGCTCGCCGATCACGGGATGCATCATGCCGCCGCGATACTGCTTTTTCCCGACGCCACCAGAGGGGGACAGGAACTCCCAGAATTGGGGCTCGCGCTGGCCCTGGCCGGGCTCCTGCCGCGCCTGGGGCTGACCGGCCGGCCAGGATGGTAGGCTGGCCAGCTTGGGTTGGCCCCGGCTGTGAGCAGCTCTGCCTCCAGCTGGGCATCCCAGGCCTCGACGAAGTCGAGGTGCCTCGCCGCGCTGGATCCTTCGCCGTTGTTGACCGGAAATTGATCAAGATAGGCGGATCGATGCTTCCGGGCGGCGATGTTGGAGGCTCTTGGATTGGGAACATTGGAATTGGTGGGAGACATGGTGGAGAAGCTGGTTTGGTGCCTTCTCAGCCATGGCCGAAATTTGGAGATGGAGGAGTGGAGTGAAAATGAATTTTCAATGTGTTTTTAAAGAAGGAAAATCCACTCCGGGCGAGATAGGCTCCGAATCGCAGGGTAGGGTTTGGTATTCTGGTTAGCTAGATCGGTGGCGCCGCCACAAAAAGTTTTGAAAATGTTTGAAAAAGTGATGGGCCGGCCGGCCTGCTCTTCCCCCGAAAACCAAAATTTTTATTTTTTTTATTTCTAAGGAAAATAAGGGTATGAAAAAGGAAAATACATGGCTCGGTTAAGATCGGGGCTAGACCGTAGATGATGGGCTTTGGGTTCATGTGAACTCGATGACATCTACTTCCTCGAGTTCCGGCATGGAGGGTTCTAGAAAACCTTTTAAGCGCTGGCCATTTACCTTAAAGTGCTCTTCATCATTACCTTGGAGAGTGGCGGCCCCATGGTTAGATGTTTCCACCACAGTGTAGGGGCCATCCTACTTACTTCTAAGCTTACCATGACCAAATAATTTAACGCGGGAGTTGTACATAAGTACCTTATCACCTGGCGTGAAGTGCTTCTCCCGGAAGCGCTTGTCGTGCCACCTTTTCGTCCGCTCCTTGTAGAGCTTCGAGCTGTGGTACGCGTTCTCCCTCAATTCTTCGAGCTCGGAGATCTGCATCTGTCGCTTGACTTGGGCTTGGTCCAGGTCATGTTCCATTTCTTGATTGCCCAGTGAGCCTTGAACTCGAGCTCGACGGGCAGGTGATATTTCTTCCCGTATACCAGCTGGTATGGAGTCATGCCGATTGGAGTGTTGTAAGCTGTCCTATATGCCCATAATGCTTCGTGCAGCTTCAACTTCCAATTCTTGCCCATTTGATTAACGGTCTTTAGGAGGATGTTCTTGATTTATTTATTGGACGTCTCCGCTTGACCGCTAGTCTGTGGGTGATATGGGGTCGCCACCCTATGCTCAATACCCAGAGACAGGAGCATTTTTCTGAATGTCCTGTCAATAAAGTGCGAACCTCCATCACTGATTAGACTCTTGGTGTACCAAACCGTGGGAAGATGACTTCTTGGAGCATCTTCTTGGAGTTGGTGGAGTCAGCGTTTTGACAAGGAAGAGCTTCCACCCATTTGGAGACGTAATCAACTGCCACAAGAATACATTCATATCCTTTAGAGTTTGGGAAGGGTCCCATGAAGTCTATGCCCCAACAATCGAAGACATCGATTTGAAGATTATTTGTTTGAGGCATGGCGTCACGAGCATTAATCCCTCCTACTTTCTGACAGCGAGAACATCTCCGCACGTATTCCCGTGCATCTTCGTACATGGTTGGCCAGTAAAAGCGACTTTGCCAGACCTTGGCACTCGTACGGAATGCTCCATAGTGACCCCCAAAGGCTAATGAATGGCATCTGTCAATTATTTGCATAGCCTCACATGCGGGTACACATCTTCTCAAGAGACCATCGGTGTAGACTTTATATAAATATGGTTCATCCCATAGGTAGTACTTGCTGTCCCTGATGATCTTCTTTTTATCCTCCCCTGGTGGTATGTATCCTGCTACGATGTAGTTGACGATGTTTGCATACCAAGGGTCGGTGCTTGTTACCTTTAGTAACATGTCATCTCTCAAGCAATCGTTGATGGGTAGTCCGGTAGGATCTTCCGTCTGCAATCGCGAGAGATGATCGGCCACAGTATTCTCTACCCCTTTTCCGTCTCTGATTTCTAAATCAAATTCTTGGCGGAGGAGAATCTAACGGATAAGCGTGGCTTTGCATCTTTCTTTGTCAGGAGATATTTGAGGGCTGCATGGTCTGAATAGATTATCACCTTAGCCCCAACCAAATATGATCTGAACTTGTCAATAGCATACACCACAGCTAACAATTCCTCCTCAGTGGTTGCATAATTGACTTAGGGTCCAGTGAGAGTCTTGCTAGCATAGGCGATGGCGTGATGCTTCTTATCCTTGGTCTGTCCCAACACTGCTCCTATGGCGTAGTCGCTTGTGTCGCACATGATTTCAAACAGGAGTGACCAATCAGGTGGCTGGATAATTGGGGGGGGGGGGGGGGGTGGGTGATATCAAGGCTGCCTTCAGTTCATTGAATGCCTCCACGCACTTGCTGTCGAAGACGAACGGTGCATCCTTAGCCAGGAGACTGGTGAGAGGTCGAGCTTTCTTGGAGAAGTCCTTAATGAATCTCCTATAAAACCGGCATGTCCCAAGAAGCTGCGGATCCCTTTATATTCCTCGGGGGTGGAAGCGACTCAATTACCTCAACCTTGGCTTTGTCGACTTCAATCCCTCGAGCAGAGACCTTGTGTCCTAAGACAATTCCCTCTGTCACCATAAAGTGACATTTCTCCCAATTTAAAACCAAATCCGCCTCTTTGCATTTCTGGAGTACCTTCTCAAGGTTCTGGAGGCATCTGTTGAATGTTTCACCATAGACTGAGAAATCATCCATGAACACTTCCATTATCTTCTCAACAAGATCCGAGAAGATAGCCATCATGCATCTCTGGAAAGAGGCTGGTGCATTACACAACCCGAACGACATTCGTCGGTAAGCGAAGGTGCCGTATGGACATGTGAAGGTGGTTTTGTCTTGGTCGTCATGGTGGATAGGAATCTGATGGTACCCTGAGTAACAGTCAAGGAAGGAAAAAAAAACGAATGCTTCACCAACCGTTCGAGCATCTCATCAATGAACGGGAGTGGGTAGTGATCTTTCCTGGTTGCCTTGTTGAGCTTCCTGTAATCGATGCACATCCTCCATCCTGTCACTGTACGCTGAGGGATTAGCTCATTCTTTTCATTCTTCACAACAGTCATCCCTCCTATCTTTGGCACCACCTGGACGGGGCTGACCCATTGACTATCTTGAACTGGGTAGATAATACCTGCCTTGAGTAGCTTCAAAATTTCTTTCTTAACTACCTCTCTCATGGCATTATTCAAGCGTCGTTGGTGCTCAAGCACAGGCTTATGGTCGGGTTCCATCGGGATTCGGCGTGTGCAGAATTCTGGGCTGATTCCCTTGAGGTCTGCTAGTGAGTAGCCTATTACTGATCGGTATTTTTCTAGCATGGCTACTAGCTTCTTCTCTTCTTCCTCTGACAGCTTATCACTAATGATGACAGGCGTTGTCTGGTTCTTGAAGAGGAAACCGTACTTGAGACCTAGTGGCAGCGGTTTGAGCTCGACGGGTGTTGGCGCTGGTTCCTCTTGCTTATTAAGTGGAACATAGGGGGAAGGGTCTTCATCTTCATTGAAGTATTGCACGTCTTCCTCCGTATCAAGCTGTGAAGCTTCTAGGAATTCAACGGCTGCTGCTTCTTCTATGGCGATGTATTCATCCATCTTCTCAGATTCTTCCTCTGCCTTTGCATTGAGTGTCCTTCTGATATCGATGGAGAAGCTTTGTTTCCCCATTGGGACTTCCAGCTCCTCTTGGGCGCTTCTCATCTTTGTGAGTGTTGCAATTGGAGTTCCAATCAGGAAGAAGTTCTTGTCGAGTATGTCAAAGATATAGAAATTCATGAGCAGAGGTTGCCCATTAATTTCTATCTCCAATTCTCGCAAGATCCCTTCAGCTCGATAACACTTGTTCCGAATATCAGCCTTTTTCCAGATGGTATTAGGCTTGACATTTCTATTGCCAATTGCTGGGCCCGCTGCTTTGACAGAATATTTACTCCTGCTTTCAAGTCATAGCTAGCCTCAATTGGTGGTACATGCTCATATTTTACCAGAATGCTGCCTGGCTTTTTGTTAAGCCCTGACGGCTTTCTTTGAGCATTCTGTTTCTTGGAGCCAATCCTCGCCGAAGACGGCAGACAGTTTCTGCAGACGTTTATCTTGCTCTGCCTTGTCTTCCCAATCTAGCTCATCTAGTTAAGCCTTCTCGACATAGCAATTCTTCTCCACAGGGTATTCTCTTGTATTACCGAATCTTGATAAATCTGCCTCTTCCTCATACGGTAGGAGAGGGAGAGTAGACTCAACTTGATTCTAACCTTCGAAGAGAATTTGACTATCCTTGAATAACGTTGGATTCGAGGAGCAGATATAGAATGGTTCTTGTGCTGCCTCTGGAGCTGGATGTGGGCGAGGTGGTTCAGCTTGGGTTGTGCCATACATACACACTTCCTTGGTTCTGGTGGGCTAGCTGAAGGTGTCTCAACTATGGTCTGTGCCTCTTCTTCATGTTTTCAGGGGCACATGCATCATAGGAGCCCAAGTTGCTGAGAATTTTGCCCAGTACATCAAACCCTTCTTCAATTGTCTTGTACAAGAACGACCCTCCTGAAGCTGTATCCAAGAAGTTACGGCTGTTCGGAGAGTCCCGCAGCAAAATGTTGAAGGAGTATTGGTGATGGAATTCCCAGATCTGGTCCTTCAAGAGTGTAGGTCAGGAAGCGGTCCCAGGCAGCTCCTAATGGCTCATTATTGCCCTGTTCGAAGGTAAGGATCTTCTTGCGAAGAGCAATAACCTTGTGGAGAGGGAAGTACTTGAGACAGAAGAGCTTCCGGAGGACAGCCCAATCCCCCTGAGCTTCACTTACATGCTTGGCATACCAAAGCTCTGCATTGCTAGTGATGGAGAACGGAAACAGCAACCATCTGAAACTGTCTCTCGGGACTCCTGATGTAACAACTGTGGAACAGAGCCTCTCGAAGTAGCGCATATGTGTGTACGGATTTTCATGATCTTCCCCACGGAACTCAGATCCCCTTACCAATGCAATCAGCTCTGGACGAATCTCATAGTTGGCTTGGATGTTGGCGCAGGCTCTAACAGTGCTCCTTTCGGAGCGGCGGCGTCGAAGATCGACGGTGTATCCATGATATGATATGATAATAAAAGAAAAACAAAAATAAATGCAAAATGAAAATAAAAGAAAATAAAAACCTTTAGGGCTCCTTTAGAACAAAGGAATTTTGGAGGAAAAATAGAGGAATCAAATCCTAAGGAAAAATTCCTACATATGCCCTTTGGATTGTAGGATTGCTTCAAAGGAATTTTGAAGGATAGGAAAATTCCTACATATGCCCCTTTTGGAGGAATTCTAGCATGAGCTCTAACCTCATGTTTCCAATTCCTTTGAGAGTTCCAATGCATGTTCTCTCTTTCTCTCTCATTCCTCTCACTTGCTAATGAACATCTAACTCCAAAATTCATGTGTTTTTCCTGTGCACCATCCAAACAAGTCATGTGACCAATTCCTGTGTTTTATCATTCCATAGGATTTGAGAAGATGTCCAAGTCCATTCCGTTTTTCCTATTCCTACGTTTTAAGAATCCTACGTTCCAAAGAAGGCCTTAACGGGCGCCTCTAGGTTCGAGTTCTAGCACAGCTTACCGTTCCCCGGCAACGGCATCAGAAAGCTTGTTGGCAGTCCTCAGGCCTAACAGAAATTAATCCGCAAGCGTACGGATACCGATGTAGCTTTCACCACAAGGAGTATTCCTAGGGTATCGAATCCACAGGGAACGTATAATGCACTAAAGCCTAAACACTAGAGGGATTGATCCGTAAAAGGTGGCACACGGGAGCGGAGTTACAACAATAATAAAAGGGTCTTCTGGCCAGGCAATCTAATGATAAGAAAATATATAGCTGGGCAATTTGGTAAGGGTCTTACTCTATTATTCGTTTCGGGGCACACGCATGCCAGAACAGCAACCCGATAATTAGGTTCGACTGCCAAGGGGAACTACGTGCTATTGAGAACCCTACTAAAAACAATAACCCGGACGTGGTGGATTACAGAGGCCGGTATGCCTGTCACACATACTCGCGGCTACCATCCTCCGCGGGGTCAAGAGCAAACCAGGGATAACTCTAGATCTAAACACCACGTTTACATCTATCATCACAACTAGCGAAGTACCAATAAGCTAGTCAATGCAATAAATAAATAAATATTCACTGCACACCTGGAACCCACAAATAAATAAAGCAGAATACCTTACTTCATTGCCCGACCAATAATCTTCTTACATGTTGCCCGGCCTGGAAGACTAAGATAACTACTACCAGGCGAGGAGCATACCCAAGGCGATGAAGAAGCAGAGTCCCGACATACCCGGGGCCTCTAGCTCTCCTTCCCTCTCACTCACTCACTACCAGCAGCGCTACGCTACAACCAAAAGACTAAATGAAGTATGAATCAAGGTGCGAGTTGCTCTGAAGCTAGTCAGTGGTATTTATAGCCTGCTGGAGTCGGTGTGCATCATATAGCCGAAGGAGAAGTGGCGGGCGCGCCAAGGCAGGCCAGCCGACCTAGTAGGGTGGCCGGCCGGCCACTGATTGTGGCGATTGGCCACCGTCTTTCTCCTGGACGGCTCTGATCAGCTCCTGATGGCGGTAAGAAGGTCGGTTTCCTCGTGGGGTCGGCAGAAGTTGAGTGGCCTTCAAGTTTAGGCCCAAAAGCCTATGTTCTAGAAAGACGGTTGCTTGATGTTGGGCTAGGCCTTGAATTCCACGTGGAGAAGCTGCAAGAAGGCCTCTGGGAGGAGCTGGACTTGGGCTGGAGCCTGAGTAGGCCGGCCGACCTATGATTGGGCCGGCCGGTGGGCTTTGGCCCCTATTTCCTATGAATTTCGTCCATTTTGCTCCCTACATTCAATACTCCAACAAAACTCGTGGAGAGCCATTAATATGAAAGAATGTTCATTTTATCCTTGTTTGATGGATTTTATTGAATGGTGTTGGCGGTAAAATATACGTTATAAACACCGCCAACAGTTGGGCAGGTCTATATTCAGCCGAGATGGGGGGAGTAATCAAAACTGGAGCGGCGACAATGATGCAGACGGCTATCAGTATACTCAACATGCAAGGAAGATGTATGGTGGTGCAGCCGATTTAAGATGGAGCCCTCGCGACAACACAAGACTTGAATGCTGAAGAAGATGACACGGAGATTTGAAGTTACACGAAGTTTCAAAGCTTGGTGGCTGTCAGAAGTCTTTATGCTTTCATCCATCCCTGCCTAGATGTTAGCTAAGTCGGTGTGTGAGGGTGGTCGAGTCGACCATGGATATTTCTAGCCCCAATAGGTGATTCCGAGCTGGTTCCTCCTGATTGGGGTAGTGTGTTTCTTTTCACGATCTTTGCTGAACAATTTGTAAGACTTCTATGGACCCCGTCTTCGGATGGGGGTGGGTAATCTCGTTTCGAAAAAAAAGTTTGAGATTGAAACAATGAAATCTCTGCTAGATTAAGTAAGGGATGTAGCAGTGTCACTCGGTCACACTTCAGTTCATCGTGGGTTTAACTTTGTCTATAATAAAAGCTGCACTATCCTACCCTCTTGTCATGCTGTAAATTGTGTTCAACTAAATGATAGTTTGTTTCTTGCCAGTGAGGTATATGACGCGCAGCACCAAAGTGCACCACGAAACCATCTGAAACATGTTCTGACGAATGGCCGCAATCCTAACAGAAACGCCGGGTGTGACTCACCTGGATCGAGTCAGTTGGGTCGGCCGGAGAGCTGTGCGCTGTGGAGTCGGGGTTGGTTGGGACTCCGCGGCGTGATCCGCGGCGCCTGGATGGACGAGTCGTGCGCGCGAGGCGGAGCTCTGCGCCCTGAGTGCGAGTCGCGCGGATCGTGGGAGCGTCGCGCAGTTGCGGAGGTTGTGCTCGCGTTCGTGCGTTCTAGTACCCGTGCTATTGCCGTTGGCCTTATGTCGCCATGACGCCATTGCTGCCTGCTGGTGTTCAAGCCTTCAAGCTCGTGTCCTCCTTGCGTCTGTGATCCTGGGCATTCCAACATTCCCCGCCACCGGCCCTGAGGAGCGAGCGAGCGAGCTGAAGCGGCCGGATCCAGCCGGCGCCGGACATGTCGACCCGGGCGCATTGCCCGTGGTTGAAGAAGCTGAAGCGGATCATCGGATGGCGCCTCCGCTCGGGAAGCCTCGGCGCCCAAGACGGGCTCCAGCTCTGCCAGGAGGTGCTCCAATCGATCCAGACGCAACCGCCACCGTCTCAGGCGTCCACGGAACTGAATGTGCACGCCGACGCCGGCAGGGGGCAGACCACGGGGGGCTGGAGCGGTTCATCGGCGAGTGCTACCGCTCCGGGGACTTTAGCCCCGAGGACGCACTCGACCTGTTCGACGAATTGCTTCCTCAAGCCAACCATGGTTCCGTTTTCGCCCTCAACCAGCTCCTCACTACCGTCGCTCGCGCCCCGGCCTCTTTCTCAGTGCGGGACGGCCCTGCGGTAGCTGTCTCCCTACGCAACCGCATGGCTCGAGCCGGCGCCAAGAAGGTGGTGGCTCCAAACATATCCACCTATAGCATCATTATCGGTTGCTGCTGCAGAATGGGTGGCTTGGACCTTGGCTTCGCCGCCTTTGGCCAAACCCTCAAGACGGGATGGCAGGTGGAGGCCGTCACCTTCACCTACTTGCTCAGGCCCCTTTGTGCCGTCAAGAGGACGAGCGACGCCACGGACATAGTGCTCCGACGGATGCCGCAGCTCGGCTGCACCCTCAATGTCTTCTCTTACAACACTCTTCTAAAGGGGCTCTGCGTTGAGAATAAAAGTCAAGAGGCTCTCGAGGTGCTCCGTGTGATGGCTGAAGGTGGAGGCAACTGCCGACCAAACATGGTGTCATATAGTACCGTCATCAATGGCTTCTTCAAACTGGGTCAGGTGAACGAAGCCTATAGCATATTTCCTGAAATGTTGGATCAGGGGATTCCTCCGAATGTTGTGACCTGCAGCTCAATAATTGATGGCCTATGTAAGGCTCAGGCCTTGACAAGGCTGAGGGAATCCTGCATCAGATGATTGATAAAGGTACTATGCCCAATTGCACCACTTTTAACAGTTTGCACTCTGGGGAGGTGGAAGCAGGCAGATCGATGGAACCTGGATAATCAATAACGGTCAAATATTGATTATCAGTGAAGAAAAAAGGTTTTATAAAGGTGTGTTGAATCAAATATTGAATCATAACCATACACTTAGGATGATATATTTTGTAGGTTTGTGTGAGTGGCAAGTATAGAAACAATATCATTACTCTGCCTTCACATAAACTATATTTTCTTATTTCTTATCAAATTATCAACAAACACTAAATTCTCTCTCGATGTGTAGCTACACTTTAGCTCTTGATAGTTTCTTCTCACCGCTCCTAACGGATTGTATATCTTTACATTTTCCCATTCTGTCTCTATATATGTTCCTCTCTTACCACCATATGAACTACAACACAACAAGTGAAAACTAGCAAGTTTATACCTAACTGGACCAATCTCTTCAATATGTCTCGCAAATAATATTATCCAATACTTCACACCATATAAACTTATCCTTCATGGAATGAGAATCACTTTAATCTTTGCCTTGTCTACAAATAATTTTCTCCTTGACTTAGCATGTTTGCTTGACTTCGGATACAAAAAAATTAAAGGACACAACACATTCTCCTTTGTAAAATGATCTAGCATCTCGAAGGCCCTAAGTCCATAATCATAAAGACTGTGAGTGATATAGATATTGATGGTATCTCAATCATAAGTTACAATCAACCTCTCATCACACAAGTAGTCGAGAAATGGCATCATTTGTGGTCTAGCATACATGCTGGATTTTTTAAGAAATCATAGGTTATTATCTTTGAAAATATTCTTTGCTGAAACTTTTCTCTCCTCTTCACCATATTAGAATATGAACTCTTGTAAAAAAAAATAGCTAAATATGGATTTTTTTTGGCTTACACAAAAAAAACAAATTTGAACTTGTGTGTCTGCATTAATATGGTGACATGCATGCATACATGTGACCATCATCTATGCCTGTATTGTGTTTAAAAACAACACAGCGCATGCACCCACAGGAAATGTGTTGTGTCGTATTGCCATGGCACACACCACAAGCTATCTACCCCCCTACCCAAGCGGCAGCCCGCCTATAAACAGCAAGCTAGAGCGTGCTAATCATCCACGCCACCACTGCAACTCACTCTCACTACTTGTGTGAGGATCGGAAGAGAAGCACTTGGAGATCTAAGATCCGGGGCGTTGTTGGTCGTTTGTACGCACCTAACTTATATACCGCAAGTGGACGGTGTACAGTTGTAGCACTTTCCCTTAGAGTATTCCAAGGTTTAATATCGAATCCACAGAGAACAAGTGGGACTTAAACTATTATTTAAACTACTAAATTAATATAGCAAAAGTGTGTGTGAAAAGGATGATTAACAACTAGAGGTGAAAGAGCCTGCGGTTGTAACAAGGTTATAAAAGGGATTCTCTCCTATGGTTTGGGACACTGGCATGCAACTCGAGTTATTGTTCAATTGATAGGTTTAGTATTCTACAAGACATGGTGGTTTCGTTCGCCCCGATCCTGTCACGACAAGGGTTAATAGCTCCCCACTGGTTTCTTGCACTATGTGATAATCGATAGCATAACCGTTGCAACGCTACACTAATGAATTCATGTATGATCAGATACGGAATAAAGCATCACATAGACTGAACGCATCAAAAGAGTATCATAAGTGTGAGAGTTACATAACCAGATTTCCCTCGCCACGGAGAGAATATGAGATATACTCACGCATCATACTGCAACGCATGAACATGGCTGCAATAGAACACAGGATTTGGCGTGGATGCACAGTGCCGATCGGCCCGGCGGTGTGCCGGTCGGCACGATCTTCCTTTTTGGTGGTGATGATCGGTGATCGCCTTTTTCGCCGCCACAACCTTCAACCTAGGTCAAAACTTCTATCTATTCACTCCCCTCCGCTGTTCGCGACCAAGATCTCTTTATTTATAGTTCCTTTTGATTGTGGGCTCGATTTCACCGACTCCGACTTTGGTATTTCTTCTGGGCTTCATCTTCTCCGAGTGGGTTTTATGTTTGGGCTTAACCCTGGTGGTGCCGGCACGGCCTCCAAATTCTTCGTTCTTCGGGCCTCCGGTAGCTCTTTATCCGTAGTCTCTCCATTTTCACCTGTTTTCTGCAATCCTTCCAAATACAGAGAAACTATATGTATAGATATATATATATCTAATAATAGGGGTTAATTATTAGCAATAATGACATAATAAGGCGTTAAAAACACCATATTTGTCATATAAAATGGGTACATAGAAAGCGCCAACAACTCCCCCACACTCAAATTATTGCTAGTCCTCGAGCAATACAGACCAAGAAAATCGTCACACGTGCTTTCATCACGCTAAGAAGCAAAACCTCTCACAAGCTTTCAACTTAGCTATTGTTAATCATCTCATCGAATTATTATTCTCCACAAAACTTTCTCTCAATTTTGAAAACAATTCACCTCAAAACTTGAGTCGACCAAATCAATCACAAGGCTTATCTCAAACAAATATTTTTGTCTCCCTTCATATCACGTAAGATGAATGCAAAAGACTTCAGACTTCACTCAGTCGCTCTCAAATGTGTTTCCTTCCCTCTCCTATTCTATAGTATAAGGCTTATTTGTGGATCTCGGAAAGTAGTATAACCAAATTGAATCGAAAAAGAACAACTAAGTCAACAATTTGCTCAATCATGCCTTCTAAAGGGAGTTTTCATCATGAGAATATAGAATATAAGACAAGGATTAATAGGAATAGGAAATAAACGAGAATGAACGAAATAGAATGAGATGGGATCAAGCTTGAAATATATACAGATCTTAAAAATTTACTCTTCCTGCAGTCAGCTTCCTGCTGATATTTGTTTTCCTCTTTCTTTTTG
>JAAXCT010001520.1:0-160877 GCA_012490785.1 Eragrostis nindensis | reverse complement strand
AAAGTCATACAAATACCAAATTTCCGTCAGTCCGGACCTCACAGCAACTGTGATTTTCATAAGGTTGCTTGATTAGCTAGCTAGCAAAAGAAAGTGGCAACGTATGTATGTGGCCTACAACCAAAGACAAAATATCAGTTTGAATGAATGAGTATGGAGTTGGTAAATGATAACAACAAATTAAAGGTTTAGTTTTGTATTTGGCTCATGAACTATGGAGCACAAGCTTGATACGTACAGGCCTACAAATACCACACATTCCCATCGGCGTTTCAGCGTCTGTCAACTCTTGGGTCAGTGTTCCTTAATTTCCCATTTCTTGTCAGCATCACCCACACAATTCATCCAACAGCACATATATATAAATGTGCAGCAGGATCAATGATTAATCGGCGGCAAGGCACACTGGTTGCACGATTCTTTCCTTTTTCTATTTTTCTTCCCGAGGACTGGTGGCACATGCCTGCCCTTGAGGCCATGACCTCTACGGCTCTCGATTAAGTAGCGAGTCGCCGTATTTGATGCGTATACTGAACAAGAGACACCGTGCGCCACGGAAGCTCATCTCATTGGATTACGCCTGTGGATGGTGGCATTAAATTTTCGAACCATCCAATTAATCATCAAAATCGCTTTTGTTCATTGAAAATTCCCCCATACCGCGTTCTCCAAGTTACCTAGGAAATACAGAAAATAGAACATATACAATAATTGGGTGCATAAAGAAAATGAAAGCTTTTCCAAGTATACACATCTGAATTTTACATAATACGATCACGTACAAGTGCAACCTATGGACACGACATATACAGCTTCAACCGGGTTTCACAATTATACTTGATTTCTTTTTGGCTTGTTTCCTGTGTTTTTAGAAGATCTCATTACACATTACACTTGATTTCTGCAATGATTTTAGTATCTATCCAGTGAACACCTCCACCACCTAGTTATCCAATGAACGTTTACTACTTTTTTTTTTTGGGAAACATGCAACTATTTTCGATAACTCGATTTAACAATTTCAGATCCTAGTTCAACGATGTCCACATACTTTGATCACCATATTTTTAAACTGCAGCAACAATTTCCAAAAACGCAGCAAGTACACAACAATCACATTCTCGAAACCTTCATTACAACTCTTGAGAACCTCATAACAATGTTAGTATCTGTCCAGATCTGGCTAGCGTTCACTCAATCTCTCCTTTGTTTTGTTGTTGCAAAAAGATTCGTTTTACAGTATCCCTTATCGTTCCATTAAATAACATGAAGTTGACCCGGCATGATCGGCCGAGGAAATCACCAACGCCCAGCCCACAATTATTACTACTATAATATAATGGAGTAGAGAAAAAAATCACAAGATGATTCTATATATCCCCCCACAATCAGTAAAAGTGGACCAACTTATTTATAACTTATAAGGCTCCCATCCCGATAATGATGAACTTTTATTTAGGCCTTGGAACTTCCTTTTTGAATGACAGGACATCCACCTCTGTTAATTTGGGTCTTCTGTAGGGTGAACCTGATTGTTCAAATGTCTCATCTAATCTGAAGCGGTGTTATATCGCGCCATGGCTAGAGCAAGGTAGCACTGCTGGTGGTTGAGGACCGAGTCGTGCAGGCATCCCGTATCCTCAGGCCTCAGGGGACTTGTTCGTTCGGTTGACTGCCAAATTAATGATATATAGAACCTGGAAGCGAAGCACATTATAAAGTGGAAAAGGCATTTATGAGTGGAAACATAACAATGGTGATTCAACTCAGTTAAATGGTTTAACTTTGTGTTTAGCTCATGAACCATGAGTTCCAGACACGCACACGCTTCCTAAAAAGATTATCACAATCACATTGACATATCAGCGTCTGCTAAATTTCCACATCCTGTCGGCATCGCTGTCAAGTGCATCAATGCATGGCAGGATCATTGGATTATTAAGCAGCAAGACGCGGCAACGCATATATTTTTTTAAGCTGCAAAAACAGGCTGCACGTGGTAGTAACGTAGAAATCACACCACCTCAACGGCTCGTCTCTTCTTTAACCACTGGTAATTGACGTACTTGACGAGAACGGGATGAGCCCCACTGGTGACAATGTCAGTACGACTACGGGTAGCGGCATTAAACTTCGATACCAAACAATTCCAATCATCCAAATCGATTCAGCAAGTTATCTACTAGGAAACAGTAACAAATGAAAAGAGAACATATCACTGTGATGCCAATGTGAAATAACTGCGACATTATGCTGCAAGAGAATAACTGCAGACAGTTATTGCTGAAAAGCAGGAACGCAGAATGTGATTCCAGATGTGAAGCTGCAATTTGTGGAAAGAGAATCCAGAGTTTTTAGGCAGAATGCTGCCTGAGATAGCAGGATAGTAAAAAGAATTACAGTGTGCTAATACTTCCAATGTCCTTTCTCCAAAACTTGAACATTACGGTGACGATCGTACGGTGCAACCTTATACAATCCAAAAACTCCTACAAAAGGAGGTTTCCCTTGGAACGTAGTCATTTTGCATTTGTCCCAAATCACGAGCTACAGCTTGTCCTGTCGAACAGCGGCGGCAACCTGGTTGGTTCAAGCAACGAGTTTGGTTTGGTAGCAAAATTGTTAGGTTTCATGTTTGAGCCAAACGTTTTGCGAAACTGCCAATCTGGTCGCCGGTGTTTCCATGACGGAAGCCTCATCTTCCTCTTCGAAACGCCATGCCCAACACGTTTCGGAGTAAGATTAGAACACCACCTCTCCAGCCTCCTATTCCAAGACGGCTCTCAGCAGCCAGCTGCCGTCAGGCGCCACATCATGTCATACGCCAAACCGCTGCGTGAGAAGGCAAGGGCCAAAGCGGCAAGAGCCATCAACAACCCGGCCTTCACCCCCATGAAAACCTGGCTGAAAGTGACGGCGGACAAGTCCGAGTTTTTCAGAGCATCCTCGGGGTGCCACAGGCAGCTAGCCGCCACTCCACATGCATAAGAGAACGCAGTGAGAGCAAAACTGAACCAAAGCAAGCCAAACAAACCAGTGGCTCCTCTCCTCCCGTCCTGCCAAGAATAGGAGACGTGCTGGCCTCTCGTTGGCACTTCATGTGAGCGGCGACAATGGCCAATAAGGGCGATCCGGCGATGGCCGATCTTGGTAAGAACCAGGAGAAGCTTCTGATCAAATTGGTCTTGTAAACCTGCCTTCCCGTCTCTTGCTGCTCTTCATTTTGCACTATCGTTTATTTGGTTTGTTGGTCAATAGTTTGATGGGCTGGTCATTGCTTGGATGCACGGCAGGCTGGTCATCGTCATGGATTTGCGGGCGGGAGGACGGGAAGCTCACCGTCGCATCGCCTTGCGTGCAGAGGACCCTGATAGACTGCGTCAATGTGGTGCTTCTCGTCGCCTATGTCTCTGCGCTGGTCGCCGCCTGCGTCCGGCGGCAACACACTGGCCGGAGGTCTGGTGGTCAGAGGCGACGGTGGGAGCTGGTCGTGGTCTCCGCGTGCTGCGTGGCTGCTGCCGCGGGGTACGGCGTCACCGGTTTCCAGAACGCCACTGACATCGCCGGGACAGCTCCGTACTTCGTCAGGGTGCTGGTCTGGATCGCCCTGGCGGCATCCTTGCACGTCCAGCCGACGAGGCATGCCATGGCTGTGGCCGTCCTCTGGTGGGCGCTCTTCTCGCTGCTGATCACCGCGTACAATGTGGAGATCCTCGCCGGGGGCCTCCGGCTCCACGTCGAGGAGGGGGTGGCGTGGGCGGCCAACCTCCTCCTCCTGCTCTGCGCTCTCGGCTCGCTCCTCCAGTGGCGCCATGGGCACCAGAACACCGCCACTGATGACGACAGCTTGTCGGAGCCTCTGATCGACAAGGAAAAAACGGTGCACACCTCAGAGCTGTACCGTTCTGGCCTGTTCAGCCAGCTTGCCTTCTCGTGGCTGAACCCTCTGCTCCGGCTCGGCCGCTCCAAGGTGCTGGACCTCGCCGACATCCCACTCATCACCGGCGAGGACGGCGCGCAGCACGTCTCGCAGAAGTTCGCCGAGGCTTGGAGTCGCCACGTTAACGACAAGGCGAGGCGCCGGAGCGGGAGCAGCAACAGCCTCGCGCTCGTCCTGTTCAAGTGCTTCCTCGGCGAGATTGCACTCACCGGCTTCTACGCCTTAATGAGAACACTTTCCATTGCTGTGGCCCCCTTGCTGCTCTTCTCCTTCGTATGGTACAGCAACCAGGAAGAAAGGGACCTCCGCACAGGCCTGCTGCTCGTGGGTTGCTTGCTGCTCATGAAGCTCGTCGAGTCGCTGTCGCAGAGGCATTGGTTCTTCGACTCCAGGAGAACCGGAATGCGTATCAGGTCTGCGCTGATGGCAGTCATCTTCCAGAAGCAGCTCAATCTGTCCAGCCAGGGGAGGAAGAACCACTCGACCGGTGAGATCGTTAACTACATTGCAGTCGACGCGTATCGGCTGGGAGACTCTATCAGCTGGCTGCACATGGGCTGGAGCTGCCCGCTTCAGCTGGCTTTTGCAGTTGCCACGCTCTTCTGGGCACTGAAGCTTGGGGCTCTTCCTGGTCTCGTCCCCCTCATCATCTTTGGTTTCCTCAACGTGCCATTCGCCAAGATCTTGCAAGGGTACCAGGCCAACTTCATGGTTGCTCAGGACGAGAGGCTCCGGTCTACGTCAGAGATACTAAACAGCATGAAGATCATCAAGCTGCAGTCATGGGAGGAGAAGTTCCGGCACGTCATCGAGTCGCTCAGGGACGCTGAGTTCAAATGGCTGAGGGAGACCCAGATGAAGAAGGCATATGGCGCGGTCATGTACTGGATGTCCCCAACAGTCGTCTCTGCAGTAATGTACACGGCGACCGCGATCATCGGGAGTGTGCCCCTGAATGCCAGTACACTTTTCACCGTCTTGGCGACCCTAAGAGTAATGGCTGAGCCAGTGAGGTTTCTTCCTGAGATCCTCACAATGATGATCCAATACAAAGTTTCATTAGATCGTATAGAAAAGTTCCTTCTGGAAGATGAAATCAAAGAAGAAGATGTGAGGAGGGTACCTTCTGATGAATCTGGCATCCGAGTTCAAGTCCAAGATGGAAATTTCAGTTGGAGTGCAACTGGAGCTAATCTGTCACTGAGGAATGTAAACCTTAGCATAAGTAAAGGAGAGAAGGTGGCTGTCTGCGGCCCAGTTGGATCTGGCAAGTCTTCCCTACTCTATGCTTTACTTGGGGAGATACCTCGAGTATCAGGATCAGTAAGTGACATGAATGGATGCTCTTTATGCAATACAAAATTAAATAAAAGAATTGAAGTCATGTTATATCTGATTACATGAAAAAATTGCATTTTGCAGGTTGAGGTATTTGGTTCAGTGGCATATGTATCACAAAACTCTTGGATACAGAGTGGGACTGTCCGTGACAATATACTATTCGGGAAGCCTTTCAGCAAGGAACTGTATGACAAGGCAATCAAAGCTTGTGCTCTGGATAAGGATATAGAAAACTTTGATCATGGAGACCTGACAGAGATTGGTCAGAGAGGATTGAACATGAGTGGAGGTCAAAAGCAAAGAATTCAGCTGGCTAGAGCCGTCTACAACGATGCAGATGTTTATCTCCTTGATGACCCATTCAGTGCAGTTGATGCGCACACTGCTGCGGTTTTGTTCTATGTAACTAACAAAAAATCACCTTGTTTTGTACCCATTAAATAGGCTGTTTTGTGCTGCTTGCATTTCTAATGGCAATGTTATTGCAGGATTGTGTAATGACAGCACTTGCAGAGAAGACTGTCGTTCTAGTGACCCACCAAGTTGAATTTCTAACTGAAACGGATAGGATTCTTGTAAGTCGATTCTCTTAACATAATTTTTCGTGATTCTTATGTCGAAGATCCTTGTGTGAAAAACTATCATCATTGCTTCAACAGGTAATGGAAGGCGGTCAAGTTAGCCAGCAAGGAAAATATGCAGAGTTACTGGAATCTGGGACAGCATTTGAGAAGCTGGTTTCTGCTCACCAGTCTTCTATCACAGAATTGGATACTACTTCCAGCCAACAGAAAAAGGTTCAAGGAATACAAGGGTCTGGTAACAACATAATGCCCAGTGGACTGAACACCACAAGGCAGCCAAGTGACATAGAACTATCTGCAAAGGATCCTTCAGCAGCATTCCAGCTCACAGAAGAGGAAGAAAAGGGAATCGGCGACCTCGGATGGAAGCCATATAAAGATTACATAGATGTCTCCAAGGGAATTTCTCAACTTTCTGGCATGTGCATTTCACAGGTGCTCTTCACATCCTTTCAGATCATGTCCACATATTGGTTAGCGATAGCAGTTCAGACAGACAACATAAGTGCTGCACTTCTAGTAGGGGCCTATTCTGGTCTATCCATCTTCAGCTGCTGCTTTGCCTACTTTAGAAGCTTGTTCGCAGCTATTCTGGGGCTCAAGGCCTCAAAAGAATTCTTTGGTGGCCTAATGGATTCGGTATTCAAGGCCCCGATGTCATTTTTTGACTCGACGCCAGTTGGGAGAATTTTAACAAGGGTAAATATTTAACGTTTACCTTTTCTTATTTACAAACACGAGCAACAAGCTAATACTAGTTTTTTTAAACAAAAAAGAGGAAATGTTAACATTCAAATTATCTGTGCAGGCTTCTTCAGATCTAAGCATTCTGGACTTTGACATACCTTACTCCATGGCATTTGTGACTACTGGCGGTATTGAGGTAGTTACCACAATATTGGTCATGGGTACGGTAACTTGGCAAGTCTTGGTTGTTGCAATCCCGGTTGCAATCACCATGGTATATGTTCAGGTCAGTTTACATTACTGCAAGAAATTACTCTAGTAAGTTAAACGAATGTAACTTGTGATTTCTGGAGCTAACGCATAGTTCTCAAAATATGAAGAGGTACTATGTTTCCTCGGCCAGAGAGCTAGTACGAATAAATGGGACGACAAAGGCACCTGTCATGAACTATGCTTCAGAATCCATTCTTGGCGTGGTGACCATCAGGGCATTTTCAGAGACAGAGAAGTTCATCCGCCACAACATGCAGCTCATTGACACCGATGCGACATTGTTCTTCCACACTGTTGCTGCGCAGGAGTGGGTGCTTATCAGGGTTGAAGCGCTGCAATCCCTGACGATACTTACATCAGCATTGTTCCTTATTTTGGTTCCTCCAGGGGTGATTTCACCAGGTATCTACATTACCATTTCAATGACTCTATTTCTTCTCAATATTATCTTCAGATTGACAAAACACTTCCAATACGAACTGTTTCAGGCTTTGCGGGACTTTGCCTCTCCTATGCTTTGACGCTGACTTCAGCACAGGTGTTCTTGACTAGGTTCTATTCGTACCTGGAAAACTATATCATTTCAGTTGAACGAATCAAGCAGTACATGCACCTCCAGCCGGAACCACCGGCCATCATACCACAACATAGACCTCCAATTTCATGGCCGCAGGAGGGCAGAATAGACCTGGAAGATTTGAAGGTAAATGACAGGAAGCTTCTTTTTCAGGATTTTAGCTTTCATGAGAAATTAACTCAACTATTCGTATTCGATGAGCAGATAAGATACCGTCCAAATGCACCACTTGTTCTCAAAGGAATCACTTGCACTTTTGCTGCTGGGAACAAGATTGGGGTTGTCGGAAGGACAGGAAGTGGGAAATCAACACTTATCAGCTCGCTGTTCCGCCTTGTTGATCCTGCAGGTGGGAGGATACTTATTGACAAGTTGGATATCTGCTCCATTGGCCTCAAGGATCTACGTACTAAACTGAGTATTATCCCACAAGAACCTACACTTTTCAGAGGAACTGTACGCAATAATTTGGATCCTCTTGGCCTGCATTCCGATCAAGAGATATGGGAGGTCAGAAAAATTGCCATACCTGCGAAAACTATATTAAAGTTTAAAAATGGCAACACAAGTTCTTGAACAATACAGCTCCTAATATAACCATGTTAAATTACCCTTCTTCTGCCATAAGCAGTAGAATGTTATCTTTTCTTTTATATCCGGTCTACATGCCGATATGAACGTTAACGTCTCTATGTGTTCTGATGATACACTACTTACGATGGAAATTCCAGGCCTTGGAGAAGTGTCAACTAAAGACAGCAATAAGCAGCACCCCTGCTCTTCTTGATACAGTAGGTAAGTGAAATTAGAATATTTGCCAGAAAGCAAAACATGGCTTATAAAAGAGACTGAATTGATTCTGCTTGTTTTCGTGGATTATGCTAGTGAGTGATGATGGCGATAACTGGAGTGTTGGACAGCGTCAGCTCTTCTGTCTTGGAAGAGTTCTCCTCCGCAGGAACAGAATTTTAGTCCTAGACGAGGCAACAGCATCCATAGACTCCGCAACAGACGCAATCCTCCAAAAAGTCATCAGGCAGCAGTTCTCCAGTTGCACAGTGATAACCATAGCTCACAGGGTTCCAACTGTCACGGACAGTGATAGGGTCATGGTACTTTCCTACGGTAAGTTATACAAGTCATTTTTAGCATTGGCAGAAAGCTCCAATCCATCCCTCAGACTAACAGTAGATAGATAAACTAGCAATGTCATATATGATACACGAAAATTGCCAAACTTATTCTATAAGAATTAATCATGATGGCGATTTTCTAATTGTGCAGGGAAGCTTCTAGAGTATGAAACACCAGCGAAATTGTTGGAAGACAAACAATCAGCCTTTGCTAAACTTGTGGCAGAGTATTGGGCTAATACTAAGCGCAATTCAACATAATTCTACCGTTGTGCCACAACAGGATAAAAGATAGTCTATTCAATGAGGAAATTGAATCTAGTGTTCTCAAAATGACGCTGTGGGATGACTGGATATGTCCTGTATAATATATGTTTGGTGGAATTTCTGGAGGAAAAAAAGAATGAAGAGAAATGAAAATTTGGCAGTAGAAGCATTTGGTATGAGGGTTGACGGACAGAAGCTGCTCAGTCAAACTACTACAAATAAGCAAACCGATATAGCTATATGGTACTCAATGCAAAATGGAGGATTCACTTCTAGCATGATAAATTACATTCTTCAGGAGAAAGGTTTGAATAAGTAAAAGGACGTACCAAGTTGCCAAAGCATGCCACTATAATCTTGAGATATTCGTTATGTATGATGACCGTATAGAAAGAGAGAGAGGGGGACGTCATTTTTCAAATAATTTCAGGTTCTTATGTATTAAAGTATTACTAGGATGATTCTTAATAAGTAAATTAAAATTACAGAAGTCATGCTCTGAGATTGTGGAAATCAAGAATCGTCACACAGCACGTTCATACACGTATTACAGCCACATTACAAGTACCATAGGCTATGAAACCACTCATAGAAATATCTACCGGTTGGTCAAATCAGCGTCATTAGTTCCCAACAGAAAAACATGTTATCAATAAACCGTTCACACGTGGCAGACAGTGAACTGACATGGAATGATGCATTCATGGTATCTATGACATTGACAGAATGAATCTAAGCATGACTTCAATTTGCAGAAGAAATGTACCTTGAAATGTTCCTCATTTTCATTGCCTACATCGTGATCGTCGAAATCATAGGAAGACCAGAAATCAAAGTTTCACCATTCCCAAGCTGCTGCACCTTGATGTATCTTTCTAGTTTCTGTAATCAATGTGTTTGTAATTCCTAAAAGATAAACAAATGGACCTACAAAAATAAGTAACAGATGTCAAAAGATTATCAAGTTATAGATTTTTTTTTAAAAAAAAAACTCAGAATGAAGCAAGGATGCATCCACTAGAAATTGTGGATGTGAAATATATAGCCCAGGTTGTATATGGAAATACCAATTTATTTCTCCGATTCACAAAAAAAATAGAAGAACACATGAAATAGAGAAAGACAAGCAGCAGAAACACTAACTTGGTACACAATAAACTAAACTACTAGTTCATAGTGCAGAAGAAGTTAATGCTGCAATAATTATGTCAATGGACAAGCCAAAATACCTTTCTGTGTCTGAGGACTGCAACATCAGAGCTAGAGAGGAAAACGGGACCAAGCTACATGTCCTCTTCTAATAACTAATTGGTGATAAAAATGTAACATGCTACTGCCTGTCGTAGTTCTTAACTGTGCCGTAGGCTCAAAGATCTTCACTAGAAGACATCAGATATCATATGTTCATGATATGGGCGTGGTGATTGCATTTCTGGTCTCCATTTTAACTTAAATTTATTTTGTGCTGTTTCTCAACAGAGAACAATAACTTGAGTTCAATTAAACAGCATATTGTTGTACTGAAATACAGACGCAATAGTCATGAGCAAGAAACTGAATGTAAAGATCTCTACATTATACATATACCAGTCAGTGATTGTAACCGCCATTATTTCAGACATCGAGTGAATCACTTCCGTGCTGTGAACATGGTTTTCATATTATGAGGACAGAAAAATAATGCAGGTCCCCTGCCCGCATCAATAATGGCAGAAAAACTGAAATGATTGGGGACTCAAAGTGAGACAGCTAACTGACAACAAAACAAGTTCTGTTACAGTAACCAGGCCACATCATTTTCCCCTTGCTAATAGACCACAGCGGCTTGCAGGGCCGAAATAGAGCATATCAACAAAACCTGGAAAGTTCCCGGACCCAATCAAAACGGGCCAAAAACGCTGAACCTAGTTTCCTCCATCCGACACAACGGATCGAACAGGTTGCTTGCACGACCCGGCTCGTATTTCACTAACGCAGCCACCGTTCATTTACCGGTGATCTCAACAGCTGCGTACGAAGTAGCGGAAACATCGCAACTCGTAGTGTCCAAAATTGAGAGGAAGTAGCAATTACCTTACCTGGCAATCTGTGGCGAGTGTGAATCTACCTTAGACAACACGGGGGCAAAATGTTTCCAGTAAATCGCGAGGGGAACCGAATTCGAGGGTTGGGGCTTACCGATTGGCTTCGGTCCCGCAGAATCTGGCGCCGGAGATGACATGCGAGGGAGCCGGGAAGCAGTAGCGTTTGCGGCTGCCGGAGGCGGGAAGCGAGAGGCGCCCGCCCTCCTCTTCGTTTGCACGACACGTTGAGCACTCGTCGAACCGACCTGATTCTTCTCCCCCTCCGCCAGCCAGGCAAAGCGGAAACGCCCCTGTATATATTGGGCTTGATTTCAGTTAAACGGGCCTTGCCTGGCCTTATTTTTCGGGAGTCTTCACACACACCGGCCCAATTGTCTTGCAATGTAAGCCCATGTAGACGTTACAGACGGCGTAGTCCCTCTCCCATCCGACGAGCTTTAGCGATTCTCAACAAAAAATAATACTTCCTTCGTTTTTTTTTTACTTGTCACTGGATTTTACTGTAGCAATTTTGACCGCGCGTTTTTTTTGAAAAAATTACAAAGATGTACAAAAACATGTAACGCTAATAAAGTATGTTGTATAATACATCTAATGATATAAAAGATTAAATGTATGTACATATTTTGTAGAAAAAAACAGACGGTCAAAATTGCTACAATAAAAAACAGTAACAAGTAAAAAAACGGAGGAAGTAATAATAATAAATAAATAAAATAAAAAAAAAAATCCGACGAGCTTTAGCGGTTCGAAGCCTAACCACGGAGGAGTGAGGACTCCCATCCTCAAGCGTACAAGGTGGTGCTCCAGGCGATTTGCTTGGCGGTGGCGCAGTCAGTGAGAGACAGGGATGCCATGTACAAGGTGCTCTAGCTAGGTGATTTGCTTAGCTTTAGGAAATAAGAAGAGCAGCCATGGAGCTATGGACAGTGTAGGATGCTCATGTTAATGTCGTCTCTGAAAGGCTTCTTCCCCAACAATCATTGATGAAAGTCAGATAACTATTCATGCTTTACTAATGCTAGGTATACCATTATGGTATCAATGCAGTTTGACTTAATCAGACAACACGACGCCTTCTTTCAATTTTTCTTTTCCTCTTTATTAAAGAGAAAATTACTGCTACACTCAGCATGATGACCTATGCAACAATAACGTGTTACCATAAGTGAATTGTCCAACTTTCCCTATCAGCTTAGACTTTTTGGTGAGTTGGTTGGTACATGCAATTCAATATGATATCGAACTAGAGGTTTTGAGTTCAAGTCTTGGTGACCGCATATTCCACTGCGCCGCTCCTATTTCCACATTTGCGCCTATGAGAGCTGCACGTGAGGGGAGTGTAGAACCATAAGTGAATTGCCCACCTTTGAGCCAGAGGTCTTGAGTTCAAGTCCTGTTGACCGCATATTCCGCTCACTCCTATTTTCACGTCTGAGGCCACCGCTCTTATTTTCACGTCTGAGGCCTGAGGAAACTTCCACGTGAAGGGAAGTGTTGAACCATAAGTAAAATTGCCCACCTTCCCCTATCAACTTAAGCTTTGGGTGAACTGGTTGGTACATGTAACTTAACATGGTATCGAACTAGAGGTCCTGAGTTTAAGTCCTGATGACCGCATATTCCGCTGCGCCGCTCCTATTTCCACGGTTGCTGGTCGGTGCATGCAACTTAACATAACGACCTGCTAGAATTAGGCACTAAAATATCGCTGGGAATCAGTTTCCTGAATCAAAGGTGTGCGAAATGCAGTCGGGTCACTGTCTGGATGGACACATGTTGTACCGATTATCACAACCATTCTATGAGTGTAAGAAAAAGGGAAGCAATTTACAGCCACAAAGTTACCAGCATGTAAATTTTGACTCATTTGAAACTTTTGTCTGAACTGAGAAACTGTTGCAAGCAACGCACGTGCCTTAGACTAGTGTCTGGGGGGGAAAAGAGAGCGTCACGTGTCTTAGATTCCAGTGTGCAGCATCGCCTTCACCCCCAAGAAGTCCTGGGTGAAAGTGACGGCGGGCAAGTCCGACTTTTTAAGAGCAACCTCTGGGTGCCACAAGCAGTTTCCACATGCATAATACAACGCCATAAAGAGAACGACGCAGTGAGAGCAAAACTGAACCAAAACAAACCAAACAAACCAGTGGCTCCGCTCCTCGCATCCTACCAAGAATAGGCGAAGCCTTGGCCTCGACCCGGCCATGGCCGTTCTTGGTAAGAACTAGGAGAAACTTCTGATCCATTTTGGTTATTTGTTGAGCAATTGCTAGATGAGCTGATCGTTGGTCGGACGCACAGCAGGCTGGTCGTCGTCTTGGATTTGCGGGCGGGAGGATCAGGATCTCTCGATCGCGTCGCCGTGCGTGCAGAGGACACTGATCGACTACGTCAATGTGGTGCTCCTCGTTGCCTACGTCTCCGTGCTGGTCGCCGCCAGCGTTTGCCGTCGACCCGCTGGCCCGAGCACCGGCAGTCAGAGGCGACGGTGGGAGCTGGTCGTGGTGTCCGTGTGCTGCGTCGCTGCTGCCGCGGGGTACAGCGTCACCGGTTTCCAGAACGCCACCGACATCGCCGGGACAGCTCCGTACTTCGTCAGGGTACTGGTCTGGATCGCCCTGGCGGCATCCTTGCACGTCCAGCCGACGAGTCTAGCCATGGCCGTGGCCGTCCTCTGGTGGGTGCTCTTCTCGCTGCTGATCACCGCGTACAATGTGGAGATCCTCGCCGGGGGTCACCGGCTTGACGTCGAGGAGGTGGTGGCGTGGCCGGTGAACTTCCTCCTCCTGCTCTGCGCGCGCGGCTCGCTGCGCCAGTGCCATGGGCACGAGGAGGACACCGCCGCTGATGATGACAGCCTGTCAGAGCCACTGATCGACAAGGACCAAACGGTGCACACCTCAGAGCTGTACCGTTCCGGCCTGTTCAGCCAGCTTACCTTGTCGTGGCTGAACCCTCTGCTCCGGCTCGGCCGCTCCAAGGCGCTGGACCTCGCCGACATCCCCCTCATCGCCGGTGAGGACAGCGCACAGCACGCCTCGCAGAAGTTCGCCAAGGCCTGGAGCCGCCACATGAACGACAGGGCGATGCAACGGAGTGTAAGCTCTAGTATTGTTCAAGTGCTTCCTTGGCGAGATCGCACTCACTGGCTTCTATGCCTTAATGAGAACGATGTCCATTGCGGTGGCCCCCCTGCTGCTCTTCGCCTTCGTATGGTACAGCAACCAGGAAGAGAGGGACCTCCGCACCGGCCTGCTGCTCGTCGGTTGCTTGCTTCTCATGAAGCTTGTCGAGTCGCTGTCGCAGCGGCATTGGTACTTCTCCGCAAGGAGGACCGGAATGCGTGTCCGGTCCGCTCTGATGGCAGCCATCTTCCAGAAGCAGCTCAATCTGTCCAGCCAGGGGAGGAAGAACCACTCCACCGGCGAGATCGTTAACTACATTGCGGTCGACGCGTATCGGCTCGGAGACTCTATCAACAGGCTGCACAGTGGCTGGACCTGCCCGCTTCAGCTGGCTTTTGCAGTTGCCACGCTCTTCTGGGCACTGAAGCTTGGGGCCCTTCCCGGTCTTGTCCCCCTCATCATCTTCGGCTTCCTCAACGTGCCGTTCGCCAAGACCTTGCAAGGGTACCAGGCCAAATTCATGGTTGCTCAGGACGAGAGGCTCCGGTCGACGTCAGAGATACTAAACAGCATGAAGATCATCAAGCTGCAGTCGTGGGAGGAGAAGTTCCAGCACGTCATCAAGTCTCTCAGGGACGCCGAGTTCAAATGGCTGAGGGAGACCCAGATGAAGAAGGCGTATGGCGCCGTTATGTACTGGATCTCCCCAACAGTCGTCTCTGCCGTAATGTACACGGCAACCGCGATCATTGGTAGTGTCCCCCTGAATGCCAGTACACTTTTCACCGTCTTGGCGACCCTGAGAGTCATATCTGAACCAGTGAGGTTTCTTCCTGAGGTCCTCACAATGATGATCCAATACAAGGTGTCATTAGATCGTATCGAGAAGTTTCTTCTAGAAGATGAAATCAATGTAGAAGATGTGAGGAGGGTACCTTCTGATGACTCTAACATCGGAATTCAAGTCCAAGATGGAAATTTCAGCTGGAGTGCAACTGGAGCTAATCTGTCACTGAGGAATGTAAATCTTAGCGTAAGTGGTGGAGAGAAGGTGGCTGTCTGTGGCCCAGTTGGCTCTGGGAAATCTTCGCTCCTCTATGCGTTACTTGGGGAGATACCTCGAGTATCAGGATCAGTAAGTGACAGGAACGATTGCTCCTTTTGCGAAAGAAAATTAAATAATAGAAAAGAAATCATGTTATACCTGATTACATGACAAAACTGCATTTTGCAGGTTGAAGTATTTGGTTCAGTGGCATATGTATCACAAAACTCTTGGATACAGAGTGGGACTGTCCGTGACAATATACTATTTGGGAAGCCTTTGAACAAAGAACTGTATGACAAGGCAATCAAAGCTTGTGCTCTGGATAAGGATATAGAAAACTTTGATCATGGAGACCTGACAGAGATTGGTCAGAGAGGACTGAACATGAGTGGAGGTCAGAAGCAAAGAATTCAGCTGGCTAGAGCCGTCTACAACGATGCGGATGTTTATCTCCTTGATGACCCATTCAGTGCAGTTGATGCGCACACTGCTGCGGTTTTGTTCTATGTAACTAACAAAAAACACCCTTGATTTGTATCCATAAAATAGGCTCTTTCTGCTGCTTGGATTTATAATGGCACTGTTCTTGCAGGATTGTGTAATGACAGCACTTGCAGAGAAGACTGTCGTTCTAGTGACCCACCAAATTGAGTTTCTATCTGAAACGGATAGGATTCTTGTAAGTTGACCCTCTAACACAATTGTTTGTCTCTTATAACGAAGATCGCAAAGGGACTCACTGCAACTGGCAAAGGACATTGCTAGCTCAGGGTTCAATCCCTGTACTGCACAAGTGGATAATCGTCTGTTACAACCAGCAGGTCTAAAGTTGGTCGTCTCACATGGGTATGCCGCTGTGTATGGCATCCTCGACCTGCTGAGAAGGTCTTCTTCTTAAAAGCAATGGCTGTCTTACACGAGTCTTATAACGAAGATCCTTGTGCCAAACTGCCATTGCTTCGACAGGTAATAGAAGGTGGTAACGTTAGCCAGCAAGGGAAATATTCAGAGTTGCTGGAATCTGGGACAGCATTTGAGAAGCTGGTTTCTGCTCACCAGTCTTCTATCTCAGAATTGGATACTAATTCCGGACAACAGAACAAGGTTCAAGGAATAGAAGCGTCTGATGACAACATAATGCCCAGTGCATTGCACGGCACAAGGCAGGCAAGTGACATAGAAGCCTCTGCAAAGGGTCCTTCAGCAACATTCCAGCTCACAGAAGAGGAGGAAAAAGGAGTCGGCGACCTCCAATGGAAGCCATATAAAGATTACGTAGATGTCTCCAAGGGCATTTTTCAACTCTCTGGCATGTGCATATCGCAGGTGCTCTTCACATGCTTTCAGATCATGTCCACATATTGGTTAGCAATAGCTGTTCAGACAGACAACATAAGTGCTGCACTTCTAGTTGGGGCCTATTCTGGTATATCCATCTTCAGCTGTTGCTTTGCCTACTTTAGAAGCTTGTTCGCAGCTATTCTGGGGCTCAAGGCTTCAAAAGAATTCTTCGGTGGTCTATTGGATTCGTTATTCAAGGCCCCCATGTCATTTTTTGACTCAACACCTGTCGGGAGAATTTTAACAAGGGTAAATATTTTACATTTGCCTTGTCTTATTTACAATAAGCTAGTACTTGTTTTTTATTAAGGAAAAGTTAAAATTAAGTTATCTGTGCAGGCATCGTCAGATATGAGCATTCTGGACTTTGACATACCTTACTCCATGGCATTTATGGTTACTGGCAGTATTCAGGTAGTCACGACAGTATTGGTCATGGGTACGGTAACTTGGCAAGTCTTCGTTGTCGCAATCCCAGTTGCAATCACAATGGTATACGTTCAGGTCAGTACTACACCAAATTACTCTACTAAGTCTAAAGAATATACCTCGTGATTTCTGGAGCTAATGCATAGTTCTCAAATATGAAGAGGTACTATGTTTCCTCGGCCAGAGAGCTAGTAAGAATAAACGGGACGACAAAGGCACCTGTCATGAACTACGCTTCAGAATCCATTCTTGGCGTGGTGACCATCAGGGCATTTTCACAGAGAGAGAGGTTCATCCGAAACAACATGCAGCTCATTGACACTGATGCAACATTGTTCTTCCACACCGTTGCTGGGCAGGAGTGGGTGATTATGAGGGTTGAAGCACTGCAATCCCTGACGATACTTACATCGGCATTGTTCCTCATTTTGGTTCCTCCTGGGGTAATCTCACCAGGTATTTACATAACCATTTCAATGAAGGTATTTCCAGTCAATAGTATCTTCAGAATAACAAAATGCTTCCAATACGAACTGTTTCAGGCTTTGCGGGACTTTGCCTCTCCTATGCTTTGACGCTGACTTCAGGACAAGTGTTCTTGACTAGGTTTTATTCGTACTTGGAAAACTATATCATTTCAGCTGAACGAATCAAGCAGTATATGCACCTCCCACCGGAACCACCGGCCATCATACCAGAACATAGACCTCCAATTTCATGGCCGCAGGAGGGAAGAATAGACCTGGAAGATTTGAAGGTAAATGACAGGAAGCTTCTTTTTCAGGATTTTAGCTTTCCTGAGAAATGAACTCAATTATTTGTACTTGATGAGCAGATAAGATACCGTCCAAATGCACCACTTGTTCTCAAAGGAATCACTTGCACTTTTGCTGCTGGGAACAAGATTGGGGTTGTCGGAAGGACAGGAAGTGGGAAATCAACACTTATCAGCTCGCTGTTCCGCCTTGTTGATCCTGCAGGTGGGAGGATACTTATTGACAAGTTGGATATCTGCTCCATTGGCCTCAAGGATCTACGTACTAAACTGAGTATTATCCCACAAGAACCTACACTTTTCAGAGGAACTGTACGCAATAATTTGGATCCTCTTGGCCTGCATTCCGATCAAGAGATATGGGAGGTCAGAAAAATTGCCATACCTGAGAAAACTATAATAAGTTTAAGAATGGCAACACAAGTTCTTGAATAATACAGTTCCTAATATAACCATGTTAAATTACCCTTCTTATACCATAAGCAGTAGAATGTTATCTTTTCTTTAATATATCTGGTCGACATGCCTATATGAACATTAACATCTCTATGTGTTCTGATGATACACTACTTACGATGGAAATTCCAGGCCTTGGAGAAGTGTCAACTAAAGACAGAAATAAGCAGCACCCCTGCTCTTCTTGATACAGCAGGTAAGTAAAATTAGAATATCTGCCAAGAAAGCAATCTGTGGCTTAAAAAAGAGACTGAATTGATTCCGCTCGTTCTCGTGAATTATGCTAGTGAGTGAGGACGGCGATAACTGGAGTGTTGGACAGCGTCAGCTCTTCTGTCTTGGAAGAGTTCTCCTCCGCAGGAACAAAATTTTAGTCTTAGATGAGGCAACAGCATCCATCGACTCTGCAACAGATGCGATCCTACAAAAAGTCATCAGGCAGCAGTTCTCCAGTTGCACAGTGATAACCATAGCTCACAGGGTTACAACTGTGACAGACAGTGACAGGGTTATGGTACTTTCCTATGGTATGTTACACAAGTCATTCAATCATTTAGCATCTGAAGAAAACTCCAATCCATACCTCAGACTAACAGTAGATAGATAAACTAGAAATGTCCTATATGATATACGAAAACCACCAAAATCTTTCCATAATAAGAATGATTCATGATGACGATTCTCCAATTGTGCAGGGAAGCTTGTAGAGTATGACACACCGGTGAAACTGTTGGAAGACAAACAATCAGCCTTTGCTAAACTTGTGGCAGAGTATTGGGCTAATACTAAGCGAAATTCAACATGATTATGTAGTTGTGCGACAACCACAACAGGATAAAAGATACAGTCAATTCAATCAGGATAAAAGGAAGCATCAAGTAGTGATTCGGTGGAATCTGTGGCCAAAACATGCCACAACAATCATTGAGACATTCTTTATGGATCATTGAAATAACATGTATTGTCTGAGTTGATTCTAGCAACACATTAGCTATTATTAAGGAGCTGAGATTGTTCCAGGTCGCCAGCAGCAAGAGACGTCTCTGCTAATTACAAAGACATAAACATGAGCTTCTCGATTTTTATTTTTTGAAACAATCAATATTCAGTTGCTAAAGCTGCAAGTAGTTGGGAAAAGAACATAAGGCTCATGAACTGGGATTGTGCTAGGTTGGTCACCCTGTAAAATTCTCAAGTGATTCGCAAGTGGAGTGCCGCACGAACGGCAGCCATAATTTGAGTAGATGCACAGGCCGCCGGATCACCATCAGTACACAGCGCCGCTGATGAGGGGCCCATAGGGGTAAACATCAGCGGCCACCGGCGTACGCCAGTGCCAAGCGAGCACCCTCCACGAACAATCTCCGCCCAGCATAGAAAAATAGCATACATAGGAGAATGAGATGCAAACGGGGGGGGGGGGGGGGGGGGGGGGGGGGGGGGGGGGTGGTGGTGGGGTGGGGGAATCGCAAGGGAAACCGAATTCTTCGGTTGGTGATTACCGATTCGCTTCAGGCTATATCGTTTCTCTAAAAAGAATATTCTGTCCTAGTCATCGAGATTTTTTCCTCTATACCAATTTCCTCCGCACCCATCATTCCTCGATATTCATCTTTTATATTAACTACCTAATATTTTATTCAACCATCTCCAACTACTATCAGTGGGGCCCACTTGTAATTTTATCTAAATATATCCATGTGAGATCTTGTTTT
This sequence comes from Eragrostis nindensis, assembly GCA_012490785.1. Lineage (NCBI taxonomy): Eukaryota > Viridiplantae > Streptophyta > Magnoliopsida > Poales > Poaceae > Eragrostis > Eragrostis nindensis. The sequence goes on along the minus strand of JAAXCT010001520.1, from coordinate 141,102 downwards.
GAAGGATTTATTGAAGCGAATTTAATGGTGTAATCGGAATTTGATTTGGGTTTTTCGTTTGTGAGTTATAACATTTTTTTAGTTCGTTGAAACGTTGGGGCCCACCTTTCTCTCTCCGCACCGTTCTCCGCATGGCGCCACCAGCAGCAGCTCCGGAGGCTCATCAGTGGGCCCGGCGTGGATAGCGTGAGCTCCGCTACCTCCTCCAGAAATAACGGAAGCGGAGCCTTACGCCACGATAGCGTGAGCTATAGAGGAGGCCGCTGCACCACTTCCTTTCGGTAAACATTCCTCCAGGAAGCTATAGAGGAGGCCAGTGCGGGCAGCCTCAGTCCCGCAGAATTTGGCGCCGACGAAGATGACATGCGAGGGGGGCGGGAAGCAGTGGCGTTTGCGGCCAGTACTGTTTGCGGCCGCCGGAGGCGGGAAACGAGAGGCGCCCCTCTGTGTTTGCGCGACGCGTCGAACACTCGTCGAGACGACGCCATACCGAGGTGCGGAAAAGACGAGGGGCACTAGCGCTGGGCAGACTGGATCCAAAAACTAACAACTAGTTTTTATTAAAAATTAACTGATTAATTTTTTTGAGTTATAAGTCAACTAACAATTAGGGCTTATTCGTTTCATGGGCTAAAGGGTTAAAACTAAACTTTAGCCAAGATTTTAGCCCAGAGAGCAACGAACGGAGAATGGGCTAAGGGGGTGTTCGTTTCTCTAGGCCTAATTTTAGGCCGTCTAGAATTTTGTCATTTAAGGGTATTAAATAAAGTCTAATTAAAAAACTAACTACAGAACTTTGTACTAATTCGCGAGGCGAATCTAATGAGGGTAATTAAGCCATGATTAGACGATGGTTACTGTAGCATCACTGTAGCAAAACATCGCTTAATTAGGCTCATTAGATTCGTCTCGCAAATTAGCACACATCTGTAAAAAGGTTTTGTAATTATACTTATTTAATACGCCTAAATAGCAAGATTAGTTTTGATGTGACCTTTAGACCTAAAAACACAAACACCCCCTAAAAGAGGGCAAAACTTTAGCGCTAAAGAGGGCTAAAAGTAGATTGGAACTAGAGCTGGAAACCACTTACCCCTTCCCTGTCTCCTCTCTCTCCTCCCACTGCTCCGCTCCCTCGGCCGCGTGCGCCGCCTAAGCCCATCGCTTTCGCCATTCGCCGTCGGGGTGCGCGCAATGCCGGCCCACCCTCGAAGCTTTGCTGCCACTCGTCGGAGCCCATCGCCGTCCTGGTCCCTTCCTGATGCGGAAGCTGAGCCCTCTCCTCCCGACCCCCCCCCCCCCCCCCCCCTCTTCCTCGCCTCCGCCTCGCTGTCCGACGCCGGCCACCCGGGCCTCGTCCGTGCGCGCCCAGGCCTCATCGACCTCAACAGGCCGCGCCTTCTCCTCCTCCTCGAGCTCGCGGAGGCGGTTGGCCTCCTCGATGTTGGCGGCGCCGCATCCTGCGTCGGCGGTGAAGGAGGCGGCGGGAGCGGGTGCTGAGAGAGTGGCGTTGGCAGCGGGAGCGAGGGAGGCCGGGAGCGGGCCCGCCAGAGAAAGCGCGGCGTTGTGGGAGAGGACGAGTGGAAGAGAAGGAGATGGTTGCGCGCGAAGAAGAGGAGGAGAGAGGCAAATGAATCATTTTAAAGGAGAGAATCAAAATTTAGCTCTTCGAAACGAACGCCACTAATCCTAAACAGGCTAAAATTTAGGAGATAGGCTAAAGTTAGCACCTAATTAGTTAGTTGCATTTTTGTCCTTGACTAATTGTTAGTCCGTGTATTTTTGGAAAGGGTAAGGGATGGCTTTGTCTTTTCATGTTTTGTTGCAATCGTTAGTCCCTAATAGTTGGGTTGGAGTGACTAACAGAATTACTATTAGTCCTTTGATGGACTAACAATTAGTCCCACCTATTAGTCCCTGTGTTTGAAGTCTGAGAGACTAAAAATTAGTCAACTAACAATTAGTCTTTTGGATCCAAACAGGCTAAAGTTTACCTTGTATTTCACTTTTGTCTTACATTCCCAACCTCTAGTGTGCGTGTATTTTACGTTTCTTTACCATGGTTTTTGAGAGTAGTATATCCATAAGATAAAATGATACCCCTTATATGGGTAAAATGTCCATAGGTGGGAAAAATAGATATTCGGCTGATCCCTTCTCTTCGCATTAAACTGATTGTTAGGGAATTTTGAAAAGGCTGTTGTGCCCAAATGAAGGTTCACAAGACTGCAAACGGACGGAAAAAAATTGAAAATTACTACTTTATACCCATTCTGTTCTATCTTTGAGAGAGGTTGTAGAAGCCAAAGCCTAGCCAGAACCCTCCTCCGTTTCTGCTTCTCTCCCTCTCGTGAAGTAGCTAGGGAGGTCCGTGCTCTTCCAAATCCCGATCACGTCCGCGTGGGTACAGCACGCACGCAGAACTGAAAAAATCATCAGGAAGTGACAAACCGGACGACGGCGCGCCGGGCGACTGGTGCGCAGACAATCGATGGCGCGGAGCAGCTGCGCCGGTCTGTCGCAAGTTGGCAGGAAATAATCGGAACGATCGAGCTAGGACCATGCCAAACTCGGCTATATATGGTGCGCCGGGAAACGCTGAGCAGATCGAGGCCGGGCGCGCGCGTCGGCAGCGGTGGCTTGGCCGCTTCCCCGCCCGGCCTAGCTGGAAACCGCGCCACGACACACCTCGATCGACGTCGAAGCCTGATCTCTATACATCCGATCCAGCCAGCGTCCGGTGGTAGCAGATCAGCGAGGCACCCTTGTCCCTTCCCCATTGGATCGAGAGAGAAGCTGGAGTAGCTTAGATAACGAGCTGCATGGGCGACTTGTGGTTGCCGACGTCACAACTGGCGGCGTACCCGGGGGGAAGGGGCTCCTCTTGGGAACGAGGCTTCGGCGGCCGCCGCGCCGGCGCTGGGAATGGACTAGCTTGGCCGCTTCCGCGCATCGCATGTAAGCCTAGCTAGCTACTCTGTTGTCCCCTGAAGCCGCAATGACGCATCCCCTGAAACGCGAGTACAATGCCTCTACTCTGTTTTTCCGGACGCGAAGGTACTCTGGCACCGATCCGTCCTCGTGGTGAAGGCGCAGCTAGCTTCTTATAAGGAGTACGAGTGAAAAAGTTGCCGCTCGTCGGCTTCCTCGTAAAACGTGATCCACCTCTCACTCGAGCTACTAGCTGCACTGCACTCTGTAGCAGTATAAAAACCTACCCAAAAGACATTAACCCCCACACACACACAAACTCTCAGCTGACCCAGAGGGAGAGAGGGAGAGGGAGAGAGAGAGAGACTGAGCGACCACAGGCATGGAGGCGCACGTGGAGCGGGCGCTGCGCGAGACGCTGACGGAGGCGGAGGCGCGCGCTCTCGAGGGCCTGGTGCGCGAGCGCCACGCGTTCCCGGGCGGCGGCGGCGGCGGCGCGGCGTGCACGTCGCTGGTGGCGGCGCCGGTGCGCGCGGTCTGGCCCATCCTCCGCAGCTTCGCCCACCCGCAGCGCTATAAGCACTTCGTCCGCACCTGCGCGCTGGCCGCGGGGGACGGCGCCACCGTTGGCAGCGTGCGCGAGGTCACCGTCGTCTCCGGCCTCCCGGCCTCCACCAGCACTGAGCGCCTCGAGGTGCTCGACGACGACCGCCACATCCTCAGCTTCCGCGTCCTCGGCGGCGACCACCGCCTCCGCAACTACCGATCCGTCACCGAGTTCCAGCCCGGGCCATACTGCGTCGTCGTCGAGTCCTACGTCGTCGACGTGCCGGAGGGAAACACCGAGGACGACACCAGGATGTTCGCAGACACCGTCGTCAGGCTCAACCTCCAGAAGCTCGCAGCCGTCGCCGAGGAGGAGACCTCCTCGTGATCCTTCATCAATCATCATCGTGCTTGATCACTTTGTGTGTTGCACTGGCCTGGCCAAGCTTAGCTAGCTGGTGACCAGGCCGGCGCCGATATTACGATGCTGTTACTCTTCTTGTTCGCATTCTGCGTTTCCATTTCTTTCTGCGATCATTGTACAAAAGGACTTTTAATTTGTTTGTGGCATAAGAAAGCCGCCTTTTTTTGTTTCTTTTCCATCATCTATCCATATATGCCTCTTATGTCTTTATTATCCACCCTAGTTCTTATACAGCTTTGAGTTGCCGCCATGTGGCTGATGATGCTGACCATACATGCAACCCAGATTATTATCCGCACTGAAACAAATCTTGCCATGACTAGGTATGCGATAAGCCACAGGGGAACGTTCATCATCACTATACATGGCTTGATCTTAGTTTGGAGCCCATTCTTTGGCTAATTAAGTGTACTTATTAAGTTGTCAACTTATTCTTTGTCCTTTGCCCTCAAAAAAAAACTTATTCTTTGTCCTTAATTATATATACGATTATTCAAAGATGGATGTTAAACTGTAAAAGATACTATATTCGTTACTAGTACCAATGCACGTGCGCCACGCACGTGTCTAAATAATGACATCCCTTGGCAGAACCATGAGCATTATGATGTACTTGATGGCATTTCTCTTCGTATCATAGATTACTAAACAATATCTAAGTTGCAATATATTATTATGCAACATGTTCTTTCCAAAAATATAAAATATCCCAATTCTGCATCTAAACAAATTGGAATGTATCAAACTACATATAAATCCATATACATGCAAGGGTACAATTACAACTAATCGGAAAATCGGCAAAAAAATTCCAGTTAAGGCAACATTTTATTTCCATAATCATGTAATTTTGTTTTTCGATCAGCCAAAAAAAATCACATTAACACTCATTATGTTCATTCATAATTGTTACACGTCAGTATGTCATTTGGAATCTTGGCCGGAATATGTAATTTCAATAACAATTTCTCAAAACTTGTTGTTTTATTCAATCACAGAAGGAACAATGATGACCTCGCGACCCACCAAATTGGTTACATGTTCTAGTAGGGCATCGAGCCATGTAGAACTCTGATCCGGGTACGAAGATAACTCTAAATAATCATGTTCATGAGCAACAGAATTACAAGAGCGAGGTGCAAAGAAAACCTCAAAATTATCAAAGTTAACGCTCAAAATTATGTGGCGGCTTCTTTAAACCACCAAAAAGAATAAGTGTTACAATCGCACAACATAAGCACAAGTACATTATCAAGACTGAGGAACATCTTGATATACCATGTTCTTGGTGCTTTTCCCCGTAGGTGATAAGATATATATCTATGATGTCAGCAACAAAATATGAGACATATATCTATGATGTCAGCAACAAGATATTAGACATATATCTACGATGTCAGCAATAAAATATGAGTCATATCTATGTAGCATCAGCAATAAAATAGGAGAGTTATATCTATGTAGCATCAATATTACAATCAGTTGGAAAAAAATAAAATGCACTGGACAATAAAATAGTGAAAAATTCAATATTCCGTGGAAAAAAGGCACTGTATAATCAATATGTCAGCACATGTTGGTTGTGTTACAAGCGATTTATTTTGATTATTCTGTGAGCACGGTTCTACGATGGCAAAGGGTTCGTAAATGTGTCCCTCATAGTTACGCCTATATAATTAAATAGGATTGGACATATAGTTTGGAAAAAATGACTAAAAAAAAGGTGGTCAACTCAAGATCACAACCCATTATGACCATTAAAAAACAACCTATAGGGATGTTGACCGGCGTTGCTCTTTGGTTACTCCATGAAGTTATCATGTTATTGGAACCTAAACCCAATGTAGTTTTCGTAACAATATACATTGTAGAGGGACCTAGATAAAATTGGATAGATTTACACCTCAATTTTGAGACAGTGACTATAAAACAAGAGGAGACCCTTTAAAAAATAACGGCCAATTCTGCCTGTGAGAAAATAATCCACCTGTATGGAGCACGAGCGGCGTGGTATTTTGGTCATTCCTCGAGGCTGCAGGCGAGACAATGGCACACAATACCGAATTGACACTGGAGCCTAAGTTGTGATAAAACAACCAAACGATTAAAATCTGCCATACGTAGCACCTAATGAATATTAAGTCAATGAACAGATTTTATATTATTAATTAAAAAACACAACGCATCACACTCGAGAAAAGGCACACATGGCACCTGGTTCATTTTTAATTGACGGTGCAGTCATTGGAGTGGGCAGGGAATTCTGCAGCCCAGCCTTTTTTCCTTGCGCGATACTGACGTTTCCTTTCAGCTTCTTTTTTACGTTTTTGAGCCAACACCTGGTGTCACTTTTGGTCTGAAAAAAATAAAAATAAATGAAACCTAAGTCTGAAAGGCCTGGTCAGCATTTAAATGAAAACCACAATTGTGCTAGGTGTGAGAGAAAAGATCAGTTACCAACCATCTAAATCGACATTTGTGCAATCACTGAGAGGTTAGCGCACGTACAAGGTCCGAGCAGATTTTCTAGAAGAACCAACCCAACCTTCACGCATGCATCCATGAGCACCTAAAAATTCATTTACAATGACCGACATTGTTGTCAAGAAAAAAATGTTTGTGCATGGTCGAAGAAAATCTTAGTTACAGTCGTCGAGTGGCATTGAATCATCGTTAAGAGCACCAGCTTTACGCTTGACCATAATGACTTAATGTTGCCTATGTTAAGAGAAAATTATCACACTTTCAGATAGATTCAGGTAGAAACACAATGAGAAGAACATACATGCACAATGGCAGAGCACAAATTGAGAAGAACATACATGTAGGAGGAAAAATTGATCCATCTAATTCTTCTGATTGATTTTGAAATTAACACAATCTGGTTGCAAAGCGGCAGACAAAAATAGAGAAGAATTAAACTACTCCAGTGAAACAACAAATTCGTGCACTCGAACCCAAACTGTAGAATATACACCACCCCCGGCGCAGCCTAGATCGAACTTGACAAACCGACGATCAAAGACGCCGCCAAGCGTCCAATATTATCCAGCGAAGGGTAGGGAATAAGGTACGGCGCACAGCCCAATATGCGAAGGGCATGGCCACCTGCGTGATTGCCTGGACGACGAAGGCGACGATTGCCTGATCGGCGATTGCCTAGTTGAGGACGGCGACAACCTGCTCCACTTCCTCAACGTGACTCTCCTATCATTAGGAACCTTCCAAATGATTATTTTTTGCTGGGCAGTAATTGGAAGTTAATTTCCTGTAGAAAAGGAAACAAATATATAATCATGGCCCAACATGACTGTGCTATGCGAAGGAAAGTTCCTAATGATTCTGTTGTGCCGGCAGTAATTGGAGACAAAATTTTTGTAAACAAGGAAGGAAATAACCATGGCCCAACGTGACTTAACTATGCAAAGGAACCTTCCTAATTTTGTTGCGCCGGCGCTAATTGTATTCAAAATTCGCGTAAACAAGGAAATAGAATCGTGCCGGGACTAATTGTATTCCGAATTCGTTTAAACAAGGAAAGAAATAAACATGACACGATGTGAAGGGAGGTGGGATATGCGGCAAGTTTTTGCTCGCGTGAATTTCTTTCCACAAGTTGGGTACGTGTGGGTGCACAAAATCGGGTGAGAAAAAAAAAATTTTGGCGCGTTACTGTCATGCAACATCCTATGGAAATCAACTTAACCCCAAAGGGGGCGTTACGCTCGGGGATGCCTGGAATGATTCGGTGCGTTGGATGTTGGGGCCACGATATGGCAGGACTGTCCAGATGACAGGGTAGATAGGATGACAGGGTGAAACTTATTTTTCTCGCAACTGGTTCTTTATTGGTTTAGATTTCATTTCCTCATCTGATTCCAATAATTCCTAATCTTCAGACTTCCTTACTACTTTACATACCTTTAGGTGAACGAATTTCTGCCTGACTGCCTGATTGGGCTATAAAAAAAGAGTTATTGCAAAAGCAGTGGCCACCATTGCTTTGAAAAACACTACGGCACTGCTTCAAGTTGACAAGCAACAAAACCTGTCAAACGGCACATATTTGGACAAGTCACTACTTTAAGAAAATCAATTAAGTTATATTCCAACTATATTTGTATATATATAATATAGCCGGCGAAGTGACCCCGCAGTTAGCTCAATTATTTGTTAGCTAAGCTCCTTTTGTGGGGTCGCTGTTCCGTTTCGTGAATCTCATGCTTTCCGCAGAAAAGAAAAACGTTCCCAAGTATGCAGGTCATACCACAGTCGCAACTCACATGCATGATCAACCATAGAATGCCCTCAAGAAGCAGGCCATCCATAGTTCCATACAATGTCACTCGGGCTATTCAATAGCCACAACACATTACTCCCTGATATGTTCCTGTATACATGAACTCCCAACACATCATATCTAATTTGTTTTAGAGCTTTAAATCGCATCATATATACCACAATCATTTTGGCCACCTCTTCACAGCACATTGACATTGTAGTTCGCTTTACTCATCCACGCTAGGCGGCTAGAGACTTGAGCCATGGTCTGGTCGTCTGCGTGGACGTGCCCCAGGCGTGTCGCTCACACGCTTCCGCATAGCCGCCGCCGCCGCCCGTCACCATCGCCCAGTCCGGCCTTCACTATTCACAAGCCATATATCTCTTCTGTGAGCATCTCCAGCAAGGCCTCTATTTGGGCCCCTACTCTATTATTTAGAGGTTTGAGCCAAAAAATCATCTCTAGCAGGGACCCTACTTAGGCTCTCATTTTGCATGCCCTCTCAAACTCCATCCTCAAGCCCTCATTCCTAGGATCCTTCCATCCTCCCTCTTATTCGTGGGTCTCACTTTTTTTTTCATTTTCCCACACAAAATAGGGTCTATTGCTGGAGTTGAAGCCAAGTTTTGAGCCCTTATTTTTGCATGCCGGCTTGGAAAATAAAAATAGAGGCTTTATTTTGAGGTTCATTGCTGGAGATGCTCTACTTTATTATATTTTTCATTGCTGACGTTTTTTTAAACGTTTTCATTGCTGAAGTTAGGATAACATATTTAGCTCAAAATTTCATCCCTTGCATACATGCCGGGCCATTAGATTTGTGTAGCGGGCTTGGACCGTCTGGTCCGTCTCAACCGAGGAAACGCCAAATGGTTCAAGTACAGCCCGTCTCGTCTCTGAAAAAAAAACGTACAGCCCGTCTCAGTTGTAGCCCATTTCATATGCCCCTTGTCGTCTCAGGTTCGCACGCATATGACACGACTGCTCATACCACGTACCATCAGTTCAAGGCATATTGGCACGTTCAGCATGTAGGAGTACCAAGAACTCAAGATTTTGTCCTGCTTTCATTTCAGCATGTACCAAGAACTCAAGATTTTGTCCTGCTTTCATTCAGTGCATCAAAAATTCAAATTCACATTTTAACAGGCTATTGCCGGAAGACTATATACAACTGTTCATCTATACAGTTTGTAATGCTAATTGACTCGCTCGCCAGAAGTTGATATAGTATAAATGAACAAGTACTAATCAGTTACACTTGTATAGTGGGTGGTAAACATAATAACCATAACTTTGCAAATCGAGTACTTTCTTTGCACAAAATCACTTGTAATTCTAACGTCATCATTTTGAGAACCGAGGGAGTAAGTAAAATTTATCCACTCAATTTTGAGATAGATAGTCATGAAGAAGATAAAGATAGACATTGCGCCAATGCCGATTGCTGGATACGCATGTCTCCAACCGGGATGCATACGCCAAAGTAGGCGCCAAACGTTTCATGTGCGGATGACGAAAACCGTGGACAACAACAGGCGCCGCGTGATGGCGACATGGAGCAGTGGAATGCAAAAAAGATCCAATCAGCAACAGCGGCATGCTGGTACTTCCGGGCACTTCAAATCTTTCACTGTTACGTGCAATCATGCGGTGTGCAACTGTAATGGTGTTCCATCACCTGAAAAAAAAAATTGACTGCAAGCGTAACAGTGGATGGCTTGGTGGACTCTGCAACGTTTTCAGCTTTCAAAAGTCGTGTTTTGTGCTTTCCAACGGGCATGTTTTATTGCTACTTGAAGAAGGAACTGGCAATTCATATCATATATATGCGCCAGAAAAATTACTAGTACAAGGTTATACACGGAAGACAGATGATGGCGACGAAGTGTTCCAGAGTGGGAGCAATGCTTGTGTACAACAGTGCAGAAGCTCCCAAGCGCAGCGCTGAGATTCACGCTGAAAGTTGAAACTGTCGTCTCATAGAGTTTTCGCTGCTGCCATTCATGTTCCAATGTTCAGACGGGAACGCCCTCGCTGTCCGCGGAGGCCTTCTTGAGATCCTCATACATCTCCTCGATCATTGGCTTCCACAGTCGAACGCGCGCGTTGATGAACCAGTTGGAGACCTAGCAATGCAAAATGCAGCAACCCGAAATGATCATTTGATACTCTTCTAATAATTACTTCGCGTAAAAAAATTATGTTAAAGTTGCTTTGAATTGTCTGAAGTTACATGCATGCATACTCAGAGCCTGAAACTGTACCTGGCTCCGGCTCAGGCCACTCCTCGCTGCCAGCATCTCCTTCTCGTTGTCTTTCGGGTACCTGAATGTGACAACAGATTACTTTTTCACTGCGTGTTATAATGCAAAGTCATCAATTGAAAACGCAACTGTACAACGCTCGATGTCCATGACTGAAAAAAAAAAGAGCTGGAAGTGTTTCCTCGGAAAAAAAAAAGAAGCTGGAATGGCATTGTTCGCTGGACTTACGGGCGGAGGAAGTTCTCGAACATCCAGGCCTTGAGCACGGCGACGGATTTCTCCGGCAAGCCCCGCTGCGGCCGCCACGACTGCTGGTCGCCGCGCCGGAGCTGCCGCAGCGCCCAGTGCTTCTGGATGAAGGCCGACTCCCAGTTCCGCTCCCTGTCAGCCAGCGACGCTTGTTCCCGGCTCCTCTGCGCCTGCTGCGTCGCCGCCGCTATCTCGCCGACGACCCGCGCCTTCAGACGCCGGTGCATCGCGGACACCGCACGGTGCGCGAACGGCGCGGGCAGAGCGCCGCCGCCCGGACGCACCATGCTGCCGTACTTGGACGCCGCGCTCTGCATCTCGTCCAGGCACTGGTTGCACCGCTGATCCACCTGCACAAGTTTCGACATCAGAAGTTTGAGAAGTATATTTGCCACACTGGAAATTTGAGAGAAATATAATTTTTCCCCTAAGCGGACCTTTATCTGTACCAAACAAAAATTATTAAAAAAATGATTATGAACTCACCAGCTGCAACAGCTTTACGAGGTCGTTTGTCAGTTTCTGATGCGGCTGCTCTTCCGAGCTGGAAAACACGGACTGATTGGAAGGCGTCGTGATCGAGCAGCTCGACGAAGGCAGCGGCCAGCTGGCCTCGCCGACGACAGAGCCGGCCACATCTTGCAGCAGGCTGCCGACGAACTCGTCCAGCGTCTGCTGCACGATGTGCGCGTACCCTGACCGCGACAGGACCTGCGAGAAGTGCGGGCGCCCGGGACGCGCCGCCTGCCGGCACGTGCGTACCAGCTCGTCGCCGCCGTAAGGAGGCTGGAACAGGCCGCGGCCGGCGCTGCTGCTCGCATGCGTCACGCCGGAGCAGCTGACGTCCGAGGACGACGGGTCGGGCAGGTTGACCACCGTGCCGGTCGACGAGGACTCCGCGGCCAGCCTGAGCGAGAGCTCTCTCGCCGCCGCGGCGAACGGGTCCCCCCAGAAGCCGTCGCCGGCGGACCACGTCGGGTAGTAGAACGGCGGCCCCTGGATCCAGCCGCTAACCTGCTCTCCGGCGAGCTTGGCCGCCGTGGGAGGGAGAGCAACGGTGACCTCGGACGGCGACGGGCCGTACCACCCGCTGGCCTCGCTGTAGGCGGCGCCGTGCGCCTCCACCGGCGACACGCTCTGCGGCGCAGATGCGCGCACCAGCTGCAGCTGGCCGGCGAGCGCCGCGCCGTCGTCCGCCATGAACCCGCCGAACCCGAAGCCGCCGTCGTGCGGCGTGTACTCCGGGACGTGGAGCATCGCTGCGTCGGCGCCGACCACGCCGCTGACGAAGCAGCAGCTGCTGCTGCTCATCATGGCGTCCGCTCCGAACTGCTGACAAGACGCGTTCCCCGTCATCTTCAGGCTCGGGAACGAAGATGTCAAATGTCGTAGTACTCTCAATTAAAAAGGACCTGGTGAGAGAGTAGCATAAAATGGTGACATGAGCACTCCTCAGACAAGATTGCAAGATTGTTCCTCACCCAATAGAAAAAGAAAGGAAATATCATGAGAAGATATGCATGCCAATTAAACATTGGAGCAGAAATGCAGACACAGAGAGACACACCAGTTGCATGAAGCACAAGCAGATGAGACTTTAGACCATAGGAGGTGACGAGTAAGTTCATAGTAGGCAAAGCTATCCTATAGGTAGGCTGTGTATCTTGAAGTACTTGTTAAAGAACAAAGTAAAATAGGATAACTGTTACTGTAATACTCCCTCTGTCCCAAAAAGAATGACGTTTTACCTTTTTACCATCATGTTTGATCGTCCGTCTTATTCAAAATTTTTATGCAAATTTTAAAACAAATATGTCATGATTAAAGTATTGCTAATGATAAAACAAGTTATAAAAAAATAAATAATATTTGCAAAAAATTTTTGAATAAGACGAACAATCAAACTTTTTACCTGAAAGTTACTGCGTCAAGCTTTTTGGGACAGAGGGAGTACGTGCCTGAGTATTCAGCAAGACTGAAATATCTGAATATCTGTAAAATGAGGCTTAAACCGACAAGGCAACAACTAGATCGAAGGCCAACTGGCTTCTTCCTAGCAAAGCAAGCATAGAACAGGTTCAGGGGTTAGGAGCCAAACCTTATCAAATCATGGGAGAGAACACTGACAGCCTATCGAAACGCCAACCACCACTACCTCCTGAAAGAGCCGAGACCAAGCCAGAGTGAAAGAAGCTAGTAGAAGCTATGAGAGTATCGCTCGAGCATGAGATCCAACAAGAAGCTAGTATCAAAATTAAACCTGAAGCTACCTACTAAAATGGAAAGAAGAGCGTTTCCTAATAAAACGCCTACAAGGAGAATGGTGTGTGGTGGGAGACCTTGAAGCCAGGAAGACAACCCGGTCAGGGAGAGGTTTTATCACGCAGGGGGCACCATGATCAAAGCACGAGACAGAGAAAGAGAGGAACAAAAACATCAAGGCCAGGCAGAAGCTAGCCCACTTGGAAAGCATGGCTGGCCCCCTCTGATCCCGACCCTGATCAGCCAGAGATTTGTTGGGCTCTCCTTCGCAAACCACCAAGAGAAGATGGACCCTACTTAGGAGCAACACGATGCAATTTATGGGTGGGCGATGCCCATACCCGTGGTAGTACATGGCTCACACACAGACACAGTGGCAAAGCGAAAGACAAGCATGGAGGAGAGAGTCAGAGGCCTTTGTGTTTGGATCATGCATGCATGGCCTATGTGTTAGAGAGAAGTGTGTAAAAGAATATAGAATGGGAGCTTTATGGGGCTTATCACCTCATGATTGTCTCCCTTGCAGGACAAACAATGAAAACACTAAATTAATTAATCCCCAAGCCAGCACATTGCAAATTGCATGGACTAAAAAATGGCGTGTGTTTTTCTTAAGTATAACTAACAACACCAATCATGGCAGCTTCATGCCATCCCAGGCACTCTGGATATTAGGAGGATGTGCGCATGTGGATCTACAATCGTAGTACTCCCTCCATCCCTAAATATAAGGGATTCTAGGTTTGTTTAAAGTCAAATTTTGTTAACTTTGACCAACTTTATCTATAAAAATAAAATATTTTAAGTTAAAAGCATTACATATTTTGATAGTGGTTTTCAATGTGAATCTAATGATATAATTTAGACTTTGTAAATGTTTGTCAATATTTTGTTATTTAGGGATAGAGGGAGTAGCAAGAAAACAAGGCTTCTTTCGGGACAAGGCCACTTAACCATGCCTACCGGCCTATATTTCCCTTGTGGCTTAGATTCAGCAAACGCAAGCGTGCGCACAGCAGGACAGCGAGGTCCCAAACGAGTTTAAAAAGCTCTTGACAGCGGCACAATCTAAAGGGTGCATGCAAACATGCCGTATCAGTCAGAAGCATGTGCTATGCATGTTTTGATGTACTACTAGCACAGAAGAATTACCAACAGCACAACAGTAACAAGAAAAGGTTTCGAGAAGTAAGGAGAGGGGAAAAAAGGATTGTGTGTACACAGGCCTTTCAAGGCACACTTCTCAACTTTTACTGCTTGACTCTGCGTCAGCGATATACCTGCACGTATCTGCTTGGTTTTGCAGAAACCACGCATCCATCTGCGCACCTGCTCGCTCTGTGAAAATGATCCAGGCAGCCAAAAGATGTGGGATCTGGTTGCAGGCTGGCTGCACCTGCTGCTGGTTGGCTATGCTATGGACATGCACCCTCGGACAAGCTTGTACTGCTCCTATCCCGGCCCTCATCTTGCTAGTATCGCCCAGAGGCCCCAGACACCTGAAAGAAAGAAAGATAGAGAAGGTGTGCCATTTATGAGAACTTGCCTCCTGTATTACTCCTACCTGTACGTCGTGTATACTGGAATAATTTTCACATACTCATGGAAGAAAAAGCAGGAGGAATGGGCTCCTTTCTCTGAAACAGTGAAAATGTTGCAGCACTCGGTAGGTGTGGACATTGTTGAGATCAGCAAAATCTAGTGGGTAGGTATCTGACAGCTATTTATAGGTGCAGGAAGCAGGTTTTTACACAGTGGTTTTCTTCAGTTCAGACCACGAATATTCATGCACACCAATTCTACTAGGAAGTGTAATTACAGTGGCTACGAAAGCCTACGTTGCGAGCTGTAAATATTACAGTGGCTACGAAACACTTTCTTACTTATTTTCCAGTGTAATTTCTAGTGGCATTTTCATGGAAACATTTACAAACCAACGACTTACTAAAATCGATTACTCCTACTACAATATCACTAATTAGCCCAAAAAAAATGGCTACAGACCAAGCATAGCACAAATAATTGATAATGCTTCTGTGGGAAAAGCTAAGATAATGATGACATATATAATCAAAGAAGAGCAAAAGGGGCTTGTTTGTGTCTCATACATCCTCGCTTGCTCCCTCAGCAGATGAACTCCAGAAGATGAATACTCCTACTCCTATGTACCAGTATTACAGTAGTACTAGGCACCAGGTGTATCTGATGAATCAAAAAATATCACCTCGCAAAAAAAAATCCGTAATATACCTTAAGTGAAAGTGACTCTCAAAAAGAATTATGCACATGCTACGAGTTTTCTGAAATTCAAGTGAAATTTCTCCACTCCAGACGCCGCGTTATCCTAACTGCAGTATCATTTTGAGGAGATACCCAAATACTCCTAGTACATGGAGTACTACTAACGAGCAGTAGACTTTAGGGAATGATGAGGCTTCTGTAAGATTGATTAGGCATGGAGCCTGTAATCATTGGCATGCCACTGGCCAAGATGGGTGAAAGGGCAACTTTGGGGGTGTTCGGCGCACGGGGTCTAAATTTTAGAGGGTTTTTCTAACGAATATTGTGATTACAAATAAAGTTTAATTACAAAACTAATTTCAGGACTCTGCTCGAAATCGCGAGACGAATCTAATGAGGGTAATTAAGACGTGATTAGACGATGGTTACTGTAGCATCACTGTAGCAAAACATAGATTAATTAGGCTCATTAGATTCGTCTCGTGATTTAGAGGGGGGGTCGTGACATAAGTTTTGTCATTAAATTAATAAAAATATGTTTAAATAGTAAGATTCTCTTTGACGTGACGGGTGTTAAAGTTTAGAGGGGGTGCGCCGAACACCCCCTTTGAAGCCTATGATATGAGCTCCAAAATCAAGGAAGTCCGTTTCCCTTTTCTCCTTGGGAAGAGAGGAGCAGGAAGAGACATGGCCATGGGTCCTGCTCTGCAGGCCTGCAGCAGCAGCTAGTGTTCGTTCGGACCCTCCCCCATCCTGCTGCTTCTCTCTGCCATTTCCCCTCCATCCTCAAACAGGCACGCCCGCACGGACAGCAAGCGGCCGGCCAAATACATGGTAAAACTCGATCACTTTACCAGCATTCTAGATGCAAGCATGAAACCCGTAAAGCTTACTGGTAGGAGTATTTCGGTTTCATATAAGTTAACAAGTGCTGATCTGCATGTATGAGGCCTCCTTTAGAACGCAGGAATTTTACAGGAATCGCACAGGAATTTCACAGGAAACAGTTCAATTTCACAAGAAAAATGCAGGAAAGAAAAAAATTTCCTCCAATCCAAACGAGCCCTGAACTTTGATATATTACGTGCCACACAGCCACAGTCCAAGGTGAGATCTAGGAAATTCCGGTGTGTGTGTGGGTCCATCGGGCTTCCTAAAACATATTGACAAAATTTACCTCTCAACAAAACAACCTCATCCTTGATGCTCTTGAAGTTGTTCTGAGTTGAGTGGTGATGAAAGTATTTAGCAGAGACAAGACTCTCAAAGCATGATAGCCTGAAACAAGTATCTAGAACTGTAGTCACTGGACAAGAATACTGACCTCGAGTGCTTTAGTTACCTTGTCCTCCATCCTAGTTGCCATTTACTAAATCCCATATTCCTAATGTCGTTATGTAACGTCCTTAAAACTGTTAATATGGAATGCCCACACTAGCTTTCAAGCGTGATACTCGTATGCTCATGATTTCATTTACTTTAAACGAGAAGAAAAATATGGCCTACAAAATTATCCACCCAACGATGCTGCAGCTCCGGGTGGGCTGCTTTCCATCCAAACGCTATCTGAAACGCATAGGCAAATTATCATCCATAAAACACTCTAGTTGAGTTACTTCCTCCAGTTGTTTTAGGACAGAGGAATTAATCCAAATTTGAACTAATTGTTCTGTCCTAACAACAAGAAAAAGCAATCGGAGGTAGTAAATAAAGAAAATACATACTCTATAAAAACGAGTCATGCGATTTATATTAGCTAGTATTTATATTCCAAAATATCATAAACACCCCCTGCCAATTTCATATTGCGGTCAGCACCAATAATTAAGACACTCAGCTCCAATATCACAATCACACTTCGGATTTTTTCCAGTGATGAAAACAGGAGACCATCTCAGACTAGCAGAAACAAGATGCTGAAATGCAAGATGTTTATGCCAACACACAAACATGATAAGCAAGATGCAATACTGGCTACCACATACACAATGTGAGATCAACGAAGAAAATCTTTCATTGGATCGTCATGATGAATTTTCTTCATACGGTACGCTTCCATGTCCTCCGCGGTCACCTACATGGGCAAATCAATTGGTGACTATAAGTATATAACACATGAGCAAATGTGTTTTACACACTCTTTCTTTTTAGGAAGTATTATACTGCTATATGCCTAGCAACAGGTGATGCAAAGTAAGAGGTACCTCATCGTTCCATTTTACATTGTACTTTCTCTTTCTTTCATCTCTCTCCTCTCGCCTCCTTTCATCCTCCTACACACAAGCGAAATAAGGGCTGATTTACAAACGACCAGCAAAAAAGAACAGCAAAACAATGAAATGTCTGTGTCCACAACATTATAGAGTGGCTAAGAAGTGATCGTCACCTTCTTTAAAGACTCAGCAAGTTTCTTCTTGTCAAGAACAAGATCATCAGGAATATCAGTTCCCCAAGTGGCAAGCTTTTTCTCTTCGTGTTGTATGGGCTCCTCTGCATTATGACAATGTTTCAGATGTAAGACACATGAGATAAATATGCTAATATAACATATCGTATTAAAAAAATAGAGTGTCATTTCCCCACTAACACTTTGGACTGATTTCATGATTTTCATCAAACTCTGACAAAGGTAATATAATCTACAAACATGATGTCTTCTGGAAAAGGTGATGGAACAAGTTCCCAAAGAATGTACAGAGATCAACATAATGTGGTTCAGGCTTTTAGAAAAGATGAGAAGCGAGCTATTAACAATGCTCCAATATTTGTCTGCACATGTCTATCTTCCCATGTTAAATCAAGATGTTATGGAATGGCTAGATTAGATGGGAATGGCAAGAGGAAACCGGCAAGTCGCCCTCCTTGCGGAGGCTCTGACTGCTTTTTAGGTTTCTTCTTGCTTACCTCCTAATACAGTATAGGGCAGCCTTTATAGGCTACATGCGTTCACGCCTATCAAACTGACTAACAGACCGGCTAACAAATCCTAACAAACTAAGCCTTATCTAATCAAGGCTCTATCCTAACTAATTTGGCCTAATCCTGAAGCCTGGCCGTGTCCCATCTGACTGCCCATAGGCCATAACACAAGATTTCTGCTGCTAATGAAGGCTTTCTGCAACTACTTCTCGCTACACCAAAAAAATATAAAGGATATCCAGAGATGAATCTGATAGTGTAGGGCTTCGGACGTACTAACTAAATGGAATTAAAAAATGGCATGTTATCTCCTTGAAAAAGGAGCACATGAAGTCCTACCTTCTGCAGCCTCCTTGCGGGCCATGTTTGCTTTCATTAAATCTGCTGAAGCTTCAGCAGCCTCAATTCCAGCCAAACCCGTGCAGTAACTGTTCTTGATTGTCTGCTTGCAGCATTTGTAGCCCCATTGATGATCCTTCCACCACGAACCCCAAACACTTGTATGATTGTTGATGTAGACATCTTCTTCATACTTGCTCCTCGGAATAGATGTATCCTGCATGGCATACAATGACAAGAGTAATCAGGTAACACCAATATGACCTGAACAATTGTCAAATATGTGAAATTGCATATAATCTGAAATGATGAAACAAATAAACAAACCTGCCCTTTAATTATACGACCAGTCCGATCATATTCAATCTCTCTCTCGCTTTGTCCAAAAAGAAGCTCCCGGGGGAGTGGTTCTTCAGAAGCAGCATTCCCATATTTTTCCATAATTTTTTCCTTAGTTTCAGATTTTAATTTTTCTTTCTTAATCTTGAAACTCCTATAAAGTAATTCAGCTTGGGATGGCGCTGCCTGCATGTGGATGTCTTGTCCCTTTTCAAAAGCTTCCCAGGCATGGATGTTCAGTTGCTTGAACTCTAGAGCTTGCCCGCTAAGCCTATTTTGGTTGTCTCCCTGTGTTACAAAATGCCATGAATACACATTAAATATTGAATCCAAGTAAACAAAAGATATAGCAAAGTAAGTTTGGTGCATAGCATTGACTCAAATTATGCAATACTTACCATATAAAACTTTTCATTCGGATCCATATCTGGCAAAGGATCTTCACGCATTGAACGAGTCTTTGGATCATAATATGCAGAATTTACATCGAGGTTTAGAAGGTATTTCGCTGTGTCTTCTCTGATACGCAAGTTCCTGGATGAAAGCATAAGCACCGCAATTAGCAAATCTTGTGGCAAATCTTGTTACCAAAAGTTACAACTACAATTGGTGGCAAGAAAAGCATAGCAGAGATATGGATCAAGATTCCCAGGGTAGAATATCTTAAAATTTGTGGAGCAAGCCCCTTCGTTCAAACAGGGGTGCAGGAGCTGCAAAAGAAAAGTGACAGCAAATGACAATACTACACCATAAAACAATGCTGTTAGATTTTAAATTACCAAATATTTTGCATTTAGACATATCGTAGTAACTTGAAAACACTTTTCTTTTGTTGTTGTCAGCATATTTACCTCACAGTTCCGGTGCTTCCACCACCTGTTGTGCGCACACGTTTCTCTACCTTAGCAAAGTCCATTTGATTGCTTTCGTCAACTTTAGCCTCATCAATCTTCAGTCCATCCTCTACATCCTCATCACTACCCGCATCATTGTCATCCTGGTTGCCATTCTTTTCTTCAAGTTTTTTGAGCTGTTGTTCTTTTAGGAATTTTTTCCTTGCCTCCTCTCTAGCTTCATACTCCGCAATAACACGGGTGTAGGTTGATGTATCATAACCATTCCAACGATCACGTTTCCCATCATAGTCCAGTTCAAACGACTCCACCTTTTCATCAGGAGCAATTTGCATATTAGTCCACTTTGCCCCCAACACTCGAGGCCGTTCCGTACATGACTTCTTATCATGAGTGATGGCCCCACAGCTAGAATAACAGAATGGATGTAAGGTTAGGAAACACAGCACAGCTATTGAACTTACGAATTTTATGAGATCTGAAGGCTCAGGGCTAAACAACATATTTTCTCGCCAAAAAGGCTAAACAATATGCACAACTACAAAGAAATCGTGTGTAAACAACACAACAACAGATTTTACTTACTTTTCGCAAGCACCTTTTCTGTATTTCTTGGCCTGGAAAACTTTTGTACCCCTATCATACCACGACTTAGTGTAGTTCGGATCCGATTTCCATTTCCTCTGATGCTTCAAACTCTGGTCAATTGAAAAAGGGAAGTGAGAACGCCACTAAATCCTACTCCACAGCAGAAGATCAACAAACAATCTTGTTGTGAAACTTACGGGCTTCTGTGAATTAAGATACCATGGTGCAGAGGACATGTACTGTGGAATGTGAGGATTAATCTCCTTTCCATCTTCGTCAACCTCAGCAGGGGCAAGGCCAGCTTTCCGTGCTTCCTCCAATTCAAGTTGCTTCCGATGGTCCTCTCGGGATTTGAAAGACACTGCAAAAATTGCACCAAAATAATTTGTAATCAAGCATTCGGAAATGCACGACCTTTAATTTGTGTAGTTTCATGGGTCAAATTACATTTGCATGCCACGTTCTTCAAACTTATTAGGCAGGAAGCTACCTAGCACTATCATAGTGAACCCAATGTGAACCACAGCTCCTCCGGCGGATGGGCGGAAATGATACGCTGCCCGCCACTCTCAACTGAGCGAGAAAATCAAATTGGACCACAAGCCGCGCTAACCGAATCCGGTGCGGATACACCGATGATCGACAATCTTAACGCTGTGCTCCTCCTCCGGATTTCGAGCGTTTCGTGGCGCCGAGCCGAGAGCTCGAGAATCCGCCACCGAGGAAGCGCGAGAGAATGTGAGCGTCGAGGAAGCTCGGTTCATGGTAGGCACGGATGCTCACCTGACGCGGTCGCCATGGCTCCACGCACCGCACCTCAGGAGGCCTCGCCGGGGATACGGACGGCCGGGGCTGTCCAGAAGCTTCTCCTGTCTTCCTTACGAAAATGGGAAAACAGGAAACACAATTCGTGGGGAAAGGGCGGCGGACTCACGATACGGAGCCCACCAGCCGGATAATCTCTCCGACGTTCGATTGGTATGTTCCCTGGCCCACCGCGGGCCCGTCAGCCGTCCGCTGCCGTTGACACTCTGGTCACTACTCTATGAGGAGAGGGTTTCCATGTCACCATAAAACCGACGTTTCCATGTCACTATAAAATATTCGCTTAATTGCCGAAGCTGTTCCATATGCAGTCTTATCAGTACTCTGAAAATCGACGTTTCCATGTCACTTAAAATATTCGCTTATGAGGGTAGTCGAAGTTGCACTAACATGAGTAGCTGGCACTCGGCTTTAGCTGTGAATATAAACTAGCAAGATAATTGCACAGACAATCATTAGGACAATTTTTTGTCATCCGATAAGCATTTATAACATGAAAACTCTCTAGGTGCATATACAAGGATAACTTGCAAAGTTTATGCTCTTATCCCATGACGGAAATAAAAAACATTTAACCCAAAAAAAATAAAAAAAATTCGTTAAACAAACGAACAGAAAGCTATAGCTCCTTTATAACTACTATAATGCAAGCACAGATAATCTGCATTGCATAGTTGCTTCAAGGGCTGCCAGGGACAAAAGCAGAGGGGCATCACAGGTCAACTATCTTCGCAAGCTTCGGGTATAGTATGCGATTATCCCTTGCTGAATTGCTCTCAACAAGAGCAATTTGAACCAAGTCCTGCATATACAATCAGCACGCCACTGTTAGACACCAATGGTAAGACGATAAAAAATGATCACACCAATAACAACGATTAGGAATAATCCAAGATGCACCTCAAGAGATCATCTTTTCATAGTTTTAAAAAAATAGAACTTTTCCTTTAATTTCCCCAGTGAATAATCATTTGAGTCCAGATAATTGTTCAATCTCAGATATGCTTACCATCAACACTGCAGACAAAAACTAAAATGCAGTTCTATTGAGTTGGCATTGATCAGTATTTATATGTTTAACTTCTGTTTCATTTGCACCAAAGGAAAGATTCACAATGTAAAGGACGACGAGTCGAGTAACCAGGGGGAAAAATGATTGACATCGACTGACAATAAATCCAGAAAACAGATTTAAATATCTAACCTTCACATCTTTGTTTGATAGAAACTTCCCCAAGTTATGAAGAATGCATCGTAAGTCATCCACCTGCAGTTGACATAACAATAAATGCAACTGTGACCACCACAATCCAAAAATCAAAATTGATCCAATGTAAGTCATATTTGTATGTTACCTTCAGAAAACCTGCTCTGTTCTGGTCAAAGTACCTAAAGGCCTACAAGACGAGAGAAAATCATTCATGAGAGAGAGGGAGAGAGAGAGGCTGGAATTAATGTAACCAATGAATTACAGTCATAAGTCTGAACGTCCCCCATGCATCAGTCAGAGAATATTACCTGCAATAGGTCCTTGTCAACAACCTCATCTTTCGCTGTCTTCACCTCCTTGCTAACTGTTTTATCTCCACCTTCAACTAAATCTCCTTTCTCAGCTACGGACTGCTTCTCTGCTGAAGCAGCTTTGTCGGTAACATTTTCCGATTCAGACTCCTTCACTGTTTTCTTGTTTCCATTATCTTCAGCAGTTACTTCTGGCTTTGTTTCTTTGTTATCCTCATTCTGCAACAAAGGAAAATAAAGTTCATACACAGATACAGATAAGGCACGGTTAGCTTTACAGCACTTGCAACCAAGAAGCTTGCACACCCCAATCATTGAGTTGAAAAAGTGCATTTCACTCATTAAGATATCAAATGTAACGAAGGTGAATCATTGGACCAAGAGCAGCCTAAGTGTAAAAGGTAAATCACTGGTGAGACGGAGAACACTTCACAAGGTTGATGCTTGCCACTAGCCAGTTAAGTTCAGATTTGATTACACTAGGTGGTTAGCCTCCATTTAATATGAAGAAAAAGAATTACACGGGAATAAATAGCATGCCAGTTCACAATCATGAATTTAAAGAGCAAATGTTTGCTGAGAAAGTAAAATAATACCTTTTTTTCTATCGAGTCTTCCGCAGGAGCATCATCCATGTCCTCATCCTCTTCATATATTTCAACTTCTTCAGGATCTTCTTCGTATTCAGGATCCTCATCCTCCATCTGCGCATCAGCTTCTGCTTCATTGGGAGCAGCTTCTGAACTATCAGTGATCTTTTCATCAACCTTTTTCACTGGTTCATCACGGTTAGCGGTTGAATGTCCAGTGTTCAATTTTCCCTGGCCCTCTTTTGTCAGTTCATCGTGGGAAGGTCCTGAATTATCTGTGATCATCTTTTCCTCACCCACTTTCATCATTTTATTATCCCCCCCAGGATTATCAGTACTTTCAGCTATTGTCTCATGAGTAGTCTTGGATCGCTTTTCCATGGATTTCTTCTCCTCTTTCTTCAATTCTTCCTCTCTTTGACGCTTACGTTGATTCCTCTTCATAACATAACGTTTGTACAGTTTCTGCAAAGAAAAACAAAACCGCAAGTTGGAAACAAATTGATGTGCCAAAACCCGTCCGGAATCAGCAAGGATAACAGATATAGGGGTACAGGCATTTAACAACCTAGGGGCTTCATGATGTATAGGATTAGTTTTACCAACACGGAAAGGA
Organism: Eragrostis nindensis; assembly: GCA_012490785.1. NCBI lineage: Eukaryota > Viridiplantae > Streptophyta > Magnoliopsida > Poales > Poaceae > Eragrostis > Eragrostis nindensis. Next base: position 117,309 of record JAAXCT010001520.1, on the reverse strand, counting down.
TTAGTTTTATCAATATAAGATTACAAGAAAACTGATGTTTACAGAGTCACAAGATATACTGCCAGTAAACATGATAAATCACGGAAAGCCACTAACTACACTAGATGCAACCAGGTCAATTATGCGACAAAAAGAAGGGGAAACACATTGACTGAAAATGAACCGGCTATTCAGTACTTCAGCTAACAAAGCATTTGCAATGGGCGAAAGAATTTACCTCAAGAAAGGACAAGATAACACAGCCCATTCTGTACTGAAGCATTTCACTGAATGACTCAGCAAACAAAGAAAGCTGAAAAGGAATAGAAGAACAGATCAGTGTCATGCCGCACAAGCATCAGCTTAAACATTGTAAGCATGCAAGCGGCTTCTTAGAAGTGTGATATTATATGCTCCGGACTATTTAGCAACGGGAGATATGAAGGAGCACCATTAGTAGCTGTCATTTGAAATAACAAGCTACAGATAATTACATAATCCAGCAAAAAATTACAGACCTCAAATACTGACTCCTCTATATCCTTGGCAGTGTAGTCTAGGAGGCCATCCAATGAAAGGGATGCCGAGCGGAGCTGCAAAATGGAACTCATTACGTAAGTTCTCCTGTGGTACCTAAAAGAAGTTTCTCGAGTAGCCTGTTTATATGAAACAAAGTAAATTACAAGCATAGTAAGCATACTTTAGATTCTTTACTCCTTTTAGCCTGAAGAATGAATCCTGGATATTTCGGAGGTTCATCAGACTTTTTCTTTTCTTTAGTGTCACTAGGCTTTTGCTTTGGATCGATCTTGTGGTCTCTACTCCTTTTCTCTTTATCATCCTTTGTCTGCTCCTTCTTCACATTCTTCACATCCTTATTAGTATCTTTTTGTTCTATAATTTCCTTCTGATCAACCATATCTCCATTCAGACTTTGGTGTTCACTCAATGTGGGCTCTTTTTCCTCTTTCTTCTCTTCTTTCTTCTCATTGGAGATATCTTCAGCAGAAGCCTTCGAACCTTCTTCCAGCTTTGTCTGAGCACTCCTGCCATCAGTTGAACTCTCAACATTTTTCTCTGATTCAACTTGTGCTTCTTGCTTATCTGTTTCAGCAGGTACAGCAGGTGCAGCCAACTCAGACCCTGAAGCAGAAACTTTTCTTTTCACAATTCTTCGAATTATTTTCTTTTTCCCAGTTTTCTTTGCCTCAGGCTGCTGATTGGTGCCAGCTACCTCCTGCTCTTTTCCAGTATCCTCACTCTTTTGTTGACTAAGCACTTCTGCAGTTTCGCTTGCACTTGCTGCTACAACATTCTTCCCCTCCTGAGATGATTTATCAGCTGAAGCTCCAGCTGTTGCCTTTTTCCGAACAACTTTCATAACCTTTTTAATAACTCTCTTTTTTGTGGGCTTTTTATCCTCAACACCTTGGTCAGCAGAGGTGTCACCGGTAGTTTTTCCTTCAACATCCACAGGCATCTTCTCAGTAGGTTCCTCAACTTTATCAACCTTATCCTCTCCATCTTTGCCCAGCTGATCCATACCAGCACTGGTGTTCTCATGCTTTACATCACTGCAGCCAGCATCACCCTCTATCAAAGGACCAGCATCTGTACTTTTACCCTGATTTGGTTCCCCTGAAATTATTAACAGGTATAGTTTACCTTTTTGGTCTACCAGGCACAAAAAGGAAAGGTCAGTAAAATGCCAAAAAAAAATTCAAACCTTGCTTCGGATCTTTTGAATCACCTGGGCCCTAAAATGAGGCAAGGAAGGATAAAAGAATGTTTAGTAGCAGTTCAGAAAAAGAAACAAAGTATACATTCATAAAAGTACAGGACAATGATAGGATAAAGCTACCTTTTCCTCCTTCAAAGTCAGCTGCTCCCTTTCTGCCTTAGCTTTTCTGTATGTAATCCAATTATTCTTCCATACATCCACTGAAGGCAAGCATTCCGACAGGTTCGGCACAAACAATACAGTGATTTCTTTATGACTAAACAATCCATCTTTGCCAATCCTATTGTAATGGACCTGTTTATTAAATCGATAATTACGGAATCAGCATATCACAAAAAGCATGTAACAGGACTACACAAAGGTCATATTTGGACAAATTTTCTTCTCTACATTAGATACGGTACCCGGCCGGATGTAAGATGCAAGATAGCCATCATAAAAGAACATGGATAATTCGACGAATGTCATATGAACTTCAGCAAAAAAAAAAAAAAAAAAACAAAACCCTCGACAATGTCGAAGCTACGAACAGCATCGCAATCACAGATATTTGACACTATTTATAAATTCCGGATGGGTATGAAATGAATTAGTGGGTTATAATGACCTGCCAGCAAGGCTTCTCAACTCCTGAACTGATGAAAATCGTTTAACAGACATTGTTTTTATTTAAAACATGGAATCAACCCTCAAAAAGAAAACAGAACCAAACTAGCAAACATAATAAGATAGCAATTAAATAAATGGCTGTTCAGAGCAGCAGAACATAAATTTCTCGTTATTTTTAGATACAAATTCATAACTAAAACATGATGACATATAGCATATAGCCATATATAAGTTCCTTGAAAGTGATGAGTAGAAAATTCATAAGTACCTCAATAAAGCGATTCCAGTGGGTGCAGTTAGAAAGATCAACTTGAACAGTTTCCTTGACATGTCTGCCCAAGTTGGATGAATGTTACATTGTCAGTACAACTGCAGGTGATTCATAATGTAATGCTAGATAATGACATACCTGATGGCAGTCCGAATCAAGCAAGAACAGTCAACTGATGGATCACCACCATCTATTACAGGATTCCAAGGGCCCCCAATTGCAAAAAGATTACGATCCTTCTTGAATACAGCAAATTTCAAGATATTGTTCATGTGCACCAGTCGTTCCTCAGAAGTTTTCAATGAAGTTATGTCAGCAACGGCCCCTCTGCTCATGCCACTCATCAGAAGTACCTGCACACCATCACATATATAAGCAGCCCTGCAGCGGAAATAAATTGGCAGAAGAAGGTATCCCATGTGATAAACTTAAATGCTGATTGTCATTACTCAAGAATATAAATATCAGGCTAACTTTAACCAAAGGTTACATAGGCTAGCAGCTCAAAAAGGAACGCAACATATGTTCCTCAGTTGCATTGGTCTATCCTATTACCTATAAAACAATCTGTCATAGTCCTGCAAAGACTGGCATATAAAATAGACGGCTTAATGAATCTACAATTCAAAATTTATACTTAAACTGTAGGTAAAACCTTTGCATTCCAAATAGTAGCTGGATTATTTGTGCTTGATGTTTTCTCTGAAGAGATGACTGATCTTTCATCAGCATTTTCATCAACTTCATGGATATCATGCTCCAAACTGTTTAACAGCAGTTGCAACATGGTGTTAATGACAGTTATTATAGAGCTTGAGAAACTCGAAGAAACAAGACATGAACAAAAGCACATCTCCAAGTTATGCACTCCCAATAAAAGGCATACCTCACTGGTGTATACAAAGGAATATCTAAGTTTTCTTTAGTCCAGTTCAAGACAATCTGCACAACCGTAAATCACAAATCAGAGAGATAGAGAGAGTCCAGAAAGCCATAATTCTACATAGCATATTGAACAGAAGAGGCCCATAGATGAAATGTCAAACCTTGGAAAAATCTGGAGAAACTGCTAGTCTAGGATATCTTTTGGTCAAGGACAAATAGTCCCTCTCACCATCCACCAAGCGAAATGGTAAAACCTGCAAAGAACAACCCAGTAAGCATAAAGTCCATAACAGAAAGCAAAATTGATCTATAATAATAGTACAACAAAATGCAATGATGAAACTTGTACGCAAAAGGGAGGAAGGAATGCAGATAGGAAGACATTAATCATTTATGATTGCTCAGTCATGTCCTCTTCAGAGCAGTAAATCATCAAGGTAAGGTGTTGGTCTTCAAATATAAATAAGTGTGACTCGTGATATTTCGTATCAGGGACCAGAGATTTTACCAGGAAAGAGGTCTCTACTAGAAAGGCAAAAGGAATGCTTGGTGGAGAAGGGTGAAAGGAACAACAAAGAACCAGCTATATCGATGGACAAGGATCAAGGAGGCTGACAATTAGAGTGCATCAAGGAGGCTAGGAAAGAACTAATAATGTCAACTGGTTTCTGCAATAACACTGACAACACAATGGTCCTTTTACCTTGCAAACATATTCTCTCTTTATTTCTTTAACAGGTGAACGATGCCTTCAGGACAACAAATGAAAATGTTAGTTTAAAAAGCTGCACCAAAGACGAAGCAGCAAACTACTGCATCCACAAAGCTGCAGAGAACATGGAGTTCCACCTATGCACCGCGTCACGTCGAGGTGAAATTCGCCGCAAGGGCTTCTCAGATCTAACAGAAGAAGAACGCCGTCGATCACCAGGAACTTTAGGTGGAGTGTGCTCCCGCCTTGGATCAGCTCCATGCTTCCTATCCCGCTCTCTCTCCTTCTCCCGCCGCTCGCGAAGGCGTTCTCTTTCGCGTTGTTCCCTTTCACGTTCACGTTCCCTTTCTCTTTCACGTTCTCTTTGTCTTTCACGGTCCCTTTCCCTTTCACGCTCTCTTTCCCTTTCACGGTCACGCAAATCTCGTAACTCCCTTTCCCGTTCCCATTCAAGCTCCTTTTCTCTTTCCAGCAATAGGTCCCTTCGACGCTCTTCATCTCTTAGATCCAATTCACGACGATAGCCAATCCGATCAGCTCTGCGTTCATCAACCATGGAGATGCCTGGATGTGCACGAGGTAAGATGCTATCTCGATAATCAGGATCCGAAGAAGGATGGAGCAGGCCTTTGCCAGCGGCATAATCACGTCCAGGAGGCAAACCCGCGCCGTAACCGCTGCTTGATGATCCTTGCCCATAGACAAGGTTATCAATGTTGGACCTAGGAGCACCCTCAAGCAGTGAAGCCGCCTGCTGTCTTCCATATGGAACAGAACCAAGAATGGACATGTTGCCTCTATCAGCTTCAACTCTTCCGTACGCACCAATTTCCTGGGATGCTTGATGAACCGGAGCGGACCTTCCTGCAAAGTAATCGGCTTGTCTGCCAGAAATGCATACTATACTCAGTGCATGTGCTATGTTCTCTTGCAATGATAATCACAAGTGTTTCCTAAAGATTTTGTTACCCAAGAACTATTAGTGAGAATTACCAGAACAGCTAACAGAGAGAAGCTTTAACAGACTCTTGTTCTTTCACTGAATGCATTATCTTATTCATGCATGGGTAATTAAGGTACAATAAATAATAGCATGAATCAACAACATGATGCAATCCATTGCTATAACCTTAAGTGCGAAAAAAAATACCTGGTATCAGATCCAGGCTGCAATTGAGCTTTCAGGAGCGGCTGATGGCGCATTGATGAACCCTAAAAGGTTAACAGGACCCAGTTAACAATAAGTTATCACATATAAAAGAACAAAGTTTCTTCTTTTTGGTTGGGGATGGGGGCCGAGCTCTACCTGCTCCAGATGATCATGAATCTGAGATAAAATAAAAGGGGTTACAATAATGCATTATTTATTTTTAAATCAAGAGAAGGGGCAAAAAAAATTGAGACCTGATGGCCTGCAGGAATATGGTCGGGATATCTTCTATCCAAATCAGCAAGGCTGTCTCTCCTACCAAGATTAGCTGAGTGTTCACCATAGATCCTTCTCTCTAGTGGATAATCAGTGCCATACTGGTCTAGCTTCTGTGCATATCCGCGCACAGCAAGATAGTCGTCATTTGGTCTTGCCAGGCTAGATCCCACGGGTGCAGATGAGAACTTTGATGACTCAGAGAGTGAAGTCGGACGAGTTGGCAAGCTGGGAAGGGTAGAAGAGGCCGGACCTTTGGCACCAAGTCCACCAACCTGTTACATGTGTAAGCAGGATAGTCAGTTAACCAATTCTGCACAAAAATGGCGGGAACTGCTTTTGCACACTAGATATTAAATGGAGCTAAGAAACAATATTCTATCATAGAAGTGAGTCAAGTTAAACAAGTAGTCAGCAGACATTGGCTTGGGGACAAGGTCACTTGAGTAACTAACACAATATAGCACAGAAACATGTACATGAAGGGTTAGCAGAAATTGCATGGAGAAGAACAAGCATATCTTACTATATCTCAATACCACAAAAGAGACTTGAAGCCAGTGGGTCGGACATGTGAGCTAGGGTAGTGCTTTGATCTTTTCTGTTTATACTAGCACAAATTGTGTAAATAATGGCAAACTTAATGCCATTCCACTTACACATCCTATACAAAAGTTGCCTAGAATGCCCGAGACAACAGCCAGCCTATGTCACCCACACACAAAAGAAAAAGAAAAAAAACAACCACCTTGCTTCAGGTTGTACATAAGTTGTGAAACGAGTCCATTAATCATAATAGAGAAATATCGTAATTCAGGGGGAAATAGCTTTCTGTCTATGAAAATTTCCCAAGCAGGATCGAGAATGACGCTGTAACGCATCTTCATAATATATGTTAACCCACCTAATCCCAGGTAGCATGCAACGCTTAGTACATTTTAAAGGTAATCCCAATACAGAGCCCATTATTAGTCTTAAACTCAAGATTCCCCGCTGACACGTGTGACACGCTGCACAAACGACAACTTCGGAGAAAAGGCAACTTATATGGTTACTACATCAATAACCAGAATAACACCAATATGCTTTATAAATTGTACGTATCCGTAACGTAAATAACGAAAAATGGAAACAGTTTTCAGTTATTGTTAACCACCTGCTGCGTGCCATAAACCGAAGCATAAGGCCCACCATACTGCGCAGCACCTCCCTGTCCAGGGCGGGCACCAAAACGACCACCATCAGCACCACCACCCGCCGCTGTCGGGGCTGAAATTCCACTGCTCCCAGACTACAAAAAAAAAAAAAACAGAATCCAGATCAAAAGACTGCAAACAAGAAACAATGTAGAACGCATCTGCACGTAATAGAAATCAAAGCGCACATAAACAGGATTTTCAGAGTCTTACGATTTGGCCGTATGGCTGCTGCCCGCCGTAGGGCGGCTGCTGACCGTAGTGATTGGGTCCTTTCGGTGGGAACATGGCGGATGCGCCCGCCTAGGGGCTCCTGTGCGGTCACAGGACCCGGATGATGCACTCCGCGCGCAAGAACAATAGCCTGCGAGAAAACAGTGAAGAAAAAAGACGAACCCTAAATATGTCAGTACCAGGCGAACAAGGTTGAAACGAACCCACCAATCCAAACGCCGAAACGACCGGCAGACGGCCCGAATCAGCAGATTCGATTCGGTGCCCCCGACGTGCGCTAGGGTTTACCTGGGGGATTGACGAGGAGAGTCCGTATGGCGATGGATGAGACCAGTCCCCAGTGCGCACCGCGGCGTCGGGTGATATCGAACTCAGCGAACGGAGACGAGGGCGCTCCGGCGGAAGAGCGGCGGCGGCGGCGGCGGCGGCGGCGAGGGTGCAGAAGGGCTGGTCTAGGGGTTCGGCGAGCGCGAGATAGGGGTGTAGGAGAACAGGAGCCTCCGTTTTATTCGTCGGGTCACAAAACCCACGTGGCTGTAAAATCTAGCTGGATCGTTTCAAAGAACTGCAAAATCCAGGCCGTTGGATGGGCATATTCTGGTATCTCGGAGGTCCATGCACACGATCGTGGCCGTACGTACTGCTGCAGAATGAGGCATCAGCGACCTTGCCATTTTCCTTCTGCTTCCCCTTGCCGGGGACGGGACTACGGGTGAAAATTGGTGACGTTAGAGTAGCTCCGACCTTTTTCAATTCAACCAAATGAACTATTTTAGTTTTTAAAAAATAAATTATTTTTTTAAAATGAGCTTATTTTGAAAAATAATTCATTTGGTTGAATTAAAGAGAGTCGGCGATTATCCTAAAGATCACCTATTTACACCCTTAGATGGGACTCCGGCCGTCAAACGCCAGCAGCGAGAGGCTACTGGAATAGTGGAATACCGGATGCAACAAACGTGATCATGATAAAGACCAGTAGTAACTTTAGGGATGTTTGCTTGTGGAGCAGTTAGTAACTTAGGGGATGTTTGGTTTCCCGCCATTCAGTGGTCCTTGGTTCACGCCACAGCCGTCACGTTAGTAGTTTTGCTTGCATGCTTTTTCATTTTGCTAGTGGCAAATGGAGCCAAGCGCAGCGCCTTTTTTCGACATAGTGCATGCAATGGATAAAATTGACAATATACATCCCCAGCCAGAATTGAAGCATCATTGAGTCTGCCATTTGTCGATGAAAAGAAGTCACAGAGTATAGAGTTCATGACGGTCAAAATTAGTCATCACTGCCACTGAAAAATCTATCGCGTCACTCGGCGACACCGCTTGACCATGCTGTTGCGCCTTCAATTTCTCATCTAGAGGCAACAATGTTGTGCTCCATTGTGTCGCAGCGTCCAAAACTTCCTCCGTTTGACATCACTATCATGGAAAGCTTTAGAGCAAAGTAGATTCACGATATATAGATCTTAGCCGATGCAAGCTAGCAAGAAGAAGGTAAACTCAGGACAACTGCAAGATTCGACAAGGGCATTCAGAGAGGGTTGCGGAGGGGTGACACGGGGTTTTGGCAAGGAAGAGTCATCGTGGAGACTGAAGGCGGACGACAATAATCAATGTATGTGTGACTATGCAAAGTAGATAGAGGAATCATGCGGGTTAGGTTGAAGAACATTGTGTTTAATCAAAACATGAGTCTGCCTTAAAACACGTAGGAAGATAGACCCATAAGACCAACGCAAGACTTGGAGCTTCTCTCGTGCCATGATGGTTGACAACAATTGGATAAGTTCCAATAAATCATCTTTCTTATGTGGGAGGATTTGATGTGCTTCTTTTTAGTTGCGAATGGATGGAAGTTATGTATTGTTCTTCTGGTGTTTTTGTTCATAGTCGCCATGGTTTACAGCAATTTGAAAGTAGGCATCTATGCTACGTAAAATGCATAGTAGGTGACAAAAGAACCCATGCGAATTGACTTTTGTCCCTTGTTATCAACTTGAAATTTTCTCTCTTATATACATATTCGCACCTACAGAAGGGTGGAGATGTCCCGGCTTGTTTCAACACAAATTGTGTGAGCAAAGCACATTATTCATGCTTGGGATGACCAGGGAATACTTTTTAGCCTCCCAAGCGTTTAGAGGTACGTGCGTCTGAGTGAATGGATTGCGCGTGTGTTGCGTGAATCCTTAGATGAGGCGAAGCTTGATTATAGTGTGACTTCATTGCACTAAATTCATCGTCGGAGCATTTTCCACAACAACATATGAAACTTCTCTTCAAAGAAAAGAAGAAAAGGGTTAAAAGCAGATTGCACCCCATGAGTCAAACAGTCAAAGCTGTGCTTTGTCACACAGATTGTCAATTTCAAGAAGAAGAAGAAGAAGAAGAAGAAGAAGAAGAAGAAGAAGAGGAAGAAGGTGTATGCACCACAGCCGGTGACCAGCAATAGGACAAATGATTTCAGCAAATTTTCATTCCAACTTATTCCTGATTTGCTATTACTCAGCATAGAGTCATAGAAGACACCATGACCCACCATCCATAGATAGAAAGAATAAAGAATCACTAACACAAGAGGCTTCTGCAACAATAGCCTGAGATCTGAATGTGATAGGAGACAGCACTGGTTCATCAGTCCAGATCATTAGCTGATAAAAGGGGAAACATGGTACTAGTAAACAAGAAGAGATACCAATGTGCAGATCAAACATCAGGCAACAGCCCATCTTCCCTTATTATTTCTCTTTCTTCAACAAATGATCTGTGGCAATTTACAACTGTTTAAGGCTACGAATCAATCGAATTGGAACCCCACCCCAACCTCACCGACCTAACCTTCCTGTCTATGTACATCACAGTAACAACAACTATGTCGCTTCACCAAAAAATTCAAGGGGTATGCATCTGTTCCTACAGCTTTGCTTCGGTTCCTACAGTTTCAGATTGGCTCGAGTCTTGATTGGCTTTAGCTTCACCCCCATGCTCTCGGGTGAGAGGAGCTCCGGAGATATGCAAAATGGGTTCAAAGGGCTACGAGGACTGCAGTTTATCTGGCTTGGCCTGTACAAGCCATATCCCATGAGGAAGTACTCCATAGGTATGAGCATTGCATGTGGTTGCTCCTCAGTCACAACCGATCCGCATGCTTGTACCTACAAAGATATCAAATTTGGTACGTAAACCCACAAACAGAAATTTGAAAAGACTGAGCGTGGACAAATGGATACCTCCACAAGAGCACTATATCGCCTATCAAGTTTTGCAGTCATGTGAACAGCATCAGCATGGAACTCGGAATTCTCACCAACAAAAATTAGAGTTCTGCACTGCAGCTGCTTCAGGCTTTCGGTCAAGTCTTTTCTCCTGTAAAGCATGAGAAGGTATTGGTTCCAGATTCCACTAACCCATATATTACCATATAAGCATTGGACAAGATATAAACATACTCATTGATAGTTTGGATGAACCGCCACACGTTCATGCATTGCCGTTGATCTAGAAACTGCGTGAATTAAGGAGAATTAGGCATCATAAATTCAGAAAAATAACATGGTAGCTCCTAATCAAGGATGAAATGTTTTAGATAGCACATACACTTCTGCAAGCCTGCACAATATCTGATTCAGGTTCGGTAGAGCATCCACGTACTCCCTGAGGATTAGAAAACCCCAACAGAATTGTTCAGTACACAGCTACACAAACATCACATGACATAAAGCCCACTTAGTTACCTTGCTGAAGTAGCGCTGCAACAAAATATCCTTCACCACGTTGCACATTCCATAATAATATAGCAAATTTGACATTACCTAGTAAAATATATTTGTGAGTACATGCTTTATTATTCTATTTTGTAGAGCGAAGGTAGAAAGTAGGGTCCTAGCATTCAATAGTTACCTTATTATAAAACCACTCTGTCCATGAGGGGGCTTTACATAGTGGTGAAACGAGGATGAGTCCTAGTACACGCTCTCTATACTTTGTCTGCAAAAAAAAGAACACAGGTTTACTAAGCATCTGGAAAGCATTATACACATCAGTTTAAACGAAATACATACCGCGAAGAGAGTAAGAATGTAAGCGCCGGCAGTGACACCTAAGCACATAACAGAATCCAATCTGGAAAATACAAACAAAAAAAGAAGAGAATGTCACTTCAAAAATGTCAAGTGAAATTGTGTGAGTACTATATATTGTGTCGAACAATGGGAGGTCTTACCCAAAGAAATCAAGTACATCTGCAACCTGATCTGCTAAGTCATCAACAGATGCCACAGGAGTACTAGGCAAAATCGGGGCAGCTCCTAACTGATTATTTTGCAAAGGTCAATAAACCATGCAGTCACTAAAACAAGATTGATCCAGAATTACAAATGAATACTCTTTAGAGAGAAAAAAAAGGCACTTCATAACAGCAAGTATTCTACTGACCTCGTGTCCTGGGGGGCTGATATGGTAAATACAAAAATTATGGAGCAACAATGAAGCTGCTTCAGGGCAGAAGAGTAGTCCTTGGAAGCATGACATATCTGATTAACAATGGTGGACATAAATCACTTTGCTGCAACATTCTTAAATAGCTCAACATAAGGCAAGAGCAAGACGATTATAAAACTCACGGTTCAAAGCGATATCTGGGTATGTAATAAGAGCAGGCTTATCATGGTCACCATATATGGCAACCGACACAGATCCATGGTTTGTTTGTATATGATGTTCCTGAAGAAAGTGGGGCAAAGTGTTAAACAAACTTGGAGAAAAGACGACAAAAACCTTTATTAACATCTAAATTGTAGTTCAAACCAGAGAAAATTATAGAACTAGCGGACATAGCAGGCATCTGCAGATGTATGAAGCTTGTGATAGAAACGCCGTTTATGTAAATGACCTACTGCTGAATTTATGCCTCTAAAAAATTCGACTACGATGAACTCCGTAAGAGTTCTGTATTGATCCGTGAGACATCTCTTTCTTCATATGCATTATTGAAACTAGCAGTGCCTAACGGACTTATAATATTATATTCAAGGGAATCTTCTCAAACAAATCCAAGGTTGTGAATCACAATCCTGTGTTTCCTGCGTGTTACAATAAAAGTTGAATCTCTCATCAAGCAAATATCTAATACTGAACTCATCAAGAAAAGCATATTTCTGCTGCTGCATGTCTGGTTGTTATCAATCAGTGCGTGAAAGAGCATGTTAAGCAGAGAGGGGAGAGTGTTTGTGTTTTCTTTAGTTTTGTAATTCAATGACCATTTTTCATCTACTTAATAAGCGACACGCATTTCTCATGTACGAGAGAGAGAGAGAGAGAGAGAGAGAGAGAGAGAGAGAGAGAGAGAGACTCTCGAATGACTTCGCTAAAATAGGATTAGTGCCTGTGAAATGTCCTATCTACCCTTCGACTCAGGTGAACTGTTTTGAAGTGTATGTCTGCCTACTTGCGTGCAACATGCACTAAATATAAACCTTGCCGGCGACGACAACGCGGCGGCCGCGGGGATGTTCTCCTTCCTGGCCGCCCTCGCCGCGGCAGCCGGCGACAGAGCGGCGGCGGGGAGGTCCAGCATGGCGCGCTGCGGACTGAGGTCGAGGCGCGCCGCGGAGGGAAGCGCGGAGACGGAGGCACGCATCGGGCTCGTCGGGTCGAAGCGGACCGGTGACGGGAGCGCGGAGATGGAGGCACGGATCGGGCTTGGCTGGTAGCACAGCGGCGAGGGGATGGAGCAAGTAGACGCGCGCATCGGGGTAGGTATACACCCGGTATACACTAGCCCGATGGCGCAGCAGCGAGGGGAAGAAGAAAGGTAAAATAGACTTTCTTTTAGAGGAATATTCGAGGTATACACCGCTAGAGTCCTATTCTAGCAAACTCATCCGGGAAAGTCCTATTTGAGCTATGGCCATTCGTAAGAGTCCTAAATCCTCAAATCCCCCCATAATGGGGCGGATGTGTATGACGACAAGAGACAGCTAAGAAATGTTTCAACTTTCAACAAAATATTATCTGGCAATAAGCAGGCACAAAGCAATAACCAATAACTCAACAATTTGCCAGGAAAAAGACTGGTGCACCACCTAGTTCTAACAACAGAGTCAAAAAAAGGTTTTCAGAAATCCTAAGAGCAAGTATCCAATGACAAATCCGTATGTGGGAAATGTAACCAAGTTTAGAATTTGGCCCACTAATCAGTGGACCCTATCAATATCCCTTCAGATATGGGACACTTAGCCATTGCGATTCAACATTTCTTAGTCAGCCTTTTTGCCCTATTTCTTCTCCAGTTATTTCTTTTTTTCATTTGTATCCAAAAAATTTATCAAGGTTACAAGCTTAACACGAGTGGATTATCTGAGAAAATTGATATCGATGTTTCGCAGTCAAATGAAAGGGAAAATTCAATTAAGCACTAGATTCCATAGACTAGGCATATACTCTGCAACCAACAAGAGAGCTCGAGCAGCATACACACAAGAGGGTCCTTAATCCAACAGACCTTGTTTCCATTCAAGTTCAAGCATAGGTAGAGCTTAAATTGCTCCCCGGAAGTGAAGAAGAATTTGTTGGATGGAAAATGTGCTAGAAAGCCTAGTTTAACAATTTGAGATAACATGACTGATTGAAGATAGACAAAAGGGGCAGTTAGGACACCCCAGCTACAACCCAAAAGCGTCAAAATCACATCTTTATGGTTTCTTTTCTCCTATCTTTCCTTCTGGCGATAAGCACGCACAAAGCAGGCGACCTATTTGTTAAATTGATTAGCAAGCGACACCAGCTGCTGGAATAGGACCACATGACCAAACGAGAGCCATAAACTGGAGAAAATAAATCAGCGTGGGCAAAGGCAGGTAGAGGCCAACACCCGCATGAGGACGCCACCGAAATATTATATTGCGCGGATGCTACATGCTAACACATCATCTACTGTTAATTCAGCAGACACTGAACTAATGCGCATGAAGCAGTTGGCAAGCTTGTGGAAGCAAACAACTGCATGGATATGGAATCGGATAGTGCTAAGAGGGCTAAGCAGGATGAACTGCCAAACACAGGGAACAAAAAACAAAGCATATCCAGATGCAATTGCCCCAAATAATACATGTATAACTTGAAATTTGAACTAGGATAGTTTGAAATCTATATAAAGAAAGAAGGTAAAATCCTAAGCGAAACCAAGGCTTAAATCTGAAACGAGGACAATGCAGCCAACAGAAGCAAGCATGAACAGCAAGTAAAAAAAAAAAATCCAGAAACAGCCTTTCCCTTCGGGACCCCTAGCCCTACCACGCATGGTACTGCATCCAAGCGAAACTAAACCCAAACAACACCAACTTCGCATCTTCCGACAATTCAATCCACAACTGTCAATCCGCGGCCTCCGCCCGCCCTCCCCCTTCCTCCCACTCCCGGAGAGGAGAAATCTAACGGTAGCAGGGTAGTTTTAAGGGAGAAACGAATGGCACCTTGCCGCCAAATGAGATGCGCTCGACGTCCACCGACACCACGGAGCCGCCGGAATCCCCCATCCCCGCCGCCGCCGACCGCTTCCGCGTCGCTGTCGAGATGACGTGGCCTCTCCCTCCCTCCCTCCCTCGCTCTCTCTCTCTCTCTCTCACCGCGCCCCTCTTTCTCTCTCCAAAATGCCTCCTCCTGCCGCCGCTTGCTTGCTTCCCCACCTGCGCATCTTGAGTTCTTGGCCTCGCTTATAAACCAAGCACAGCGCTCTCTCAGGCCTCAAGCGGCGCAACACTAACCCTGTACCCCCTGGGAGTTTTCAGTAATAACGATCCAGTCCAGGTTACGCGGAAAGAAGAAACCGACAGGTCAATGGTCCATTGGACATCTCCGGCGAGTCAATGGTAAAACTTATTTGGTGCACATTTTGTGACTAAATTCTTTCCATCTAAAAAAATGGAAGCGATTGAATTCTCTCAATTTAACCATTGACGTTTTAGGAGTCAATTATTAGCATAATCTTGTGAATAATTTTGTATGCTATGTTTTGATAGCTTGTATGATTTATGAATTGTTTTTGCTGGTGCGATATATAATTGCATATTTTGTTTTTTTGAGAAACATAGATCAAAGTTTACAGATTTGTTTAAGACTGCAAATTGATCATGATCTCTTCATTTACCTATATACAATTGCTCTTTTTAGTTGCGTTCAATTACTTGATTATTGCAGACTTGCTGTGTGAGTGATGAAGTGATTGGCCTATTTGGTTGGGCTATTGCTCCCGCCTCAATCGCACCCAGGATCACTTGGTTGAAATGGTGTGCTAAAAAAAAACTTGGTTGAAATGAATTACGATGACGAGCCGAGAATAATCAAGGCTGTGGCTGTCACAAAATCAGGAGTCGTTTTACGTTCGAAGGGCGCGTTCGGCAGCCGGCTCCGGCTGCTGCTGATGCTGCTGCTACAGTATGCGCATTGCTACAGTGTTCATTTCCTCCGCTACAGTGTTCTCTCTCACTATTCAAACTGCAACTGCAACTGCATCCTCCAACCGAACACCCTGGAAGTCTGCTGCTGTTTTCCTCTCTCTCTTCTTCATCTCCACCTTCAATTAACCACACCACAAACATCTCATGAAACACTCCGATGAATCAGTAAAGTAGAATTATGTTTATGCCTGACAGTTCCAGTTTTCTATCAAGCTTTTTCTTCAGAGTGGAAATGATTGGGGAGCCAAAAACTGCTTTCATGTCTGATGGTTTGTGTATCATGTGTCAAGAGTAAACTGGTGATCGAGGGGAGCGAACTTGAAAAGTTTCTTGAATGAGAAAATGTCACCCGTTGCACACACTTCCAGTCGAGTTGACTGAGCACCTATTTTCATACTTTTTCAATGAAAAGTAAAAGATAAAATTTCAGAGACTGTTACTATCTTCATTTTTTTTTCGAATGGAGGACATTGATACTACATGACTAGTTCTATCGCTGTGGAAAATAAAATGATATCCGAGACCATGGTTGTCATAATATCTGAGGTATAATCTAATCGACACATTCTTGCCCATAAGAGCAGGGGGCAATACCTGCCTAAAGCACGCTGTTAAACACAAATTTATTTTGTTGTGAGTAGAGATGTTTTTATTTTGAGGAAGACTATGCATGAGTTGAAAGGCAGACGTCAAAGTGACTTCGCAGGTATGTACAAATATTAAACCGTTTCGAATATTAGTATTGTCATTAAGTCGACTGAATAAACAATCAGTTGGTTAAGCAACTTGGACAATAAGGAACATGAAGCATGCATGTCCGGGGTGGGCCGCAAAATATTGTATTATTTCCTTTTCCTAAGAGCATCCGCAACAGTCTAGCCAAAGCGCTCAATTTTTCTAAATTTGGTGATTTCTCCCGAAACCAGCCCTCCAACAGACTCGGCAAATGAATCAGGAAAATAGCTTCTTCTCCATCCCGCACATCTCGCTAGCCAAGCTTGGCGAGCCTCCCTCGCTCGCCATCGCTGCTCCCGCGGCTGGTTCGCGTGCAAGGATTCACGTTCGCGCGCCTTTCTCCCGCCCCGGCTTCTCGGAGGCTTCTCCCCGCTCCCGCGCGCCATGGCTATAAATCCTGCCCGTCCCGGTTCTCCCAAATCGCCATCTCGCTCGCCGCTGGTCAGCAACCTCTGCGCCCAAGTCGCCATGTCGATTCCTCCCAATCGCGCAAGCAAGCAAAGCCAAATCCCTACGATGAAACCGCCGCCTCCCCGTAGATCGACGCCTAGTCGCGTAGGGCTTCCCATTCAGGCTCCCCAATTTCTGATGCCCCAATTCGCCTTCGTCGAACAAGGGTGCCACAACTCCGCCATCGTGTTATTCCTCCTGCTGGATTGGGTGGCCAACTGCCGCAGTTCGTCGCTGATCCAGTCCAGGTCACCGATGAGTTCTCTGGTAAGGTTTTTATTATGCGCAATCTGAGATTAGTGACTGCGATTTAAGGAATTTGAGTCAACGTTTGGTACTGAACTAAAATTGTTTTTGTCTGGATTCAGAGCTGAAGTTGTTTGCCCGTAGTTCTGTAGTTCGTATGTTAATTGGATCGCTAGAGCTGAGAGTTAACTAAATTAGTTCTGTTAAAGGCTGCACCTCTGTTGGCTGTACTTTATGTGAATTGAACATTTCAGATGCAAATTATGTTAATTGGAGCTGAGAGTTAGCTAAATTATGTTAATTGGACATTTCAGATGCAAATTTTAATGACTTCTGATGTGTTATCTCGGGGCAGAGATTAATTGTTCCAGTGCTGTTCTAGTAGACATTAGTACTGCATGCCCTGTTGTAGCTGGAATTGTATCAGTTTTAGCTGCTGCTTCTTGTGATCCATATTTTCCTTTTAAGTGGAGCCCTGTTCTAGAAGTAGGGCATGCCCTGTTCTAGTTCTAGTGCCTTGTCTCAGTTCTCTAGAAGTACTTGCAAGTAGACAGGCAGCAACTGCTGAGATGTTTGCCGTGCATAATCATAATTTCTAAAACCTTGATGTTTGTTTTTGCATCAAAGGTGGCGCAAATTCAGGGTCTTATGTCACCAACCTGATGTCAAATGGGATACGTGACCCTGAGGTATATGCTGCTAATCAACCTGATGATATCCCACCACAGGACCCTGAGGTCTATGCTGCTTCTATTATTATCATAATATTGGTTCAGCATGTTGTGAAATTTCTTGAACTTAAACATGTACTTCTTTGAAGCTTCTGTATGGAACACACAAACCCACAAACAGGCACTGCATGGCGTCACAATCTGCGACATTTAGATATAAATTCTTTGAATTTCTTCATGCTGTCATGGGGCCAGCAATACGAAAAACAGACATCACTTTGAAGTGAGCCTGGTCATGTTCCGTTCGGTACAGATCGTCACGCAACACAATTGACTGCAGGGAATTGCCTGATCGTCAGCAAGCGCTCTCAGGAGAAAATCGGAACCGACGACGTCATCCTGACTCTACAATCCGCTGGCGGCATCATAAAATGGCAGCACTAGAGGAGATCCATTGCGGCTTGCGGCAGGATGGAAAAGGAGATCAGGCAGAGAAGAACAATGGGGTAAAAGAGATCGGCTTGCGGCAGGACGGAAAAGGAAGAAGTAGCTCTACGGGAGGAAAAAAAGGATGGCCCACTGATGACGTGGAAGATTTGAAAATAGAGTTGAGTTGGTTTTAGCGAGACTGTTGGATTGCATCATGTTTTTTCGTTGATTTCTATTTTACAGACTAGCTAAAAAAGGTGAATTTGGAGTTTCTTTTAGAGAGGCTGGTGGAGATGCTCTAAGGACAGCAGCAGGCGATAAGCAACTTGTGAACTAGAGTTCCGGAGAATCGCTCACATCAACCACACCTGATTGGCTCTTGACTCGTTACTTGCAAAATATTTGTAACTTTGTTATGTAGCTATCTCATCATGAATTTGCATCCAACACCTTACCAAACCACCAGTACACACTAGAAAATTTTGGTTGCGTGACGTCCAGATGCATTCGTTCTTCGCTGCAGAGCTACACATCTGCCAAGTCACCACACGGTTGCTCAGACGTCTCTTTGCTGATTGAATATTAAAAATGCAGATTAAGAGTTGATGTTCCTTGCAGGCACTGGTGGCAAAAAGAACACCAGTACATGTCTGGACTTTACATCAGACATTTTAATTTATGGTTTGGTGGATTGCCTCTTGGTATCAAAACCCTTCAGCAACCGACCAGAGAAGGTTTCCAAAATAAACAAAGTTAAAAAAAAACTTGACGAATATTAAATTCAAATCTTGATGGATGTCAGATAGTGCAGAGTAAGGCAGAACCATAGTGCATGGTAATAAGGACGAACCATTTTAAATTTTCAGTGGCTATGTAATCTTGTAATTAGTTCTTACTTTTCGCGGTTTCTCAGGATCTTATTTTCAAAGGTACAGTTGCAAAATCAACAGCAGATTAATCATTATCTAGCAAATGTGGTTTCAACTGCACAAATTTGGTTGAAATGAGCGTCCTAACTCCTAGCCCATCCTTGAAAATCCTCGCAAAAACCCGTGCCGACGAAGGTACAGTGCAACCAATTCCATGGACCTAGACGTGTCAGGTTTCCTGAAAATTTCAAAGCCTTCCTCCTGCGTGCAGAAGCTGCGGTCGTGGTGATCGGCGTGATATGTGTCCAAACTCCCACCCAAATCCGTGGAATTCACGCTGCACATATGCGAATTTCGTAGTCAAAACGTGGTGGCCATGTGGCATGCAGAGGCCACAAATTTGGCGTGTGCTGCTGGTTAGGCAAGGCACTGATGCACTTCAAGCATGGAGGAAAGGAATTTGGGAAGACTGTCCAATAGGCACTAGGATCCGATGATACGAGCACGCACCTGGACGAAGCAAAGATAGGTTGTTCTCTTCCCAGGTCGAAGATAGCTCGATCAGTTCGGACGTAGCTTTCAAGCATGACGTTGGTGCTGAATGCACAACGTAGTACTTGCCCAAAAGCGAACTGATGTATCTATACCTTCGAAAGGTACTGATATGGGCCTCTAACTTCTTTGCAGTAGTACGTCCCTTTCAAACTGCTGTTTCTTTGAGCCAATCTCTCGAGCTCAGGATCCTGGTTTTTTAGAGCATATTATATCTCTTGATGAAGCTCTGTCACTTTCACATTCGCAGGTCATTCGTAAAAGCGCGTGTGTGTCTTTGGAACGGATACGAAACCGCAGTTGGTGATCACCCCTATGGACGACGATGATACCGTAGGCATCGAATCGCGCACGAGGAGGAGCACGTGCCGAGTGAGTCGGTGCCTTCCATTCCATGTGATTCTGATGTTAGGCTATGCGCGTGTGATTTTAAAACGAAATGGAAATCACGCGCAATGCTAACTGTTTAGTTACACTTCCTGACACGCTTAGCTAATTTTGTTGCCGGATAGGAGTATCTGTCTTCAGCCAAATAGGTCGGTCTGTCACCTTTTATTCATGCCAATTAAGCTCCTACTATTTCGTAGGCAAGAAGATCTCCTATGCGGCATGGAATGCAGGATGCAGCTACTTTGCATACTATAGATGGGAAGGTGACCAAAGAAACAAATGATGTTATGTCTTGGTTAGTCATCCGATTGTGTGCATTTGCTTTTGTTTCAGAATTTTATTACTTAGTTACCTCGCATATGGCAGTGAACTGACGTTAGAATAGCCATGGTGTGATGCTCCTATTGAATGGTGAGAGGAGGCAATAATGATCGGCGCCACTAACTGAATTCTTGTTCAATTCATACTCTGTTATTGATGTCAAATACCGAGTTTAATTAGGACTAGTTTCTACTAACACGAAAGTCCGCAGGTGATGTACAGATACCACATTCTGTTGTTACTGTCAACTAGCTGAATTTTGCAACAATTTTCAATTAGACCACATTTTGCCTTGTGCCTAGTCCTTGAGGACTTTTACTAGAAAAAGGGCGCGCAATTTGCGCGCCATGTGGAATGCTCCTGTTGTGAACCTGTTGTGAAGTGAACAGAGTTAGAAACACAAATTTTTTAGTACTCAAGTAATCTTTTTTTAAACAATTATTAGTTGCTAAAGGTGATTAGTACGAAGTTCTAATAGAGTAAAAACATTTCACTATAAATAAGGGCCAGATTTATAATTAGGAGGAAACTTAATATTGCTGAAGTAATTTTTTATTGTAAACAATTATTAGTTATCTTGTAATAGACTTATTTGTTGGTCGTTAAATATTTTAGCTGATAAATTTTCAATCAGTTTTTTAAAGAAAAATACTTGAAAGTTCAATAAAATAGAGTGACTTAATTTACATGTTAATTGAAATTTAAAATAGAATATAGATTTTAGTTGCATTTGGCATGCATGTTATTGTGGACTCCATTACACTATGTGGTTCAATATATAGAGGAAAAAATAAAATAAAATATCAATATATTAAGCATTGGCTACCGAAATTAGATGCTGGCTATGTTTTGTAAGGATGTAAGTCATATACAATGTACTTCAAAGAGTTAAAATTAAAAGATCAGCAGACTTGTGCCCTTTTTTGCTGTGGTAGTATACTGATTCAAGATTGGCTGTTTATTACATCCAAGGTTTTTTCGTAATTATATTTCCGGAAGTTTGTAAAAACTAAAGACATTTTTGGCTATGTCATATGCATGCATAAAGGCACACAAATATTTATTGGAAATAAAGCAGTGTCTCCATATGCATTCATCGCATATAGGCTTATTGTACATCCAGATCTCTGACACAGAAGTATCGACACAAATGGATAATATCCATTTACTTTCATATGTCTCGCCAATATATGAATTATATCTACATGTTGACTATATACATGGTGAAGCTTGCCACCTTTGTAAAATTCCTCTTAGCTTGAGGCAGCTCTGTTTCCGAATATACCGCATTTAATATAATGTTCATTTAATAGAATTGCTCCTCTAAAGTTGTATACTCTTTGGCAACAGTTGATTGTGTCCTTTAGACTTGATCAATATACAACTACTAGTGAAAATGCACGTGCGCCACGCACGTGTCTCTCTAAATAATGATATCACTATGGCAGGACCATGAGCATTACAATGTATTCGACTACATTCTCTTCGGTGCAATATATCTAAGTTGGAATACATCACAATGCATGAACATAATATAATGGGCAAATATCATCACATGAACCAAATTTGAACAAAAAAGAGAATATGAGCCTTTATTAATAATCAAGAATATTCATTTATATCACCTCTCAATTATTTGCTGAAAACAACAGCGTACAACATCATAAGTATAACAAAATAATGTCACAAGTCTTACATAAGTTAAAAATAATGTAAGCTTGGTAAGGTAGTTATTTCCAAACCATGTGTCAGATTGTAGAGTTGGAGTACTTAGAGGGCCTAGGCAACAGTCATTTCTTTTCCAGTCCTTGTTCATGTTACAGAAACCCAAAACATGAGATCGAGCTAAATAAGTACATCTCACATCATCACTCAAAGCTAGAGTTGCAAGTTTACCTGGACCAAGAACATATAACTCAGTAAATTCCTGAGAGTTGAACGTAGGTAGTTTCACAAATTATATACTAAAACGAATTCCATAACTAATTATCTCTACTGAGGACCTACATTCCAACATGGCGCATCTATTTCCTTCTGTTTTTGTTCCTTTGTTGGTTTTATACTTTGACACCTCCTCCATAACATTCAGACTAATGCTTTGATTTTAAAAGTGCCAAAAGTTTCATTCTCTGACCCTGCAATTTTAAAACAGGTCTTGGTCTCATTGAACAGGGAAACAAAAGAGAGAGACATATTTGCTATGTATATTTCAAGATTCTTCCACAAAATGTATCATGCAGAGGGGTATTTGCTATGTATATTTCAAGAATCTAGTTCCAATGCACGTACGCCACGTACGTGTTTTAAAAGACCCAAAGTGATGTTTATGATGGGGCTGATATCATATTCTATGTGGATAAAAAATATTTAAGCTACTACTATTAACATATCTATGTGGATAACAAAACACCTTAATTGTAAGCCAACAAAATTCAAGCAATTCTAGCCAAAAATACAGATGGGGAAAATACATCAAATTTTACATGCTAGCAATTGGATATCACAAGACATAATGGTTTAGTGTAATAAATAAAATATGAACCCTAGATAAAACAGGAGCTTTTAATAAGATGATGGAAACTTGATTGACTTGTCCAATCAATTTCACGAACTCACAATAGAACTCGTCTTTGAAATGTAAGACAATCGATATAGATAGGCCTATTTAAATTTTTCCATGTTTCATTCATTTCTCTAGAAGAAAATTTCATTTCTTTTGTCACAGTAATTGACATGGATATCCCTTTGTAATAAATTTTTTTATTGCCCCCCAAGAGTATTAGCATGCAAAGAAAAATTTCTTCAAAAAAAAGAAAAATTAAACCTACAAAGGACGTAACCAAACTACCAACCCAGTTAAATTATGCAAGGATCTAACTCAAGGATGTCCACATGCTCCATTCATGTCCAACTGAAAACCACATATCCTTTTAAAAGAACACCTGACAGGCACCTGCTGAATGACTTTAAACAATTCTTTGAGCATATTTCTTCTCTGTTCACAACGAATCCAGTAGCTAGACATCTCAAAATATGGTGTGCATTTGTCTGAATAATATTCGAATACCTGGAGAAAGGAAAAATTAAATGAATATGAGTTGAATTTTTTTGTTGAACTGAAGTTTATCAATGAAAAATCACTTTCATTTTTGTTTGATGTGCAACTGATAGAAAAGACTATGTAATCCCAAAGGTTTATTTAAAAAAAATAAAACCTCTCATTGGCTTATACCATTTCTAATCGTCCATATATACCACCCGATGCATATGAGAATATAAGCAGGCTCTCTTGTATGAAAAGTAGCATAAACCACTTGAATTTTTCAGTTTGAGGAACTGCTAGCCTTCCATTCTTAAACACAAAACCTGGAACAAATCAGTTTCATAATCATACTCTGTTGGTGCTCCGAGAATATTATCATTGTAAGTAAGAGAAAAATACAAGTAGATGAAGAACATATCATTGATCCCATTTCTGCCATTTTCTTGGTTAAAGTAGATGAAGAGACGTCAGTGCATCAGCCATACCCTGTTCCAGAGTTGACTAAAAGGTGATAATAGTTCTGCAAAATAAAAAAATAGTAATATGTGTATACTTAAAAAAAAAGATGCAACATCAAAATAAAAGAGGAAAACCTTTGAGTCGATAATATATTTTCATCGATTCAGCTCTTCAGGAGAGGCGTCCCAATTTTGATTTAAAATCTCTGATGCCAGTATTCCTGACGAAGTGCTTACCCTCCTCTCACTGTTTGTGGTCAAGACTTGATAATGGTATGAATTTATAGTTCCACACTCAAACTGAAATTTAGCATAATCTGCAGGTCCATGCAGCACATGTACATGTCAGTCAAAGGAACAAAGTCGTAACACAAAAAGAAACAGTAGGCTTATAAATTATTCGATACAATTGTCATAAAAAAAATCTTGATACAATTTTGATTATTCGAATGTATCAGCAGAATTTTTGGATTAATTCGGTTAATCATCCTAACCAAGATCGATTGTTGGATCACAGCAATCTAATTTGGAGGAAGATACTGGACTTTTTGATTTGAAAAAAGTTTCAGAAGATATATCTATGCCATAGAAAAATCTTGATGCAGTTATCTCGATCCAGTCTATGCCAAGGTATTGCTCTAGCTGATATGGGCAATCATGATTCACGAAGTTAAATCTGAACAAAAACAACATCATGGGATTGTCTCATCCAGATTTTTCACGGAACCACAAAGGCCTTGAATTTTCTAGGAACTGTAATGGCCTTGATTTTTTTTTCTCGTGGCCGTGCATCTATGAGAAGCAACGGCACCCAGCAATAATCACATATTTCCCAACAAGCAAGCAGACTCGGCAGAGAATAGAAAGGCTCATCCAGGTACGGAGGAGATGACAAGCATCAGGGAGTGTGCTGTAAAATGGAACAGGCCAATTTTCGGCTTCGTCTAGCTGATTGCGGACAAAAATAAAAAACAATCGAAGCAGTATTCCAATTCATCAACCCCAATATAAGAACCCTAACAAAATAAGTGCAATAGTCAAACCTACGTTGTCTGGGCGATGATTCTCAATGGGTATTGCAGAACGCGCTGCAGTAAAGCTCGTAGCACGGCGCTGTTCGACGATGGCGCGGCTTGCGAGTCGTGCTACGAGCTACAACGCCGGACAATCATGCCTGTCGATCGGCATCGCGGTGACGGAGTCGCCACCGTCTTCTGCCCGCCAAACTACGGCCTCCCCAGCGACGACGGCGGCTGATGCAACCCATCGCGCCCGCACCTCGACATGGCCAAGCAGGCCTTCCTCCAGATCGCGCAATACTGCGCCAGCTCCCAGCTACCAAGTCGCGGCTTCGTCTACCAACCTACGAACCCAAGAACAAAATCAGTGCCCCGACGACGCGCCGCTCGATCTCCATCGACGAAGCCGCGACTGGACAAACATCAACAAAAAGAACGTAAGGATTCAGGACAACACCTGCGTGCGTGGCCGATTGAGAAACAACTTCGTGCACGGCCGATCGAGAAACAACTTCGTGCGCGGATGCAGGCGCCGCCTACTTCCACTTCGCCTCGTCCCCCATTGGCGGCATCTCCTGCAGCCGCCGCCCCGAACGGCCCCCATCAGGCGCAAGCACAGTCTCGCGCTTGAGATCTGGGGGCATCAAGAAGAGGAACGGAAGGAAATCAGGAAGAAGAGGAAGGAAACCGCCATTCCATTGCGTGAATTTGGGACGTGATTGACGGGAGGTGAGGCGGATGAGGAAGGAAACCATAGAAAAGAAGGAAAGGCCGCAGGTGGGATTGGAAGCCGCAGGTGGTGGGATTTCGTGGGTAACAAAAAAATTACGATCGTCATCGCAATTGAACTAAGCGTGACGGAATGTCCCATGGTTTGTCACCCCTTTCGCGGACCCGGGCCCATTATGGTAGGATCTGATGGTAGATCAAAAGACTTTAGTTTTGATCAACGGTTCATATACAGGTGGGGTAGATTCTAGCAGGTCAAAACTATTTTTCCCCCAACTGGTTCTTTAAGGGTTTAGATGCAGCTCGTTTATAAACATGTAGCAGGTAACAAATAAAATAAAGTTTCAATTATACTGCTACCTGCCATTGAAGATCTCAACAAATCAGGTATACATGCCCATGTACTACTACTGAGTACCAAACGTTGTCAAACAATGGTAGGACATACAATATCATTAACCATGATACCAAAGGACCATATGAGGGTCATCCAACGTGTAAAAAACCAAAGGAAGCACGGCAATGGCACTGGAACATGGTACTATCTGAGAGGATAACGCAGGCATTCTAGCAATAGTAGCGTCTAAAAAAAACTACTGTCAGAAATATGTTCTATAATTGAATATCACAAAGGTGATTTGGTCTGAATAAGCTAACACTGGACAATTGTTAATTGATGAAGCAAACAGGATCACCCTGAGGTTGCAGTCTACCATTACAAAAGCAAATATTTTGTCTAAACCAAAACAGGAGAAGATATAGAAATTCATTTGCAATATGGACTTGTGAGGAAAAGCTAATCTGAAAATGGACATGCCTCTGACTACTGAAGCTATAAAACTGTATGCATGCAGCCCTGTATTCTCACATAACGAGCTAAATGAACTGGACTGAAGTATGAAGGCAGGTGGGTGCGACAGTTTAAGTGGTGTGCAGCTTCCTCTTTCTTCATCTTTCTAGCGAGATCCCACTTTCCTCATCAGTATCTGTGGCATAGTTTTTAAGGCGGTAAGGCGAGGCGTGGCGACTGACTACCGCCTTACGCCTTACGGCGGTAAAGCGCGAAGCGTGGCGACGCCATATGGTAATTTATCTTATAATGAATAGCTGAAAAAGAAAAAAAAGAAAAAAAGAGATAGAAAAACCAAAAGAGAGGACCTCTGCCAGCCCATTTTGGAGCTAAAGGCCCAGCCCAGTTTGAAACTGAAGGCCCATCAATGAACCAGCCCATTCTCCTCTCATTTACCCTAGATATAAATATCTCACCACCTCCCATCTCCACTCACAGACTCATCTCTCTGCCAGCCGCCTCTCTTATCTTCACCACCACCCGTCCCTCTGTCTCTTCTCTCTCTAAGGAGCTCGATGACCAGCAATCTTTCTCTCTCTCTGGAGCTCGATGACCAGCAGCCTCCCTCCTCCTTCCCTTCCTCTTCAGATTCCACTCGACGACCAGCAGCATCCCTTTATCCTCCCCATTTAGCTCCCGCTCAGATCTGCAGCCAGCAAGCTCGTTTGGCGCCCGCCGTACTAGAGATGGCGTCAGGTGGACGACAAAGCGACGATTTCTGGACGACTTGCGTGTGAGGCGGACGTCATACGTGAATAAGGCGAGTCGTCGTGCATGTCGTCCGCGTGCAACCGCTCCGACGCTTAAGCGTCGCCTAAGCGACGCTTCAACGACGCCTTAAAAACTATGATCTGTGGCAGAAACAGAGAAGTGTCAGGGCAGATGTGATGTCAAAGCGACATTAGAGACGTACATGTAGTGTTTTAAACAACCTGCAAGGAAAATTTTATGGCACGAGGCAAAGTGAAAGAGCATTTCCCAAGTGATCTGAGTGATGACAAGTAGTTTGTTCTCCATATGCGTAATGGGGAAAGAGAGGAAAGAGTGTGTTGTACCTGAGAAGAATTGTAATACAAATCTAAGAAATTGTAGAAAGAAAACATGGAATGTACTGAAGTTGTGCAAATGTGTCAAAACTGAAATCTCCTGGAAAAGTAAAATAATAGAGAACATGGTTAACTCATTTAGTAAATTGCAAATAGCAATGTGATGCATCCATACGTTCTGCCTTGGCACTATAAGCTTGTTACCATCATGCTGCACTTGAGCATAGAAAAACTGTATTGGGACAAGGAACTGATTGATAGTTTCCAAACAAGCAAAAACTGATAGATATTCTGGCTAGTAAGGCAAGTCTTGAAACTGTGATACCTAGTGTACTTTTTAGCCAATCTTATGAAGATGAAACAATCTGTTGATTAGTAATGCTTGATTCCAAGATCCGAATTGTATAAATTGTCTGGATGACTTATCCTAATGCAAGAAGATGAAGGGCCCTGTTTTTTTTTTTCAAGATGTTGTGTGGCAGTTAGCATTTCAAATGGATCTGATTGTTGATTGCATAGCAAATTTCAATCCGAGAAATATGAGTGCTGTGCAGTTGAAGGTGATCATAGATAATTATTTTGAGTGGATGCCTTTTTCAGGATATGAAATGGTAGGATATTTATGGAAGCGTGATATGATAATTAAGGAACAATGCAGTTGTTTGACCTGGATAACTATCATTTATTGACGGTGATGATAGACAACAGAGGGCAATAGTTCCTGTTGATTATTAACACTTCAAGTTGTTCCTTAAACTACTTTCTTTACGAATCGCTGTAAGATTCACAAGTGGGTACGAGTATTTTTTATTGTGCCCAGATAAGTTAAAAGTATTCTAGTAAAGCAAGCTTGTCTCTAGTATTTTATCAAGCAACTCGTGAGCAGAAGCAGTAGAACAGAGCAAAGGCAAAGGAACATACAGCTTGGTGATGCAATGCCGGGTTGATGTCGGGGTTATTTGTTGGTGTTTGCCGGAGTATTTCACGCCCGATGACCTATGCAAAAACCATATTTGTGGCAACCTCTTTGTGGGTGCCTCCTGTACAGTGGAGACAACAGACCCCATGGATTTCAGAAGACGGAAATGGCGAGTAGGAGACGCCGAGGCATTTGAACGAACACCTCGTATGCGTGATGCATTGCCTGTTGTGTTGTGACTTGTGAGATGGTAAATGCGATTGAGGAGTGTGGAAGCAATTGGATAAATTGGTGATCCCATATTTCACAAAAAGAAGCGCCTGACATTTGGTAGATATACTCAATTTCGCAACAAATCACAGAAAGGTTTCCAGAGGAGATTCCTAGTTCATACTGAGATGGAGAGCGATCAGATTGGAGGAGCTGAGTACTAGCTTTCTTCCTCCATAGGTCATGGAGACGACGGATCTCGGTGTGGCAGCAGGCCGGTTGTATGGGCGACGGTAGGGCGGCGCGAATCGGGTGAGGGACCGGTGCCGCAGGCTGGCGATGTCATGGGCGACGTCCTTCATGCGCCCGAGTACGGCATGGCTGCTCAACTCCGCAATCCCGGGCTGAGGAGACGAGGTCGATCGGAAGCTGGGCAAGCTCGACGAGGACACGGTGGAACGCAACGCTGGGGAGGCCGGAGGAGGAGAATGGAGGAGAGGAATGGGGATGCTATGCGGCGGCACCGACGGCGACATGTCAGGCGGCGCGCCATGCAGGCGGCAGGAGGAGGGCGAAGGGGAAGGCAGGGGGAAGAAGCTGAGCGGCGGCGTCCACGGCAAGACGCGAGCGCAAGGCGGGTTAGTCGAGACTCGGGAGAGAGAAGGGCAGCGACTCCGGGCCGAGAGAATCCGCGAAAGTTCCGGTTGATGGGCGAAGACCCGATCCATTCAGCATCTAACGGTCTGTATCACGAGTTGATCGGATCGAACGGTTGGAAGCTTAATGGGTGGCGTGGCTTAATGGGCTTTGAGAGAACGCACAGCGTTTAATATTATAAAGATTGTAACTCAATCGGCATCTTGAACCTTCTAGACGCTTTGGAATGAAGGAATGCAATGCCTCGTTAGTCAAGTGTTTGCAGTTTGAATTCTTCAACAGCACATCGGAATTTTCGCAGTTCAGTGTAGATGTTCATTTTTGTGTCCAGACGAGACAAAGGAAATAACTTAGCAACTTCTAGAGTTCTAGTACTGTATCATGCACATCGTTTGTGGTCCGTTATTAGCTGGGTGTGATTGGTAGGCTGCATCGCTTTCTCGCACCATCTCCACGGAGCTTGGCCCGACTGAACCATATTGAGCAGATGCAGAATCATTTTGTACCGTAGTGATTGGTTGCCCGTATAAGTTCAACCAGGCCTTTCCGTTATTAGCTGGGTGTGATTGGTAGGCTGCATCGCTTTCTCGCACCATCTCCACGGAGCTTGGCCCGACTGAACCATATTGAGCAGATGCAGAATCATTTTGTACCGCAGTGATTGGTTGCCCGTATAAGTTCAACCAGGCCTTCTTCAGCGTTTGATTAGTAGGCTGTATAATTCGGTGCGCTTACTTTGCACAAAAGACGTGGTAGAATTACCATCATTTATTTGGGGCAAAAGGCCATGTGCTCGCGCTTACCAATGTGGTAAGACACGGTGGTGAGCTGAACGGGTCACGTGGGCCAAGTCGCGCACGACATCAGCCTGGCTCTGGAGAAACGATTCTTGTTTTCGTTTCCAGCGGGACAGGCTCAGGAGCTTTTTTTGCATCTGATGGGCCTGGTTTAAGGAGTCATGCAGGCTACCAATCACGGTAAAAAATAAAGATACTGCATGAGCTGATGCAATGCTGGGCACATACAAGTTACCAATCAGGCCCAGAGTGTACATTTTGAGACACACATCCTCCCAATTGTAGACTAGAACACATAGTCCATCACACGGTCTACTGAAATTTCTTCAGTTTCCAGACGCCAGCAAAGGCGGGTACAAGAATATCGATTTGTCGCCCAGCACTCGCCGTGAGAAAGTTCTTCAATTTCCAAATCAAGTGGGACCCCTGGTGCCTCTTCTGTCTTCTTCACAGCACCAGTAGGGACCGAAGAAGATGCTGACTGTAAAGCAGGGGTCCCACGGCGACGTCCATCAGTTGAGGCTAACGCTAGCGGAGTCACCTGTGAAACACTGCAATATTACCATGAACGATTAATTAATAAGTATCAACAACATGAAAGTTGCTAACTTGAGTAACTTCAGTTTAATCAGTGCATACATATGAAACAAAGTT
Source organism: Eragrostis nindensis (assembly GCA_012490785.1). Lineage (NCBI taxonomy): Eukaryota > Viridiplantae > Streptophyta > Magnoliopsida > Poales > Poaceae > Eragrostis > Eragrostis nindensis. Next base: position 86,755 of record JAAXCT010001520.1, on the reverse strand, counting down.
TACATGGCTCCAAGGTACAAAAGCCGGCGTTCATGCCCTTGTATCTGCCGCTGCACGACGTGACCTTCCTGGTGCTCAGATCGACGCCGAACACGTGGACATCGCCTTCTGCACCGCGCTCGATGATCATCGAGAAGTAGACCACGTTGGGGTCTGATGGGTCAACGAGGGGGAACTCCGGCGGCGTCCTGGGCAGACCGGTGGAGACGTAGCTCTCGTCCCTCCACACGTCGGCGAGCTTCAGCGCGTGGTCCTGGGCCCACGCGCCGACGTCGTCGTCCAGGGTCCACGACGCGACGGAGCCGCCCCGGCAGCAGTCGCAGAGCGGCGGAGGCGACGACGCTGCTCGTTTCGGGATGTTCCGGTACACGCTCATCTCGACGTACCTCAGGCGGCCGCCGCTGGCCGCGACGCACCTGTCTTGCAGCAGCTGGTAGTCGGAGTAGCCCGCGCCCTTGGCATGCTCCATCGAGACGTTCGGGAGCGGCGTGAACTGGAGCGCCAGCGGCGTCGGCTGCTGCTGCTGCCCGGCGTCGTCTTCTTGCGGCAGCAGGGAGTCGACGGAGCAGGAGAGCAGCCCGCGTTGCAGGTCCACCCACCAGAACCTGCCGCCGCAGACGACCACCGCGACGATCTGCCAGCAGAGTTTCAGTCGCCGACCTCGGGCGGGAGGCGCGCCTCCCTGCGGCGCCACCGCGCGGTGGCGGGCGACGACGACGAGAAGAAGGAGACGTGCCACGACGGCTCGGCGGCCACCGCCTGCTGCAGTGCGGCCACCACGTAACCCTCGCCGTCGCCGCGCCGCATGATGCCCATCCCGCAGGGGACGCGGGGAGGCGTCCCCGGGAGGCGGGTCAGGACGGGGGGCGAGGTGTGGTCGTCGACGCAATCCAGGACGAAGTAGTCCGTGCCGAGGCACAGGGCCTGGAGGAGGACGGCCTGGTCGTCCGACGACTCCACGCGGAGGTTGAACTCCGCCGAGCGTGGCCGGAACGGGAAGAAGTGGTAAGGGCCGGTGTCGGGCGGTTTGAAGGACGTCAGAATGTCGGCCGGCACGTCCGCCGCGAACACCAGGCGCGTGACGCCGGGTGGCGCCTGCGCGCGCAGCGACAGCTGGAAGCGCGTGCCGAGGGACGTGACCGCGGAGGCCGTCCAGAGCGAGGTGCGGCCGCCGGCGTTGTCGTCAGCGTGGGCGCGGGCATCGTCTTCAGTTTCGGATCGATCTGGGTAGCCGCGACGGTCGAGAAGGAACCAGCCGGCTGCTGTTGCCGTTTTCCTATGCTTTTTCCCGTGCTTCTTGTCGACCTCCTCGTCTTCCTCTGCAGTCCGATCGTGCCTTTTGTTTTGCGAAGACGACATGGTGAATTGGTGATAGCTAGCTAGTTGATGGCGAGTGACGAAGCCGATGGCAAGACTACGGAATAAGATGATGGATTTCTCATCGACATGGTGCGGGTGTTTTATGGACAGTCCCTCAGTTATACGAGCCGCATTGATAAGGCACTCGGATATGCTTACGCGGTTTGCAATCGCACTGGACTCGGATTCGGAGTTAAAAAGGAACAGAGAGGTCCATATCCACAACTTGAGAGGGAAGGCAAAGCAGAGCAGAGAGCCTCTGCTGAGCCAATGTGGTAGGCAAATGCCCTGATGGCATGCTGCAAGACAAGGAACATAATTACAGGGCATGCTTTGTCGACAAAAACCTCCAATGTGGACACGTACCTGCTCAGCCCCCTGATATTTGTTTGCTGCAAACTTCAACGGCCCTTGAACAGGATGTTATAGCAGCAATTCCGTATATGAGCTCACTTTTATCAAGGTTTCCGCTTATCTTTCCCTCTACTTTCACTTAATTCGAGTCTATAACCTTTCTTCCAACTCGGCAAATGCAATGACTGCTTTCACAACAACCTCATCCATCATTTCTTGATTGTTATCCTTGCGGGATAGGGATAAAATATCAAACTGATCAGTGGCTAAGTAATGCGGGAATCTAGCCATAAAGGAAGACTTATAACACATATATTCACTTTAAATAAAACATTACGATGGATGGTGTTTCAAGGACAGAATTTAAACCAATTTGTTAGTATCAGCTCAAATGCAGGAGATGGATCCAAGAGAACAATTGATCGAACAACACAGATGATATGATACAGTGACTTGCAATCTTGAAGGCGGAGTCATCATGTTGTCCATCACAAGGTCATTAGGGGCTTGAAGTATTAGACGCTAGCTTACTAGCCATTTGTTTAAGGCAATCAATGGCAACAATCCCCTTCATCTATTTTCAGCGGGTGGACACCTCATTGAAGGAGTCTTTCTGTTTTCTCTAACATCATACCAACCATGATTAAGATACCATCTTCAATAACATATCCTTGGTTACGAGATAGTTCAACCATTACTTTAGCAACCTGTTTGTCAATATCTATCTACTCCAAGTTTACCACTTGATCATTAGTTGAAAAATACTAGAAATATGCATGCTCAGTAACACTAAACTAATAACAAAGGAATGAACAAGTTTCGATCTGAAGTTCAAAATGTATACTTTGAGAGTAATTTTGTTATTGTCTCATGCTAAGAACTAATATGCTAAAACTAATATTATGGCCTACAAATAAGCTCACGGATAACATTGGCTGTCAGTTACTACTTTTAAAGCATTTCATTCAATTCACAGTATCTATACTATTACAATAAAAAGAAGTATTCCGCTCCAGTATCATTGAGACATAAAAGCGATTTGACATTAACCTGACGATGATCTTACATGTAAAATAGTATTGGTTCTTCCCCCAAAAAAATGAGAGCGTGTTCCTACTTTACAGTGTAGTAGAAACATAATATAATATCAACAATTCAAGTATGTGATTTATAATTTGTGTGCTGAACTCTTAATAATTTTGGATCCATTGAAATTGCTATCTAACAGTTGGATACTTTGTTGGTATCTTAACATCATGGAAATGCCATTATTTTATGTTGTAAAGTTATGATTGTGTGTATATATTTAACATTAATGCTGGAACATTGTCCAACAAACAAGACAAGAGGGAGAGCTCGAGCTTGAGACAATGTTGAGAGGAGATAAGAGCTAAAAGCTTGAGCATGTGCGAGAGGCATAATTTTCTGAAAATGAATGTGGATGCCCTCGAGGGGCCCTTTTATTCATGGGAATTGGTATATCTACACATGAGATATTTTAAGTTATTAGGGTAAAGCCGGGCAAACAATTTGTTGTTGACGAGTCTGAGTGTTATAACAATGGTTTGCCATCTCTAGATATCGTCAAGGTAAAAGCTCAACACTTATATGCCTTGTTTCGAGCAGATTATTTGAAGGGAGCATCTGTAGGAATTTAGATCGTTTGTGCAACCCTAATTATTTGGCAGAGATTGTCTGTCCTGATTGTGCAATGACTTATATGTCTTTAAAACATGTTATGTTTTGTTTGATTGTTGAAAAGGAGCAAATATAATTATTTTTTATTCTTTGGCAATTTTGTATCAGTATATTCGTATTTAGTATATTCATAGACAAAAAATCATTACATTTTTTCCTTCTAAATTATATCTACAAAGAATTTGCTACTCTGATGCATGTATTCATCAGGCGATAGTCAAGACTACCGATCGGTATAGCACAAATTCATCAGGCGATAAAAAAAACTAAAATATGGACAGCAATATAGCGCATTAATCTGGGTACAGCAGATTAATAAAATATCTTTCAATTTGCTTTAATTTACCAACCACACAAATCGAGCCTGTACAACCCAGATCCATCCAATTAACAGCATGTATTTTTGATTTGCCAATCCATTTTCCATCGTATACGAAGGAGAATAATCCTTTGATACGTTGATCAGAATGCATCACATGTATTTTTTATTTGCCAGTACAGTAATAATCTGGGAACCAAAGGAGTTCGCAAGATGCGACTGAAATCTAATTGTTCGAGCTTTCCAGGAAGGCATTCTAGGCGTTCCAGAGTATTATTCTGCGGGAGATGGCATTGTGTGCCGACGACGACGGCGGGGAGCGTAGCGTCGCGGACCGAGTGAGGTGGTCCTTTCCATGAACCTGAGGTTGTGGTCCAGGGGATCACCAGAGCAGTGGTAGAGGTACTTGTTCTCGTCGGCGTAGAGCAGGAAGTTGACGAACCACCGGCGCCTGTACTCGGCATCGTCGAGGTAGTGCTGGCTGAGCTGGCCTCGGTCGGCGTCGGCGGCGAGGCGGTGCGGGTGGTCAGGCAGGAGCGGCAGCACGATGCGCTCGCGGTAGCGGTCGGCCCAGGCGCGATCGCCGCGCTTGAGCGCGCGGGCGAGGCGCTGGATCCGGATGGGGAAGAGGGTGCCGGACGCGTCGGGCGTGCCCTCCCTCCCGCGCATGAACTCCGACACGTACTCGTCGGCGCGCCGCCACCGGCCGTCCTCGAACAGGGTGTGCAGGTGGCGGATGTCGAAGTTGATGCGCGCCTCCTTCTCCAGCGCGTACGCCGCGGCCTTGAGCTTCCGCGACTTGAGGAACGCGTACACGCGACGGAGCAGGATCCACTCCGACTGCGCGTCCATGGCGACGCCGATTGGCTTGGCAGAGGCTCTCTCGCTCGATGTCGCTGCTTCGCCTGTCCTCTCGAGTTGTGGATCGCATTGACCTCCTCTGTTCCTTTTTAAACCCCGAGGCCCTCCGCTCCGACTCCGACCGAACCCGATCTCAAGTGCATGCCTTTCCCAATCGCGACCCGCGTAATGCCGACTGATACAACAACTACCTCCTCTTCCGTACGTAAAGCAACCGAACGGAGAAGAGGTGAAGATATAAATCCATCTTATTTCGTAGTCTTGTCGTCGACTTCCTTGCCATTAGCGTAGCTTAGGCATCTCCATGTCGTCTTGGCAAAACAAAAGGCAAGATCGGGATGCAGATCAGGAAGACGACGAGGCCGAGAAGCGGCGGCGCGCGAAAAAGCCGCGAGATACGGCAGCAGCAGCCGGCTGGTTGCTCCTCGACCGTGTCGGCTATCAATATGTATCCGAAACTGACGGTGGCCGTGCCCACGTCGGCGACGGCCGCGCGCTCTGTACGGCCTCCGCGGTCACGTCCTTCGGCGCGCACTTCCAGCTGTCGTTGCTCGCGCAGGCGCCACCCGGCGTCACCCGCCTGGTGATCACGCCGCCCGACGTTCTGTCGACGCCCTACATCCCCTTCCCACGTTCGGCGCAGTTCTACATCAATGTGCTGTCGTCCGACAACCAGGCCGTCCTCCTCCAGTTGTGCCACCAGACATCGTGCCTCGGCGCGGACGCGGACTACTTCGTGATGGACCTGATCTCGCCGCCCGTCCTTCACCTCCTCCCGGCGATACCACTGCTGGCGATGACAACCTTCAGGCTGGGCCTCATGCGACGCGACGACGGCGGCGGCGGCGGCTATGTGGTGGCTGCGCTAGAGCAAGTGCCGTGGCGTGTCTGCTTCCTCTCGTCGTCCGCCAACGCGTGGCGCCGTAAGCCGGCGCGCCATCCCCCCGAGCTCGGCCACTGGCACGTTGACGAGGTGGTCGCCAGCGGCGGCAGGTTCTGGTGGGTGGACCTCCGCTTCGGGCTGCTCTCCTGCTCCTGCGACTCCCTGCTGCTGCAAGACGACGACGAGGTGGCTCTCGAGTTCACGCCGCTCCCCAACGTCACGGCGGAGATGGCCAGGAACGCCCGCGATTCCAGGTACCCGCTGGTCATAGACCGGTGCGTCGCGCCCAGCGCCGGTCGCCTGCGCTGCGTCGAGATGCAAGTCCACCGGGACCTCTCCAAAACGTCGGCGGCGTTGACGCCTCCGCCGCTCTGCGACGCCTGCCGGGGCGGCTCCGTCGCGTCGTGGACACTGGACGACGGCCGCGGCGCGTGGGCCCAGGACCACGCGCTGAAGCTCGCCGACGTCTGGAGGGACGAGAGCTACGGCTCCACCGGTCTGCCCACGACGGCGCCGGAGTACCCCCTCGTTGACCCGTCAGACCCCAACGTGGTCTACTTCTCGATGATCATCGAGCGCACGGGAGACGAGGGCCATGTGTTCGCCGTCGATCTGAGCACCAGGAAGGTCACGTCGTCCAGCGACAGATACAACGGCTTGAACAGCGGGAGTGAGGCCTTCAGCCAGGTAAAGTTCGTGAACTGATCATGACTGAAAGTCTTAGGTTCAACGATAACTGAGCCTGAGTGGAACAGATATATATGCTGCTGTATCAGAATTTTGTGTTTCCGCCATCGTCCTTTCTTTATGTTGGTTCAGCCCTACGAAATTCTTTTGTTACCATCTGTTCCTTTCCCTTTATTGCTATGCCTTGGCTGGCAGTATGCAATGAGATTGTTGGCTGACGCATTGGACTGCAGCCTATTTATATCCGCTAATGTTCTGTCGCAGAGACCTATGAAACAACAACAAATTTATCCACCTTCATTTGGCTTTCTCTAATGTTCCATCTCAAAAAGTCGCAGCTATGATTTTGAGGAAAGGAATTGACAACATGGCCCAATCTGCATCCCGAACCAAATTAAAGGTGCTTGTTCTTTTTCATTTTGGAGATGATCAGGACTTGTTGTTACCATTCATACAGAAAAAAAGATACTTCAATCAGACACCAAAAAACACATTTGAAATAGTGGTATCACTCCTAAGCTGATTCCTCAAATACAAAGGAAGATTAGCAGTTTTCAGCATTTGCCAGGAGATTTGTTATGTATCCAAGTGACCAAGTATCCATGACATATCAGCTCATTAGTTATGGGTGCAGCACTGCAGATGCATCTTCCAAACAAGGGGCAGTAGTAATGGCTGTATGCACAGCTCACAAGTTAGAATTCGTCAAAATTGTCAGGTACCAGGTTTGTTATACAATGTGTGTCAGCATTGGATGTATCTTCAGAAAAAAATAATGAATTATTAGATACGGATGGAAGGAAGAGTATCTGAACATAACAATTGAGAATCCAGTTCACGATTATGGGAATATTTCCCTCCACATGGCACTGACTTGGTCACACCTGAAACTAAAAGAACACCAAGAAAATACTACAAAACATGAGCAGCAGTAGAAATTCAGTAAGCCATCACTGGTTCTGAAAGACAAGCACCCCCTAAGACAGACTATTTGACCACATGATCTGAAAAAATAATATTTTCCGAAGCGTGGTCCAACATGGATTCTTTGAGCTACTCACCGACCAGTCTGACACCGAATATAAGGATACCACTAACTACAGTTCTGCAGACATGTGTCTTTCCATGTTCAAGCTGAATAACCATCCATTCCAATGCTTCATCTGCTGTTCAAGCTGTTTAGGACTGACCGATCATCCATTCCAATAGCTCCATCTGCTACGATTTCAACATTCTGTCTGTTGCAGTCCCGTGAAGCAGTGGCAAGAACGCTAGCTCAGAACACTGACCCATCCGTTCCAGTAGCTTATGTCATGGATACATGGCAAGATGACTAGTCCCTCTCCGGGAGAAAAGAGGCTCTCTCTCTCCGACACGGTCACACGGACGGTTTCGCTGCTTGCCGAAACTCGTCTCGTTACTGATCGCCTCGCCAATGGAATATGGCGTCACCAATTTGAACAACGAGGCCAAGCCGATGGCATCGACCTCGATCCATCAGAGAGAAGCCGATGACAAGCAGATAGTCTGCTCTCCTCTCCATATCGGAAAGCATTTCGTGTACTAACACCTATAAAAATGTGCAAGGCTAAGGCACGATTCATTGTCTTATCCTCGGGTTCATCGCCATGACTTCATCTGCAAAAAAGCAGAAAGTCCATGATACTGATGTCTAGTTATACAATCAATAAGCATGTTCACGCTTAGCATTCGTGCATCTTTCAAGGGTGGAGCAAGACAGTCAAGGATCGCTCCCTGGTCCATGCAACTGCAACTGCAAACCTCCAAAAAACGGTTGGTGATGACTCTGTCTAGCTAAGACATTAGTTTCTGCATCCTTGGTCGGTGTAGTGGCGCACGAGATGATCCAGCATTATTTCATATATATCCTGCAAATATAATTAGCAGGGAATCATGGACTTGGTCATGCGAAGTGTCAAGTGTGCAGCATCATAAGTTGTTTGGTATGTCAATCACGACCACGACAGCTGCATAAACATTGCAGAGTGAGTGAGGCGGCCATGGCTGGTCATGAACTTGAGGTTGAGTCAACGTCCAAGAGTCGGCATTTCAACACCACGCTGCCTCATCCACCTCTAGAACTAGGATTCACTATAAATTCTTGCAATCCACTGTTGCTGCCCCCATTCGTCAGTGTACCATGTCGCATTTAGTTCCTCGATTTCTATCTGCATTCATAGATTTTTCACTAGTACATAATTTGTCGATGTAGTTTCTCTTAGGATGAACGATGCATATGACAGGAATAAGGGAGTATACAATCTAGTTAATTTAATTTATAAATTAGATTTATAATCTGAGCGAAGTGGGACGGCGACGAGGCGGTTGGATGACTTGGATCCCCTGATGAAGATGCGTTGGCGGCACCGCGGCAGGCAGACCAGGGTGACTTTTGTGTCGTGCCATGCGTAAGCAAACCATTCTCGTCTTTCCGAGGGGTCCAATTGCAAAAGCCCCGTCATGTCATAAACAGAGGAAAAAAAGAGCAAACTCGCGCAAACACAAGTACTACTACACGAGAGACGGAGAGAGAGAGAGAGAGAGGCGCACACAGACAGAGGAGACCTCGACCTCCCCCTCCCCACATCACTTGGCCTTCTTCCCCTCCTCCTCTCTCGTCTATCCCACCCCCACCCCTCTCCCTCCTCGACTCGATCTCCGCCGCCGCCGCATCCCGCCGCGGAGCCGACGTCCCATTCTCCCGGAGCCTTCACCTCCCGTCCCCGATCCGGGGCGCCCCCGATGCGGTGCGCCCGCCGCGCGATCGCGTGACGGCACGGACGGGCGCTGCCATGGATCCCCAGGCCTCCGACGACGCCCAGGCGGCGGCGCAGCCGCAGCAGCCGCTGGAGTGGCGGTTCGCGCAGGTCTTCGGCGAGCGCGCGGCCGGCGAGGACGTGCAGGAAGGTACGTGCGTGCACGGGGCTCGAGATCCGCTCGATTTGCGTGGGGCTCTGGGGCTGGGCTCGTGCCGGCGGGCCGTGCGGGGGGCGGTACGGATCGGGAGGGCTGGGTAGAACGGTGGCGGTCGCGGTCGGATTGGAGCGGTTCCGGTCTGGAAGCTGTTGTGGCGTAGGAAATGCGCGGGCTTGATTGGCGTAGGATGGTGCTGTGGCGCTTAATCGTGTCTTGTACAATAGTTAGCGTTGGATTGTGTAGGAGCATGACTGTCGCGGGGTATGTTGGATAAATTCAGATGGTTAGTTTGCTGGTCTACTGGTAGGGTGTACGTCGCGGGAGGGTCACGACGCTGATGGAAACCGTTTTAGCCTTTAGGCGGCCTCGTCAAGCAAGCGCAAGGCTCTGACCAGGGTGTGAGGAATGTAGTCACAGAAAGCTGTTTGATTTTGTAGTACGAGGAATGCAGAAAGGTGGTGGTGAGACGATGTTTAGCTTGTGAAGCGGTGCCGATTTTGTGGGAGAAATGTTACTTCGTGATTCGCGTAGGGCATGTGATGATGTAGTGGTAGCTCGAACTGAATTGTGCATGTCGTCTGACGGCATGAAATGGAAAACGAATGTGACAAGTGTCGGTATCAGTTAGATGTTGAGCTGTACAGTCTCTTGAATTTGTCGGTTAGGGATCAGTGCGTGCTATTTGGTTGTCGACTTGCAGGAATTTTGTTGTCTTTGCTCTTTTATACATATTGGATGTATTCGCCCTGTATTGCGTCACTGAGTTCTGCACCTCTTTTGTCATACGCAGCACTATATATGGTCCATCTTTGAATTATTTTGGCACCGTGCCACATTAATGAGTTGCGTTGTTAGTTCTAAGGAGGGTGCTGGACAGCAAGCTAGCAACTAGAGGCACTCCATTAATTTGCACACTAGGTGCTATATATAGACATAGGGGCTGGCTGGTTGCTACTCCTACAAGCTTCCAGAATGTGCCAGCAGCTACAATAAGTCAGTGCTACAGTAGGGCGGTTGCTACAGTAGCCCTTCTACAAGTTTCCAGCAACACTATACTAGTTAGCACTACTGCATTCTAGATTATTCCAGGAACACAAGGTTTACTCTAACATTCTCCCCCTAATCCTTGTGTTCCTCACTTCATCTTGAGTCTTGACTATTCTATTCTAGCAATCTCCCCCTAATCACGACATGGTGCTCTCCGCAATTACAGCAGCGTTGACTCGGCGTCGGCGTCGGCAAGCAATGCCTTCTCCTTCCTTGGCTGGTGGCAGTACCTTGTGATGTGACCCCTCTCGCCGCAGTTGAAGCAACATCCTCGGTGGCGCCCACTAGCACCGGAGCTTGTGCTGCTTGCGTCGTCGTTATCTCCATCATAGCCGCCACTACGGCCACCTCTTTTCTTGCAGCGACGCCGCACAGCACCGCCACGCCCATGTTCCTTGCTGCCACGCTGATGACAGCGCTCCTCCTCCCACTGCTCCTCCGTGAGCAGCAAGCGCGCGACGCCTCCACTGGCATCAGCCACCTCTTCATCAGCAGAGCGATCCTCCGCCGGGCGCAGCCTTCCAACGAGCTCCTCCACGGACATGGAGTTCAAGTCAAGGAGCGTCTCGATCACCACTGCGATCTGGTTGAACTTCTTGGGGAGCACGCGCAGGATCTTCCTCACCACGCGACCCTCCTCCATCTTCTCCGGCGACACACGCCACTCTTCATCTCTGGCGACATACGCCACTCTTCTCCGGCTCCGGCGACACACGCCGTCTTCTCCGGCTCCAGCGACACACGCCGTCTTCTCCTCCTCTGGCGACACACGCCGCTTCTCACCGGCGACACACGCCATTGAGCGCATCATCCCCAGCAGGACCGACACACGATCCACTGCTGCAGGGCCTCCACTAGATTGCAAGCACGGACCGACACATGGTGCGGCGACCCAACGCACGCCACCTTGTGCTGGCCACTACCAGCATCCTCCAACAAGGTCTACATCCAACCTAGGCTCTTGATACCAATTGTTAGTTCTAAGGAGGGTGCTGGACAGCAAGCTAGCAACTAGAGGCACTCCATTAATTTGCACACTAGGTGCTATATATAGACATAGGGGCTGGCTGGTTGCTACTCCTACAAGCTTCCAGAATGTGCCAGCAGCTACAATAAGTCAGTGCTACAGTAGGGCGGTTGCTACAGTAGCCCTTCTACAAGTTTCCAGCAACACTATACTAGTTAGCACTACTGCATTCTAGATTATTCCAGGAACACAAGGTTTACTCTAACATGCGTTCATACTACCTTCTCTTATTAAAAATGGAAACTTTTTATATCCAGAACTCAAGTTTCTAACTATAGTTATGGAAGTTTGTGAATTCTTAGGTCCAAGTCAGAACAAGCTGCTGTTAAAGTAGGTTCATGATGTCGGTTTTGGATGTCTTTGTGGTTTATTTAATTTCCTACTATTTTAGAGTCGAGTTGAATGTTATGCATAGCAATCTTTAGATATTCCTGTCTGCTTGCCTAATGCGTTCTTGCTTTGTGAGTGAGCTTGTTGATTATTCGGTGCTTAGCCTTTTTCCTATAATTTGGGACTTGGAAGGGTACCTATTTTATACTCTGATATTGTCATATAAGCCTACTTTCTATATCTTTTCCTTATTTAAGTAGGCGAGGAATGCCATCTTTTTCTGGGAGGCAAGTTACAAGTGTTGCCTCAAATGCTAATTTTTGTCATGCTGTATTTCTACAGTTGACATCATCTCTGCAATCGAGTTTGATAGATCCGGTGATCATCTTGCCACCGGCGATAAAGGAGGACGTGTGGTTCTGTTCGAAAGGACAGATGCTCGGGATGTAAGCGCCTCATATTTGAACCTATCTTGGTTTTCGTTTCAATGTGTTGCCTATTAAAGTTTTTTCTATCAGCAGAATGCCAGCCGAAGGGATCTGGAGAGACAAGATGTTCCAATTACTAGACACCCGGAGTTCCGATACAAAACTGAATTTCAGAGTCATGAACCCGAGGCATGCTGATAAGCAGAACTTTTCTGATATTTCATCAATAAGTTTCTATTACCATGAAGTTACATTCATTCAAACAATAAAACTGAGAATTTCCTTTCAGAATAAGATGTCAGATGAAGTTTTTAAGCTACGGTCATGATACTAATTCTGTCTTTCATATTAAAATTTGCACTTCTGAGCACAAAACAGATCATTGTAGTACTATGTGCTATTCCTGTTTCCTTTCTGAAACATGGTGTTTAGAACATTATGTTGGTGTTCTTATTTTTATGTTATTCTTGTAGTTTGACTATCTCAAGAGTTTGGAAATAGAGGAGAAGATCAACAAGATTAAGTGGTGCCAGACAGCCAACAATGCTCTCTCGCTTTTATCTACAAACGACAAAACAATCAAATACTGGAAGGTATGCAAGAAAAAAAATGTTAAAGCATGCCGATTTCTTTTCAATCCCAATTCATCCTTACAGTTGTACTTAGTGTAAGTCTAGCCCTGACATGGTGGAACTGCAGCCCTTGTTGAATTTCAGTGTACATATCTTTTCCCTTGCTGGTATTTCAGTAGGGGTTTTTGTTGAACTAAATTTTTTGACATTGTTGGGGGGGTTGGGGGGGGGGGGGGGGGGGGGCTTGATATATTTAGAATCTTTCTGCCATCCTAAAAGTAAAACGAGTTTATTTGGATATAGGAATATATGATACCAGTTACAGCATGCTCTTAATCTTTGCAAGCATAGACAATATTTGTGGCTTTATTTGGATATATTTTTTGAATTGGTTTTCAGTTTGGTTATTCATTGCCTTACTTACTATGCAGGTGCAAGACAAGAAAGTAAAACGAGTTTCAATCATGAATTTGGACACTTCCCAAAGTGCAGGAAGTAGTACCACCGCTAATGCAAGCACAAGTAGTTCTCAGGCACCTCTTCCAAATGGTGGATGCTCAGAAAAATTAAGTTGCCTGAGCACCGATTTCTCATTCCCTCCTGGCGGATACCCATCACTGCGTTTGCCTGTGGTAGTTATACTTGACCTTTGTTTATATTTCATTTGTATACCTATGAAGTTGATATTATATTATTTCTTAGTGCAAGCTATGAAGAACTGCTGTTGTCTGGTTCAACTGACTTGATTCAACTCACATGCAGGTTACAAGTCTAGAAACAAACCCTGTTGCTAGATGTCGACGTGTATATGCTCATGCTCATGATTACCATATAAATTCTATTTCAAATAATAGGTCAGTCCTTCCATGATACTGAAGTTTATTTTCTCAACGGATCCTGTTGCACTTTTCCCCCCCTCATGAGTTGCATGTCTTTTCCCTGTGTGCTGCTAGTGCTTCATATCTTTAGGTCTCTGCAACTGTGCTGCAATCTTTTACACTGTCTGTACTTTTAGATGCGGAAACTGAATCTAAGTTTTGTTTTCAAGAAAATTCTAGTTTCAGTTGGTATATATCACTCATATATTACCTTCTTAATAAGTACTCGCTCCAGTCAGCAAAGAGAGTTGTTTGAAGTCTGCTCCAAAAACCAAGGCGTCATTACTAGGCTAAAATTGTGACCATGCAGTCCTCCTTCCCTTTCCATCACACGCATAACTAATCCAAGACTCAAAGCTGGCCTGCATGCAGAAGCATCAATAGCAAGCATAGATGTATATGTTTACTCTTTGTTAATTTTGTTTTGATACAATAGCTCAACAAAGTTCTCCGTCCTTTAGATCCCAAATACTCCAATGATGTAGTCTGTGAGCATTGTGTTGATATTGTTTGTCATTTGTGAATCTGCAGTGATGGTGAGACATTTATATCAGCAGATGATCTGCGAATAAATCTATGGAACTTGGAAATAAACAGTCAGAGCTTTAACATTGTTGATGTGAAGCCTTCGAACATGGAAGATCTAACTGGTAATTCCACTTACTCTCATTTTAGCTTAATGAATTCAACATGGTGCAAATTGACTTTAGGGAGGGTTCTCTCACCACTTGTAATCACAAAGCATAGCTGTATTGCTTGTGTGGCACGATGACATACTGAAATACGCCATTTATATGCATCATACAGTTAAAATAGTTCAATAAGTATCATGTCACTCTATTCCAGGATAGTAGTATGAATATCTATTAGAACATACTTAAGAATTAGGATTGGGATTTGTCCCAGACAGTTATTTGGGTTGCCACCAAGTTTTCCCTCACAAGATATGACCTTCTTGTGGTTTTTGGATCACCATTGTTGTGGTTTTCACCATTTAGCCTCTGAACCTAGCTGCCAAGGATTTGTGATCTTTCCAACACTTGATGCAAGTTATTTTTGTTTTGGTGTCGCTTTGTTAGAAGGCTTTTGTTCTATGGAGACTGAGGAGGAATCTACTTTTTGCAAAAAGTATTGTCTTTCCTGGTTGGTCCTGCAATCTTTTGAGGTTCTTTGACAGGGACAGATGTAGAACCCCCTTAGTTGAATGAGTTCAGACGGCATCAAGGTCTTTCCATGTTAACTTAAGGTTCAGACAGACATCAACATTGGGTGACTCAAAAAAAAAAAATGCACGTGCGTCACCCGCTATGCCATATTATAGTCCATGGAATTAAAAAATAGAGCAAATTGGGTTGTACCAGTCTAAAGAGTGTACACTCATGTAACTTTTGGGCCACTGTTCGTGCTAGTGCTACTATAAGGAGTAACAACTACAGTGGATGAGTTTGAGTCTTACAAAATTTGTAAACAATAGTAGAAATTGTAAAATTACAATGTTGTGAAACCATTCTTCAGGACGAGTCTTCCATGTGTCATTCAAATAGTTTCTTCTATTTATGGTCAAATTTAGAATTTAGAACCATCTTTTAATGTAATCTTTCTCACCAAATAGTAGAAACGCAATATTAAAAAGGTAATTTGCATACGAGTTAAGCCATATTGAAATTTGGTATGGGCCGGTTCTTCATGTGGGAGATAGGTGATAATTGCTGAATATAAGAGTTACCCAACTGAATGGAATGAAATTGCTTTGTATGAGAGTTACTCGGCTGAATGGATTGAAAACTATCTGATGTGGAGTTTTTTATTTTCCTTTGTTTAATATAATTATGATCTTGCTCCATGGCTATTACAATAATTAGAAATCTTGTAGGTTCATTTCTTTACAATCACCCCAAGTATTGTTCATGCTTATTCTTTCCTTGGCATGTGCGCTTCATGATGCAATCCTGTTTATATTTCAGAGGTGATTACATGTGCGGAGTTCCATCCAAACCATTGTAATATGCTGGCTTATAGTAGCTCGAAGGGTACTATCCGACTTATTGATCTGCGACAATCAGCATTGTGTGACAACCATTCCAAGATGTTAGTTATTCCCCTTGCACCTTCTCCCTGTAACATTTTATCCTTATATGCTGGACCACATTGGAAACTTTTATTAAGGGTTGGAATGTGTACTGTTATTTATATTGCAAAAGATTTTATAGATTCTTTTTGAGTTAACAAAAGCCCTGCAAACAGATTTGAGGAACATGAAGCGCCTGGATCTAGATCCTTCTTTACAGAGATTATTGCGTCGATTTCGGACGTAAAGTTTTCAAGGGATGGTAGATATATTCTGAGCCGTGATTATATGACTCTGAAGGTGTGTTACTAGCTTCTCTATGTTATTTTTAACTCAGTCCTTGGCCTGTCTTAAACTTGTAGTTTTGTCCAAATATTTTTACTGTACTTAATATCATGTGATGGTTTTAATGATTTGGGACTGCTAAGACAGAAGTTAAACTCAATGTAATGTTACAAGTAGTTCCAGTGGTGTTAGCTTGTGTGTTAAATCAGCATGCATGATCAGAAACTTTTTTATTACTTGACCTATGCTTAGTAAATAACTTGAATAGATTATGAGCTTACTGCTTACTTATAGTTTCCTTGATGCCAGTCCTCTTCTCAGTCCACTCTGATCTGCTTAAAAGCTGTTTGATTGTTGGTAGCCTGTTTGTGGATACAATTATATTAATACTGCTTAAAACAAAGACATGCCATAGAATTTAATTATTATATTCAGTATGTTGAATTCAATTTAATGTAAAAACGTTTAAATCTTTTCTGTTCCGTCAGCTATGGGATCTAAACATGGATTCAGGTCCTGTTTCAACCTTCCAGGTTCATGAACATTTAAGACCTAAGGTGAAGTCTTCTCAACTGAAAGATTAATAAATAAGCCATGGGATGACCAATATGTACTTTAATTGTGTGCTATCACTGTTTTCAGCTTTGTGATCTGTATGAGAATGACTCAATTTTTGACAAGTTTGAGTGTTGTCTTAGTGGGGATGGACTTCGTGTTGCAACTGGTTCTTATGGGTATTTCTTTAGCTCAGTCTACATGTGCATTCTTGTAGTTGCAGCATCTTAACACTTTATTTTACTGGTATGTTTAAATGCAGTAATATATTTCGCGTCTTTGGTTGTACTCCTGGAAGCACAGAGGCAACTACTTTGGAAGCAAGTAGAAATCCCATGAGGTAAGCTTTCAATCTTACACACCATTTTCCTTTGTCGCCATGGGCCAGGTTTGATGTGAGGGTTTGCAGTTTTGCACTACCTTTATGCCCCCATTACCAGGAATCTTATAGATGGACCCCACTAGGGACATATATCATTTGATGTTGAATAAATTATTTTCTGGAGCCATACCTGAAGAGAAGAAGGATTCTCCGCTAGTTATTTGTATGTGGTGCTCCTTGCCATCCTTTTTTGTGGGAATGTGGCCTGGGAAGGGTGATGACTGGTGGATAAAACATATCTCCAACCAGGAAACGTGTTTCTCATATCTGTTTTGAACTTTCATGAAAACAGCCTTATCAGTAGGACTACTTGCAAAAGTGAAGCCCCTTCTTTCTTTACAAATATATATTTCCCTGTTCCATTGAAGTCACAGTTGTTTTGAACTCGAGCAGTTTGCTACACACCATATTATTGTTTGTTTTTGAACTTGTTCTTAACATTGCTGTTGCCGTATGGAGTCCTGTAACTGTAATACTAAGCTTTGTCTTGTTGGTTTTTTGGGTGCCATTAGGCGTCAGATTGCTAATCCAACAAGGCCCACACGAACACTGACTTCTTTCACCCGTGGTGTTCGCAGAGGTGAGTCTATTCAACATTGATATGATTTTTTTTTCCCATGAGCAGCAGTTATTTTGTGCATCCAGCCCCCAAACTCACCTAATATGCCACAGGTGGAGAAAATTCAGGTGTTGATGCCAATGGAAATTCATTTGACTTCTCCACGAAGTTACTCCATCTCGCTTGGCACCCGACTGAGAATTCCATCGCATGTGCTGCTGCAAATAGCCTGTATATGTATTATGCGTAGAGGATGTCCTACAGAATTTGTTGTTTTTTTGGCTTGCTCTCCGTGAAGGCCCAGGGCCTTTCAACTGCAACCAGAGAGATGGTGCAGGACATTTTCGTCAGTTCCTTCCCGCGGGGCCAGAAGAAGCCGCTGATGCCCTCAAGATCACTTGTTGCTATGCTAACGGACTGCGGCCATGTTGATTCTTTAGTAAATGTGTAAATTATAATTCTAATCATGGAAAGTTTTGGTTCCAAGATGTGGTCGTAATTGCTTTATCCAGAGTCAGCAGTGGAAGGGACAGATCGAAGATAAATTCCACATTGAAGGACTCGAGCAAATCCGCATTGCAGTGGCTGTATGATTCACTATTGTTCCCATGTAACGCCATCTAGACAGGGCTAATCTTGTTTTGGATCTTGAATGTCTGAACGATAGATATTACTCAGTTATTGTAGCAATTCATCTTCATCTCAGTTCTATTCGTTGTACTCTTAAAATAAGTCAGCACCGATGTAATTGTGCTCTTGTTTTTTTCCCCCTTACTCTGAACATGTCTCTTGTCCAAATGGTTGTTTAGAACAGTTACGTGATTTCTAAATCTCACTTTGAATTACAGAATAGTATGTAACAAAGTGTTCTCGTCATCTTTTGCTTTCTACTTCGCAAAAAGCCATACCATTCTTTACTCCATTTACATGTATCAGGTCTTGAAATGTTTCAGAGCACGGTCATGTCATGTATTTCAAAGTTCCACTTGCTTCATAATTTACGGTTGGAATGTTCAATAAACTTTTGTGATGTTTTGGTTTTGAAACAATAGCATTTCTGTTAATTTAATAAATAATCACATTCTAAGATGCGTATCTCTTTGTACTATCCTGTTCTTACTCATTGCCGTTAAAATTCAAGCGACTGTCACGCTTACCTTCACTAATCATTTTATTTAACCCTGGTACAGTGACAGTCAAATTGAAAACGTCATCTTGCGATCGCTCTGACGAAGCTGGTGGCCCTATTCTACTGAAGCACAGGCCAAGAAGCCCTAGCCTGCATGCAAAATGCAATTGCCAGTTCCATATGGTGGTGAAGTGAAAGAAGTTTCAAGAATACGCCTCCATCATCTTGTGTACGCCTCCGTGGGTAGTTTACATGAAACCGGAGGGCCCTGCCACCCTGGTGGAGAACCACCCGATAATAAAGCCCAAAAATCTCGAGCTTGTCTTCCTCCGTCCCGCCAAACAGTTAAACCCTACCCGCATCCGCCGTCGCCGCCGCGCCAACCTTTTTCTCCGTCGTCTTTGTCTTCACCGCCATGGGTAAGCAAGCCTTCGCCTCCATCTCCTCAATCCGCGACCGGATCCAAAGCCTTGGTGTGGGGATCTGACTTGGTGTGGCGATACGCGATGGTGCAGGAAAGGTGCACGGGTCGCTTGCGCGCGCGGGAAAGGTGCGCGGGCAGACGCCCAAGGTGGCGAAGCAGGACAAGAAGAAGAAGCCCCGAGGACGCGCCCACAAGAGGATGCAGTACAACCGCCGCTTCGTCACCGCTGTCGTTGGCTTCGGCAAGAAGCGCGGGCCCAACTCCTCTGAGAAGTAGATCTCCAGGTGAAAAGGGGATTAGAATGAGATGTTCTCTTTTGGGTTACGGATGATGTATGGAATGTGGAGAAGGAACTTGTAGTGTGTCTGTTCTGGTTAGCCTTGGTGGATTATTTGTGTTGGCCAGAATTCTTTCTACATTATCATTAACAGTTATGTTACTGCTTGCATTTCATTTCTGGCAAAACTTTTTTTTCTGCTAGGAGACTTTGGCATGATGATATGCTGCTGTGTGGTTATGTGGGTTTTGCTAACTTGAGTAATCGCTAGAGTTGAACCATTAAACGGTTTTCTGAGCTACGTTTATTGGAAGAATCTGTGATATTCTTACAGATTCCAAAGTGTATTGGGTGTGTTAAATTGACAGGCTGCAAAGCTTCTGCTACATAACATGTCTAACAATGCAGCATGGTGTTTTATTATGTTTGGTGAATAAGTGAATTTAACAAAGCATGATGTTTGATTATGCAGGGGAATTTATAATCTTTTGAACTTTCTTGGCCGATAGAAATGCCTAACCGTTTTGCGCAATTGGACTGACAATGATGATTGATGAGATTTAGGTTGTTATTTGCTCCTTTCATCCTTTGCTAGTTGCACTTCTTTCGACCAAAGTGTGGCAGTAGTTTGATTGACGAGATTTAGGTTGTTATTAAAGTTGATGTCTCTTTTGTAATGCAATATTTGTAAGGTGTCTATCTCATCTGAATTGTTCTGATCCGTTCCCGAATATAATCCAACCCCCCCCCCCCCCCCCCCCCACCCCGCGATTTTGTATCAGTTAGAATGGTTCCTTTTCAGTAATGCATAAGATTAGTGCAGATGATGTTCTGTGTGACACATTATTCAGTTGGTTTAATTGACTCCAGATTATATATTAGCTTGTTCGTTCAGTGTGGTGTTGTCCTAGATTCTCAGGGCTGATTATTTTCACATACCACCAGTTGCCACAATCGATAAGGTGTCGATCAAACTACTGCCACACTTTGGGTTTCTAGTACTCCCTCTGTTTCAATTTATAAGCAGTTCTGGCTTAGTACCAGATTCATTGAACATTCTCTGAACATGGACAAGCATTGTCCAGGTTCAGAGAATGTTTAATGAACCTGGACACCTAAAAACATAGCCAGAACTGCTTATAAATTGAAACGGAGGGAGTACTATTTTCTCTGGAGCCATTTTGAGTGTTTGTTGGATGCTGATTCGTGGTGGCGACATTATAGTCTTTTAGATCTGGTAAGTGTTAATGTTTTAAGTCTACAATAACATGTGGTAGCCATAGGCTTTAAAAGTGGAAGATAATGTTTTTTTCCGATTGAATACCTGTGTGGGTTAAGTTGAAATGGTCGATTTTGCCTGTCTATATCTCCAGTTCCTTCTGAGAAAGTGATACTAATTGGAGGGATATGTTATGCCTATAATTGGAGTTGGAGGGATTTGATCACTGCAATAGAAGTAGTAGAGTAGTGACGCACTAAAGTTTTGTTGCAGTGATCAAGCATGGGTGTCAGATATCTGAAATATAATGATTATTTTCTGGCTTTCTGCCGCCATGTAGCTGGTACCGGAGGCGTTGGATGTCCCCTGTTTATGTTGCCACTGAGAATGGCAAACGCTTTATCGCATGCAATTTTCAATGCACAAGTCTATAATCTGGTGAAATAGCGTAAACTAGTGTTTGCAAAACCTGCTATTATTTTGCAAGCGAGTGGCCCCCGATTAGCTTAGGCGTCATGTAGAATGAGGTCACACGAAGAAATTTGTGTCAGCTATGCCAGTTGCGTAGCAGCAACGAAAAGGAGCGTAGGATGCGAAATGAATCATGAAGGTGCTTTGACATGACGAAAAGTGATGCGACAACAGCTGCGATGTGCAGGAAAAAAGATAGTGGAAAATCATGTGGTTAGTGACTTGGGATCAAGGGGGCTGGTGGTTTCTGTCTAACTTCTGACGGTCTTGTTAATTTTATCGCCATCACGTGATTCAACAACTGGCTATTGGTACCAATCCTTCTAGTCAATTGCTAGCGGCGACTAGAGCAGATCTGCATCGGAGAAGGAAAACCGTTGCTGGTCCGCGTGATCCGAAAAGAATATCATCGGTGAGGAACGAGTACGGAATACGGATGAGTACCATGAAAGCTGTGCCTGGGATATGTTGAGAACAGACGTTTGAGAAGTCCATACATTCCAGATATCATGGTCCTCTTGCCTCTCAAAATATCATGGTCCTCTTGCCTATCAAATTGTTGCCACTACCTTGTCAGATGCTCAAAGAACTCCTTAGCTTTCTAAAAACCATAAACTAAATGCATAATGCATGATTGGTGGCATGAAAAGTGAAAAAAAAAGCGAGGTCGCTGTGGAAGTGGCGGACAAGATTTTGATTGAAGGGAATATTGTGTTGCTACCCATAGTTTCCCTCCTAATTGCGTTTTACCTCTCTCTTTTTTTAATTTTGCACTTTTACTTCTAATTTTTCAAGTTGAAGCGTGATTATATTTACTAAGGTTAAACTTTTTCTTCGTTTGATTTAGGGGCGCAAACCGTAAATTGTAAGGGTAAAATCACAGTTGGGAAGCAAATCAGTATTAAAAACACAATAGTTCCTTGATTGAACATGGGTAATTCATTTGGTGAAAGGAATGTTGCTGTCAGCAACGAACTTTGTGTCCTATGGGTGGTTTTATGCCTTAGAACACAATTGTTCTCTACAAGCGTTGAGCAATTTTCTTCAGAATTGTTTTTTTAAAAAAAACAAATATTCTTGGCATGAAAGGATGTTTACCAAAATTACTGATAACTCGCGTTATTCATACAGATGAAGGAACAAATCCAATGCAGGACATGCAATGTCTACCCTACTGTTCTAAAACTAAGCTCCAGCTTGTCAATCTCAAGGCACGGGATAGAGATCAGTTATCAATCTCATGAACTCATGGTAAAAAAAATATGTTCTTTTGATAGAAAAGAAGGAATATTGACAAGTTAGAGCTCAGTTGTCAATCCTTGCTTCTTAAAAGGAAAAAGGTCCAGCAATATTCGATGCTTCATCATGAAAGATAGGACAGCACTCTTGGGATATGTTTGATTGCTCATCGTTATCTGTATCTAGCATCCGAATGATTTTTTTTTCTGCATCCTCTGGAATGGCCCATAGGTTGTCGCGTGACAAAAACAAGATAACCCTCGAGCTTTTAAAGAAAGAAATAAAAGATCACGCTAATAATTTTATTAATCCTTTCGTACTAGTATGAGCACATAATCTAAAATCGCCGGCTATCAAAACTGTACTTTTGTTGTTCAGTACTAGTGTACTTCCGTAGTGGCAAAGGCATCATTAGGAATTCTAGAAAGGTATCAATCACAAAAATTAATTAAATCCTGATTCATTCAAATTGATAGCTATGGGGGCGTTCGGCGCACCCCGTCACATCAAAGAGAATCTTACTATTTAATCATATTTTTATTAATTTAATGACAAAACCTATGTCACGACCCCCCTCTAAATCACGAGACGAATCTAATAAGCCTAATTAATCTATGTTTTGCTACAGTGATGCTACAGTAACCGTCGTCTAATCACGCCTTAATTACCCTCATTAGATTCGTCTCGCGATTTCGAGCGGAGTCCTGAAATTAGTTTTGTAATTAAACTTTAATTGTAATCACAATATTCGTTGGAAAAACCCTCTAAAGTTTAGACCCCGTGCGCCGAACACCCCCTATGTGTGTTTTGTAGTAAAGCTTAGTCCCTATCTGATGTGACACTTAATAATTTTTTTTTTGCGGTGGTGACACCTAATAATTTAATCATGGGATAATCAAGCACTCAGGAAAGGAAGGGAAACAGTCCTTTCATGGTAGGTGGGCGACCGGCATAAAGTACAAGCCAATGCCATTTCTATTACTAAGGTACATGTCTTAGTCGTTGACAGTGACTTGACCCGTGTCACTGCGTACTCTGTGAACCACATTGCGGTTAGCCTGGTATTATCTTGTTCTCTGAGAAAAAACTGATGGTCAATTTTTAAGAAATGGCTTTGCCATAATTTTTGCTGTCCTGTCCAAATACGATAGTATTTCTTCTTTTAAAGTACGATAGTATTCGTTTACATGATGATCTACGACAATAAACGCTTCAATCAATCAGGTGCTACGAGTTACACCTGCTACTCCGAGGGGTGCCTCACTACTCACACGGGTTAACGAGTTAATTAATCCAATCACCGGGGGTTGGGATGAGCAGCTAGTGATGGACACGTTTTGGCCTGAAGATGCTGAAACTGTTCTCACGATCCCTATTGGCGAGGGCATGCCAGATTGGCCGGCTTGGCATTATGATAGTACTGGACGTTTCTCGGTTAAATCAGCATATAAACTTGCCGTCCAGAACAGGGACAGAGAACAAGCCAGAGATGCTTCAACATCAAGCACAGCGGGCCCAACTGGGAATGGCTTTCCTTGGCATAAAATCTGGCAACTCAAGGTAACAAATAAGGTTAAGATGTTCCTTTGGCGGTTCGCACACAACAGCTTGCCGGTGCGCAGAAACTTGAAGAGAGGTGTCAAAACTGAAACCATGTGCCCTGTATGTCAACGACTGGACGAGGACTGTGGTCACTTGTTCTTCAGGTGTAAACAAGCACGAGCATGGTGGCGAGTGATGAACCTCGACCACACCCGGCACATACTTTTCAGTGTCAGTCCGGGAAGGAAGTGCTTGAAGAAATCTGGAAGATGGAGCATGCAGGCTGTTCGTTTGGCTGTTGCTGCGGCTGTTTACTGTAGCTGCTGCAGGAGAAATAACTGCGAACACTGTAGCTGCTGCAGGAGAAATAACTGCAGACACTGTAGCTGCTGCAGCAGCCGGCTGCAAAAGCAGCCAGCCGAACAAAGCCATGATATGCAGCTCAGAATTGTTACCTTCGTGTGGAGATGGTGGACAGCTAGAAACAAGGCAAATGCTGGCGAAAGAATGTGGTCTTTGGGCGAGATTTGCAGCTCGGTCGAATTCCATCTGGGAAATTACCAAAGCCTGGCAAAGAGACAGTGTCAAAGAGTAATGCGCGCGATGGAGTCCGTAGGGTGAAAACATCTATAAGCTGAACGTCGATGCCTCCTTTCTCGATTCATCGAAAAGAGGAGGATGGGGATTTGTTGTGCGTGACCAGAATGGAGCTTTTCTGGAAGGTGGTGCAGGTAATATCCCGCGAGTCGCGAACGCATTGCATGCTGAGGCGATTGCAGCGCTGAAGGGACTGGAGAGAGCTGCCCATCTTGGGATGGATCGCGTTCAACTCGAGACGGATGCTGCTATGCTGGGGCGGGCCCTTACTTCTGACGCCATGGACCAAAGCCGGGAAGGAGGACTCTTCAGGAGAATCAGAGATGTTATGCGATTCAGTTTTTCTTTGGTTTTGATCTCTGTTTGTCCGAGATTATGTAACAGAGTGGCAGATGCTCGCCCGTGGTGTAAGTGCTGTGCCTGATGGCGAGCATGTGTTCTGGTGCCAGGCACCAAGCTTTGTAACCGAACTAGTCTCAGCCGATTTGCCTGCTGCTTGTGGTTAATGAAAGCATGAGTCTCAAAAAAAAAAAAAAACCCTTCAATCAGGTGTGCACTTGATAAAAAAAAACATGATGTTCGCCGATCTTAGTATTTGTAAACATTGGAATTTAGTATTTGTAAACATTGGAATTTAGTGCTCTCGTTGTGTTTCTTAATTTGTTAATTTGAGGACGAACTAGCTCCTTTTTTTTATCGTCCTTTGGATAACTTTAGCTAATGTTAAGTAAGCTTGTGTCAGCGACAACAGAAGAAAATTTTATAAAACCTTAACGTTCTTGTCACATTAACTTTGTTGCTCTAATGAAGTACTAATTCGGATCAAATTTTAAGTTAGTTCCCCGTAAAAAAAAGTTTTAAGTTAGTTCTTGATCTTATTTTGGATTGAGTTCCCTCCGATGCCAGAGCACGACGACAGAACGTCCCGTCCCGTCCCGTCCGGGCAGGCCGGACCCAACCGGGCCCTGCCAAGCCAGGATGGTGACGGGGCGGACGTCTGGCGAGCCCGGCCGTCCACGTGTTCCCTTTTTCGAGGCCGCCACCTTCCCCCGCGCTTTTGGGCGTCAGCGCCCCCGCAGTCCAACACACCGCCCGCCCCGCATCATCACTCAAAAGCTCCCACCACCACCTCACCGCCGCCTCCTGCCCGCCGCCGCCGCCCACACCCCCAGGCCTCGCACGCCCCCAACCCCGAACCGAACCTTCTAGAACCTTCCTCCCATGGTCCCGCCCCCGTCCATGGCCTCCCCGGCCTCCGATCGGGCCGACGGGAGCGAGCCCGTCTCGGCCCTCCGCCTCCGCCGCGCCGCCGACGCCGACGCCGACGCCGGCGACCGCTCTGGCGAAGCATCCAGCGGCCGAAGGGAGAACGGCGAGCCGCACCCTCCACAGCAGGAGCAGCCGCCGCAGCACGAGATGTTCTGCTACCGCGCGTCGGCGCCCGCCCACCGCATCGTCAAGGAGAGCCCCCTCAGCTCCGACGCCATCTTCCGCCAGGTGAGGGGTGCGCCATGGCGTAGGCTCGTCGTTCTCGTGATCCCGTCCACCTCCTGCGACTGCAGAACTTGCAAGTTTTTGCTGCTTCGAGTTAACCTTTTTTCCTCCAAATCACGCTTCTCCTGCTGTGATTACTAATTAGCGTGTTGCTTGCCTGTTAGCCTCTCGCTTGCTTGGTTATTCATTTGTGGGCATCCGAATCGCGGATAGATTTTGCGCGTGTTCAGGGCAGGGGCAATTCGTTTCGTGGGGGCATCTTCTGCTGGGGATTGAGGTCGGTGTTTGCTCGTTTTGGGGATCAGGGGACAAGTGCTGGGGCGCCGGGTGCATGCCATGCAGAATTTAGCATGGGGGCGACGCAAACAGCAACCAACGAGCGTTAACTGTTGCCATTAGCGGAGCTTGGTGCGTTGCGTTGATATGGGTGGGGGGCAAATCAGTAACTGGATGCTTGGTACCGCACAGATGTACATAGAGTTATTGGGATGTCTGAATAGAGAGAATTTGGTCAGAGGCCTCAGGTTTAGAGCTGCAGGGCTTCTAATGTTTGACTTATGAAATTGCATTTCGTGCCTTATGGTTCATGCTGATAGGATGTATGATGCTGTCTTTCATGTTTGGGGCATTGCACCTGTCCGAGGACCATAGGAGTAACTGTACATTTTGTCGCTTGGCCCTCCATTTTTGACTAGGCCCATTGTTGCACGCCTTTTTGGTTGCATACACTCCAAATCTGAATAAGACCATACTGAGGTCGAATGTGGAGTTCTGGTTGAGTGCCAATTCAAATAGTAACCTAGTCCTCTGAGCTCCATGTATGTTTTTACACACATTCGTTCAGCATTATACAGTTGAGTCCATGCGAAAAGTTCAATAGTGATATTAGTACATCAAATTTCATTTTCTTTTAAGTGAAGCATGCAGTTCCTATTCTTCTCGTAACTTATAGTTAATCCTGTTCTTGAAAGCCTCCATAGAAAACTGTAGTAGTGAACGGTTCAACAATATGGTAGAGGGCTCAACCAGGAACAATTGGAGAGTAGTTTTCACTCTGTGATGTTGCTCAGATATTTGGTTTGATTTGTTTACAAGCTTATTGGAACCATGCTTTGTTACATATGGGCCGCTGCCAACTATAGGCGAGACTGTTTTTCAGTTATTTTTCATTCAGTTTGTATTTCAGTCTGATTCATTTTTTCACTCCTGCATAATATTTCTTGATGAAACAAAAAAAAAACAAAATCTAAATAGTTTGCCTGATTGCAGAGCCATGCAGGTCTTCTGAATCTATGCATTGTTGTGCTGATTGCGGTGAACAGCAGGCTCATTATTGAGAATTTAATGAAGGTCTAGTTACTTTCTTTTTACATATCCCTCATTTTCATATATTGCTCCCTTAATCATCCCTTCCAGAAGTGGCTTCTGCCTTTGCTTTTTCTGCGCACTTGACTAGAGTACACCTAACACATTTTCGTGTTTTAAATATGCTGCTACAGTATGGCCTATTGATAAGGGCTGGATTTTGGTTTAGCGCGAGATCACTGGGAGACTGGCCCCTTCTGATGTGCTGGTATATATGTTTAGTCTAGTCATTCAGTTCCACTGGGTTTGAATTAACAGTTATACTCTGTATAGAATATCTAATCTGTGCATTGCAGCCTCACCTTACCTATTTTCCCAGTTGCTGCGCTCACAGCTGAGAAGCTGATTCAAAGAAAGTTCATTAGTGAACATGTAAGTTTGTCGCATAAATCATCTATTCATCGTCGGCAACTGTTCAACATTAATGTTCCTTCAGTGAACATGATGTTTTACTTTTTCTTATGTATGGCTTGACTGTCATAGATAATTATCGAGGCTAAACTATTCTGTATGATTTAGACCTTTTCCAATACCATATGGTTTGTCATTGTACCGTTTATGACTTCTGTACACCTGTTTGCAGGTGGTTATTCTTCTCCATATCATTATTACAACATCTGTCATTGTCTATCCAGTTGTCGTGATTCTTAAGTAAGGATATTTCTTTTTGACTTTGCAGTTTATTTGGGCATCTACTTTTGACATCCGTTGAGCTCTTGTATTTGATGGTACGGGATATGTTCAGTTCGTTTCTATAATTAATTTGCTAATCATGCTTTATCTGCAAACTAAATTCATGTGTGGTAAATTTTAAGAATGTTCTGTTAACAATCGATTTTAAGAATGTTTATCCGTTCATGCGTTATATTATATAAATTTGTGTTATTGCCAATCATGTTACGTCAAAAGATAGTGTCTCGTGTACAAGTTCTGGATTCTCGCCTCAGTTACATTTAAATGTTTCAGGTGTGACTCAGTTGTATTATCTGGGTTTCTGCTAATGTTCCTTGCAAGCATCATGTGGCTGAAGCTTGTCTCATATGCGCATACAAACTATGACATAAGGGTATTGTCCAAAAGTATTGAAAAGGTAACATGTTGACACGTTGGCTACATAAATTTTTTTTTTGGCTAACAAGTTGCCCATTTCTCAACCATAAATTGTTGACCTTAAAATCAATTTTATTCCTTTTGCTTCAAAAATGATTCTACAGAGCCTAAATCATGTCCTCCTTCCTGTTTAATCTTTTTCTGTTTCATCAATTTATAGCTTGCAAATTTTTTTAAAAAATTTATTTGCATAGTCTAACCAGATATTTACTCTCAAGCATGGATGTGTCTATCATTGTATTATTTGTTTCATTTTTCATCTCATTAGTTCTCATTATTATCATTATGTTTATTTAATAGGGAGTTGCATATGGCAATTCCATCGATGCTGAGGATATGAAAGATCCAACCTTTAAAAGTCTAGTGTACTTCATGTTGGCTCCAACACTTTGTTACCAGGTATTTTATTGTACAGTGTTTCTTATTCTTTTTCTTGGTTGAGTTTATTTTATCTGTTCATTCATCATATATTGGATTCCCTGATGTCACTCGTGTACATGCAGCCAAGTTATCCCAGAACCGCATGCGTTAGGAAGGGCTGGGTGATACGACAACTTGTAAAGTGCCTAGTTTTTACAGGGTTGATGGGTTTCATAATTGAGCAAGTGAGCCTACAATATTAATCTAGTGGCTTTTCTTTATTTGGAGTTTGAGTTAACTTCTTGATCTCTTCTATTTGCAGTACATAAATCCAATTGTGAAGAATTCCAAGCATCCTCTGAAAGGGAATTTCTTGAATGCTGTAGAGAGAGTCTTGAAACTCTCAGTACCAACATTATATGTATGGCTTTGCATGTTCTATTGCTTTTTCCATTTATGGTAAGTATCTTGGTTATCTTGGTCTTCACCTATCTTCTGTTTTTTCATACTTCATTTGGGTGCCATATGAAATAAACAGTACAAGATTATTACTTGTGTTGAGTATCATATGAAATGAATAATACCATTTTTCAAGAAAAAAGAATAATATCTCGAATTTGTTAGGCAGTAGTAGTTTTCTACAATAGATCGATCGACTTTAACCTGCAGCAGACTTTCGTATTCATCTTACATGGTTTCATCCATTTTTCATCGGTATGCAGGCTAAATATTCTCGCCGAATTACTCCGTTTTGGCGATCGTGAATTTTATAAGGACTGGTGGAATGCCAAAACAGTTGAAGAGGTGAGAAACCTGTCAAAGCAGACTTTATTTCTTCACATAAGTGAAAACATTGAATATAACTGATGTTACATGTGTGACTATGAATTTTAATGCGACGTTACTGTGGGGCTTGACAGTACTGGAGAATGTGGAACATGGTAATCTTCTTGTTACCTTCATCTTGAGATTTCTTTCAATCTTGTATTCAGGGAACAAATTTTTACTTTAGCAAAGAACACTTATTCTGGTAGTGACTGATGCAACCTGTCACTAACCCTGTGATAGTTCTCTGATTAATTGACATTAACATCCTTTCAGTGACTGACAATTGGTCTACCTCTTCTCAGCCTGTTCATAAGTGGATCATTCGACATGTATATTTTCCATGCATAAGGAATGGCTTGTCAAGGGTAATTCTTCTATGTGTATAAAACAACTTTCAAATTTTTCCTTTCTGTTACCTAAATAATGTATAGTTACAAACCATTGCTTCATTGGTTTAAGTTACCCATATTTTTTTATTTCATTGGAAATTATACCTAAAATAATAGCTTGCTTTTGATCTTCCACGTGACATTGTATAGAATACCGTTCCAATTTTTCAACATGCTGATCTTGTACTTAACATAATAATGCCGAAAATAGTTTGGAAGAAGATCGGCACTGAATCTTTATAGTTCTGATGATAATGAAGACAATATGACAAATGGCTTGCAGGTAATACTGATCGGACACGAGCATAGGATGTATGTTTAGAATATTAAACAGCTTTATAGAAAAACCTTGTGTAGGGTTCGAAAGTATATCTGATATCGTCGTAGCAACAATTGCTAAATTATTAATTCTGTTGAGTGTGATATGTAAATGCACAGATATACATTAGTTTTTTTTTTTTTTGCTAAATCATATTCTTCATTTTGCATGACTAACTTGATTTTCTCACTACCTGCTTCTGAATTTCATGTTGTCTACACTACAGGGCGTGGCTATTCTAATATCATTTCTGATTTCAGCCGTATTTCATGAGGTACTCTAGTTCTTACTAAAATCTCTATTACCTATTACAGATACATCATTTCTTGTTTATCCTTTAGTCACCAGGTAGGAACTGAACAGTACATTTCCATTGCTTTTATTGAGAAATCCTCTGATTTGAATCACCAACAAAATCTGTGATATAAAAGAATATTGAACCCTGAATTCATCCTTCTGCTATTTGTATTCCTCTGGACTAAAGAGAGGAAGGTTGATATGACCTTTTGTGTGTATTTGTGAGGTTTTCATATATCATTTTGTTTCGTTGTGAATTTGCAGATATGTATTGCTGTGCCGTGCCATATTTTCAAGTTCTGGGCATTTATTGGGATTATGTTCCAGGTATAGTTGTAAACTCTATATGAACCACTTGACTTGTATAGTTCTGTCTATCCACTTCCTTGTCTTTACTCTTTCGACTTTCATCTGTGCCATTTCCAATCTTTATAATGACTTTTAAAACTTACCTTGTAACCATGGAGCTGGTACCATATGAAATTTTCTATGGCGTACACCAGCCGAAAAACCATGGTTTCGGGGGAATTGGTAGGAATTAATGGGGGGTCACAATGGGCAGATTGCAGATGCATGAACTTGTAGGCACACATGTGGCTGGATTTGAATCATGTCGTGCTCATTCTGGATCACTGTTCCAGATACGATACAGCTGCTGTGATCATATAGGCTGACTCTATTGATTGCCATGTTCCCCAGATACCCCTGGTATTCTTGACGAAATATCTTCAAGAGAAGTTCAAGAACACGATGGTACACGATGCCAATAGCTCCAAATTTCCAGTGTCTTCCATTGCTTCCCACAGCATAATATTCTAAACTCTGTTGAACATGACAGGTGGGCAACATGATATTTTGGTTCTTCTTTTGCATAGTCGGGCAACCCATGTGTGTTCTTTTATACTACCACGACGTCATGAACAGGCAAGCCCAGGCAAGTAGATAGTTCGATCGAATACCATAATACAGATAAGCAGAAGCAAATGTACTCGGGGGGTAGAAGCAGCATACCCCTGCCATTTTCCATCAGCTAAGCTTGCTAATGGTACCCCCATCCCTTGCGGCCATGCTGGGGACGCAGCATGTACATTACAAATGATGTTGCCGTGAAGCCACCTGAAGATCACCTGACAGTGCTTCCGACGAGTGGACTCGTACGCTTTCCGGTTCCTGCAGTGCTATGTGCATAAATGTAAGTTCTTAGATGTAAGATGTACCATGATACGAGATACATCATCCCCTAACCCCTGAGGTCCAAATGAGAAGGCTCACTTCGCAGGACAGGGAGAACGGGCACATAGATCAGAAATGCAGTGCCTGAAATAACCTGTTATGATAGTGACTCTGCTGTCAAACTTGTGAATTAACGTTGATGAAATAGAATAAGAATCCAACATCTTTGTCCTGTCATGTTCCTGTCAACGTTTCTGTGAACAACAATGGATCGCCATGTCTGTTGTCTCCCTGCACCCGTTTTGATGTACTACTTATATATCTCACCTGATTGTTCGTAGCATGCCTGTTGATGTAGTCGCTGCCCCTAGGAATCAGTATTCATCTTATTGCGAAGCCGAAACAGAGGATTAACATATGGTGCGAAATGCAAATACTGCTCGGAGTATGGCCCCAAGCCAAAACATCAGAAGGTCATGCTACTGCGTTCTTACCGGACAACTGCAAAGGAATCAGAGTTCATGTATCTTTCACCGCCGCTTGGGAACATTGTATCTTACCCTTGTTCTCCGCCCTAACTGCAATCTGTGATTTGTAGGGTAGACCACGAATAATAATAAGAGCCAAGTAGCAAAGCGTCCTGATCAAGTACTCAACAACACGTACGGCCTGCTGAAGACGAGCATTTTACCTTCAGGCAGGCAGCGGCATTCGCACCGGAAGATATACCGACCAGCAGCCCCTCCTCCCTCGCCATGGCTTCCTCCGTGCTCACTGTCACGACCTCGTCGATCACTGACGTGTCTAGGACTTCCAGTATGAAACCTGCTCCCGTTCCCTGAATCTTGAGAGGCCCCGGCGCGCGCCACCTGAATAGTAGAACTGACAGAGGTGTGCTGTTAGATTAGATCACCCGAATCAATGACTCATGATTCCACGTCATCTCTCTAAAGTTACAAGATCATCGTACTGCGCAAGACACTCGTTACGGGCTCATATGACGTCTGATTATTCTGAAGGCTCGACGCACATCCTATATTGACTGATGGGATTTTCATCGTCAGTTACCTTCCTATCCTACGCCTGTCAGTGTAAACCGCCCGAACCGAGAGGACACAAAATTATCCACTTTGCCAGCTGTGTCCTTCCATATCAGGTTTTGAAAATTTTCAGAAGATGGCCATGAAGTATCCAGAACCATCTCGATCACCAAAACGTCTCATACTCTCGGATGTACCAGTCTATCTGAAGTGTGCCTCTGGATTTGCTGGGTTATTAGTTACTTATTCAGACAATGCGAATTGGGTGTGGTCTTCATCAGCTCTTCCACTTTGTCATTCATACCCTTGAACCCAACTGCAGGATCTGAAGGCATTACTTAACGCTTACAGAGATAAACCAGAAGATATTCTGTAACAGTGACAGTATCTGGTAACTCGGATCTCAGCTACTCACGAGTATTACATAACCAGCCAGAAAAATACAAGAAAGAAATAAATAAATTCAACAGGGAAAAGAAAAATACTTCGTAAGACAATTCCTTATGAATGTTTCATTTTTTAGCACCCAAAAATATTAGTAGCATTTGCTTGTCAACTGAATATTTTGCAGGCATAATGTCAATAAACCTGAAGCCTTTCTGAACAGCTAGCTATAACCGATCCCAAGATTACCGCTTGTGGGCTCAATCAGCGTCGTAATGCCAGGTGAAATCAGCTAACTCAATTCGATATTTATTTAAAAAATGATTGAAATTGATCTGGTTGGGGTGCGCCAGGCCAAGGCTATAGTGCAACGCCTAGGCGACACATGAGGGGCCCAGTGGCAAGCCACTGTGGTGGACCCTCCCCACAAAAAATAAATTTAATATCAAAGTGAACACATGGTCCACATATCAGATATTAAACTGATAAGAACAGATACTACACTTGATCTTAGCCAAAAGGCCGAGAAAGGTATGAGTTGTTATGTGCAACCGCGGCTCATCTTATACAGCTCACGACGTGATGCAGCTGTTTAGCTGGACAATGTGGTACTAAATACCCTGGGGTCTTGCTGCTAATCTCTTCGGTGATACCCGGCTGGCTCGTCTTGCGGTTGCTCTTGCTTGGGCCCGATTCAGAAGCCCAACAGGCCATATAGCCCAATAGTGTTGCAGCAAATAAAATTTCAAACTTGGGAGTTGGGACACCACCGTGAACAAGAACAAGTGACACCCCTTTTAAAGTGTGTTTCGTAAAAGGCTGTAATGGTACAGTTCCTTCGAAGTTCGAACCAGTAGGAAACTCCGTTTAAAGTTGCCACAGAAAGTGTGTTTCTATTGCACAAATCTCATAAATAAGGTAAAGGGGGGCTCTTTGAATTTCACAATGCCAAACTTAATTTTCCTTCAGCTAAGCTATGCACACTAGGACCATTAACACTGTCGACATTCATTTTCCCGTGCTGCATGTTTCGCAGTGGATCCTTTCATTCAATATGTCGAACACATCGCCAAAATGCATGAACTTGTAAATCTGCTGGAACCAAGTGGAAAATATATTAATTTTCACTATACTACATAAAAAATCGTCTGTCAAATGTAAGTGGGGTTGCTACTACCCATCAAATAACATCAGATGGCATACCTTCTACGATCAAGATCAGTAAGTTTGACTGAAACTATTTTTTCCTTGACAAATTTGATTCACGCAAGAATGCAGCATTGAGGATTGTACAGTATATTGTGTTGTCAAAAGATCTAGCCGATACATGAGTATGTATACACCACAGCTACAGTGATGGAACCACATGTGTTTGGAACAAATGCTATACCTGAGATATACTTATCACACAACTTGGAGTTGCAACAATACATCCCACAAGCAAAATCCTTGTCAACGACAAAAAGAATATATATATAAACTAAGGAAATTACAATGTGCCAAGCATACTCTCCCTAGTGTCCATTGAGAGCACTGCCAAGCATTTGTGTATGGTTCTGGATAGAAAGTTTTGAAGCTCATCCCACCTTTGAAGGACCCAATTTCAAGTAACCTGGTCAGATGGCAGAATGTATCTCCTATTGCTCAGCATTTGGGTCAGATTGTGCTGGAGTATCCAACTTTTTCTGTTCATCTTGTGTTGTGCTGTCACCCTCATTGTCAGGGAAAACTTCTGACTGCAGAGAGGGCGCAATCTTGTCAACTTGAAGCCATGTTGCTTCCCACAAACTGTTTTCACTGGCGCTTGCCTTCGACAGGATGCCACTCGCTTTCATCACCATCAGTATGTTTTTTACGAGCTCTGGGATAGCCTCTTGTAGCTTCTCCGTCCTCCTACCTCTCACTTTGACTTTCATGAACTTCTCTATCATGTCGAGGACTTCCAACCATAACTTACCGAAACTGCTCTGTGCTGAGAGATCTTTAAGTGACTGCAAGAACACTTTGCATAACAGTTTCACAGCATGCAAGAGAGAGACCTCCATGTTTCTAAAATCTTTAGGTGAGTAATTCTGCGCAATCTCCAACAATTCATCAAGCAACTGGAAAATAATATCAAATGACATCAACCATGCTGAAGATGAAACTGCTATTCCATCGACTACTAGGCATCTATGCAACGACAATATTGCATGGTTCCTAACTTCCTCCCTCTGATCCGTGCAAACCTTTCGTAGAGCCTGCACCAGCCGCAGCCACATCTCGGCAATTCCTTCCAAAATCCTATCTGCCTCTCCACCAGCTTCTTTAACCTCACGCGACCAGCGCGTAAGGCAATTCACTGAATCTTCCATTAGGTTTAAAGCATGGATAGATCTTTCTGCAGACCCAAGCCGAGATTCTGCAAACTGCCTCGAAGCCTCCACTGACAGGATAAAGTTGGCAGGTGAGAGGTGTGCCCCCTCTGACATGATAAAAACCAAAGCTTCAAAACCAGCATCAGAAGCATCAGGATGGCGAGCCGTGATGCAAAGCAAGGAAATGATAGTCCGCCAACCCATCTGCGTTTTTATATGGGTTGCATTGGCCTTAACAAGCCGTGTGACCTCCAAAGTAATGTTTTCACAGTAAGCATCAGCTACACGGGCATCAAGTTTCAAAATAAGCTGCAGTGATCTCAATAAATCATCTACCAGGTTCTCTTTATATGGAAGAAGCCTCTGACAGATGAGCAGGAGCCCAAATACAGCTTTCTCCACCAAATTGCAGGGCATCACTGTGGATTGAACGATGTGGGCTATGTGCTCATAAACACCTTGCCACAAAAGAACAATCCTGTCTCTGTTGTTTAATGTGACAGTAATTAGAAGCTCTAAGCAGAAGACAGCTGTACCTTCATCATTTAGTGAGCTGGTAATCTTCTGAGGCCGGCCTGCTGCCTGAATGAGGGCACTTGCTAGATCTGAGAGCGAATCAGCTTGTAAGAACTTGCTCTCAGTGAAGATGGTACCTATTTGGCACTTCTTCACAGTCTCTGCAGCATTCCTCTGGGCAGCAAGTTGTTCCTCAGTTGGCTGGGACCTTGGCTCTTCAGCATCTAAATACAGTAGTTGGCTGAATCTCCCCATCAGTCCATAAGATTTCTTGGGGGTGTTAACTGGCAAAACTTGTGGTGCAACTGCAGATGAGGCAAGCTTGCTCGGCAATGAGTCTGAAGAGTCCTGGTCGTCGGCTGTATCACCAGTGAGGCGAGCAGGAAGAAGGCCTATCTTATGCAATCTTAAAATGCAGTCAACTATATTCCTCCATCCACTACGTATGTGGTCCCCATAAGTAGTTGCTATAGTGAAAACAGCTTCTGTTGCCATTCTAGCCTTGGCATCCTCCCCAAAAGCTGTTACAGGATCATCAATGTAGGAAGCGTTCAACAAAGTGGTGAATTTACATAGTGCCACAACAAGATCATTCAATACATTCTCAAGATGATAGAATGCAGCCAATTTCGCCACTGACAGAAAACCATCAATGCATACTGTTAGAACCTCTTCATGCTCAACATTGTCAAAGACCACAGAAATAGCAGCAACTGTTGATCCAGCCATGACAGAAAACATGTCATTATCAAGAAAAGGGTAGGAGTCGCAAGCAATATAATTTGATGTTCTCTTGGATTTCCACATCAGATCAACCCAACGGCTGAAAGACATCTCAGAACACCCAGCTCCTTGCTCAGGAATAGTTTTGATTTCATTCCGGCAAATAGAATAATAAAGCTCGGACAAGAACTCTCTTGGAAGATCATTCCCTCCATTGATACGGCGATTGTTCCTAATAAAGTCTTCTTCAGTCATCTTCTTCTTGACCCTTACATTGTGTTGATCAGTATTGAGCATGATTACTGAATATGATAACACCAGAGCAGCATCCCTATTAACAAACATTTGGGGTGATTGTTCATAGTACCGCTCAGAAAAGGCCTCAAGAATTCTCTGTATCTTCTGTGACTCACCAGGCAGCCGGAAAGTTTCCAAGAAGAGCCTAAGCGCAGCATCCAAATTCATCTGGTCGAAGTCAAACGTTCTAGCAAATTCATGAAGGACTTGAATAGAGAATTCATCATGATTTCCCAGGTAGTCTCCAAGAAGATTCTTGTCCAACCCAGGTGTGTACCGGAAGAACAAAGCAACATTGTGTGGATCAAGTTTTTCTGGCAAGAGATGAACACCTTGCAGATACTCAAAGCCCTTCTTTTTGTCCCTATTGAAATGTTCAACACCAATCATTAGCTTCCTTTTGATGGTTTTTTGCTGGTGAACAAATTTAACCCACTGATCAGGATCATTATTGCTATCACACTTCAACTGCCAGAAAGGAAAATATTCACTTATTTCCGGCACTGTTTGCTTATGATGTTGAGGTGCGTTATCAGTCCGCTCTGCCATTGCCTGAATGACAGCAACCAAACCATCTAAAGCAAGCACATTTAAGGCTGATAAAGGACTGTTCACAGGAAATGCACTTTTAGACAGAAGGTTAGCTAGCTCTTCAAAAATATTTGAGCATTGCAAATCACAGTCCATGTTAGCATACATCTCAGCCATAAACTCTTTCTGCCGGCAGAAATCCACTAGAGCCTCCAATGCGACTTCCTGCTGCTGATAGCTAGCTCCATATCTACTCTGGGCTAATCTTAGGATCACACATGAGAAGAAAGCCTCTATTTGCAGCTTAAGCTCATGACGCAAATGGTAGAAGAGAGTGAAAACAATGCTGCACACTGTGGACAGGATCAAGGGGCTCATTGACAAGCCAAAATGCATCAGATTACGAAACAGTTCATCCTGTACAAATGCCAGCAGTTTTGGGTGTCTATGTATCGATGATGCCGCCAACTCAATAGCAGAATTAATCAACCCCAGAGCAAACAGCGGCACATCCTCATCAAAATCAATTGGATTCATCCTTGGATTCACCTCGATGTCTTCTGCTATGTTCAAGAGGGAGCACATAAATTGCAATATCTCTATCATGCAAGGAACCCCAAACGGCTCCATCATGGCTTTGTGTTGCACAAGACCAGATCCATCCCCCACCTCATCACCAGAGCTGTTCAAACACACATAGTCACTCTTCCCGTTTTCAATCTCCTCAGCATCCAAACCTTGGTTTTTGCAAGCAGCGTCCTGCAGATCAAATGCTACATTAGATTTAATACACTTCACTTAGTAGGAATACATGAGCCTTCCTGCTAAAAAAAAGCGTGCTACAAGATAACATGTTGCATAACTTGCAGGTCTTGGTGAGGGGCAGTACAGTTGATCTAAGTGTCAGTTTGATCAAGGTCGTAGTAGTGCTAGAATGACATCGAATTAAGCCAAAAATAATCTCCGAACCTAAAATCACACGTGCACATGGTTTGTTGAGACTTCAGACCAGAGGTTTAAGAATGGCAAGTTACATTGTTAATGGAGGGATGTGAACTGAAAAGTGTTAAAAGCGACAGTACAAGTAGTGAGTTCAACCATACTCAAACCAATGGAGGGAGCACAAGAAGCGAGTTCAACAATGCTCAAACCAAAATAAAGTTGAGTGAAAGTCGCACCTGCTGGTCAGCACTCACATTGACATTAAGGTCCGGCAGGCGGGCAAAGACACAACGGATCACCTCCTGCATGGTCTGCCGAGAGACACGCTGTAGCAGCTCCCCCTTGGTCCCAGCCTGCTGCACAACGCGGAAGCAGGTGCTGACGATCGCGCAGACGTGGCGGTTGGCGAGCGCGGGAGCGGCGCGGCCGCGCACGCAGGCGAGCAGCACCTGCAGGACCCGGGCCAGGACGGCCTCTTCGGACGCCGGGTCGGTGACCTCGAAGCGGCAACCCGTGACTGCGTCAACGACGGCGCCCATGGCCTCGGCAGCGCCGGGCGCGCCGGGAGCGACGAGGTCGAGGGTGAGGATCTTGTGCAGCGACGAGAGCGCGGCGCCGGTGATGGGCGCCCCGGTCTCGTCGGAGCGGACGACGTCGAGGAAGGGGCGGAGGTAGAGGAGTGGCTCCACGTCGTCCCGCCAGCTCGGGCCCCACGCGGCGGCGGCGCGGCGGAGGGACTTGAGCCCCGCGATGAGGGGGTGGTCGAGGTGCTCGTCGTCGGCGCCGTCGTCCCCGCCGTAGCGGACGCCCGCCCAGCGGACGTTGCGGCGCATGACGGCCAGCACCGTGGCGACCTCCGACGCCAGCACGCACGCCATCGCGACGCGCGGCGTCAGTGGCGGCCGGTGATCTGACCCCGCTCCAGCGCCCGACAGCGATGGCGACGCTGCCCGGAGGCCGCCCATGGATCTGCTGGGCGGAGCGGGGCGTGTGCAGGCAGCTCTACGAGGGCATTCGGGAATTGGGATCTGAGAGAGGAGGGACGCTGAGATCTGGTTTGGCCAGTGTAGCGACCAGCCAAGGGCTGGATCTGACGAGGAGAGATCTCGTTAGTCAGACCTGCAGGTTGCTTAGTTCTTTTTCCACCCAAAAAAAATGGTTTATACGGGGTTTTAATAGTTAGATCTGGAATTAGAATTATTTAGGTGAGGTAACTTAAAAGTTAGAAAGAGAATACAGTATTTTAGACGAGGTAATTTTTTATAGTGACCATGATTGTGTGTAGCCGTGACATATCTAGATCGACTTGGTTTTCATATGACATTGAACTTTCATTTTTTTTTTACTTAGGTGTTTGCACCTTAAGCAAATCATAAATTCGATTCTTTGTATTAGCTTATATTATTTCTTTGTGCTATTTCAACATAATTTTTTCGATTACACAGTTCAACTCATACACTCACAACACACGCACACTCACCTCTATGAACGCACATATGCAAACTATACTCTTATGAGCATCTTCAAAAACTGAACCGGCGAATCCTCGAGATTGACGAAGTCATCACAGGCGTCTCGTTGTCGACTGTCACATCCTACCGCTGAAAGCACAACGTTGATAAATTTAAGAAAATTCGCTTCCACTGAACATCAAACACAAGACCTAAGGTGCTACTGAGGTTCTTAGGGTCTGTTTAGATGACATCCACACTTTGCCACGCCAGAAGTCCGCGTGCCGCATTTTCTTTGGCCTTTGTTTGCTTCGCTGCCGCATTTACGGCGTGCCGCATTCACTAGATGAAAACCCAGTTCATTTCTACGCCATAGCTTGCCAAAAGTATGGCGTCCGTTTTGCTCGACGCATTTGCGGCGCGGCCGCAGTTACGGCGTGGCAACTTACGGCAATAATCCAAACAGACCCTTATAATCACTAAGATACAAACTCTTTTTGCAGTCTCTTTATTCTCCTCAATCAGAGCGCCAATTTAATTTGTGCCTTCACGTATCATTATTCATGACCGGTCCTTCAGGTTCTTTCTAAGCAAAATTAGCAATTTTTTTAAAAGAAAACATAAGCTTAGAAGGCTGACACCAACATCTAGCATGAGTATTTATTATCTTAGATGATGTGAAAATAAAAAAAAAGGTTTTTCTGACATGACATTTGGCATAATAAGCTCAATGAAAAACATCGACGCTAACCTTTAATTTCATTGAAACTAAGAACCGATATGGATCCAATCAAGAGAGATGAAATCCATACATAAAAAAAGGTTGTCTAAGGTAGGTGTCAATAAGGGAGCGAGGAGCTAGTTTTTCAAAAACATACTTTGATAATGTTATAATATCAAACAACAAATAACATGGCTCCGTGAAAGCCAAAAGCCTGAATTGAATTATTATAGTTTTACAACATCTTTTTCAACGGTTAATTCAAGTTGTTTCAAAATAAAAATAAAACTCTTGTTACTTTATATCGCTGAAATAAACAAAAGATGTTTTTATTATTTTTGAAGCTTATAATGTTTTAAAAGGCTTTTTTTGACCTTGCATTTAGTGCTTCAATGTATATACTCTCTCCGTCCAAGTACTAGCTCTAGAGGTTTGGAACACCTCTTATATATGAGATTGTTGTATAAGTGTTCGAGTCTTTTTCATGAAAAGAAAATTGTAACACATATATCACTTTTTTATGAATAATCCAATAGCACAGATTAACAGAAGCAGATTTTATTTGCGATTCGACGAATTTAAATCACTTTTAGAGCATCAGAAATGTAAAAAAAAAAAGCTTCAGGAAACAGAAATGAAACACACACACACACAAAAGGGGGAACAAAACCTCTCAAAACCCTACACTCTCCCTCCATGGCCTGATTCCCTCCTCACGCCGCCGCCGGAGGCGGTCAAACGATGCTATCTCTCCCCCCACGCCGCCACCGCCTCCGCCTTTGCGCTCGCCGGAACCCTGCCCTCATCCCCCTCTCCTTCGCTTTCGCTCTTTCCACCGCCCGCACCGCCGCCTCCTCCCCGTCCGCCGCCGCCACTCCAATCTCCGACCGCCTCCGGGACCTCCGCTCCCTCTACGCCGTCGCCCCCGACCAACTCCTCTCCCACCCCCTCCCCTCCTCCGCCCACGTCTGCCTCGCCGCCCACCTCGCCGCCCGTGCCCGCCTCTTCCCGCACTCCCGCCGCCTCCTCTCCCGCCTTCTCGGCGCCGGCAACCGGCCACACCTCGCCGCCTCGCTCGTCGACCTCCTGCACCACGCGGCGGTCGCTCTTGGACCTCGCCGCAGTGCGCTCCCCTCCGTCCTCGACACCCTTCTCTCCGTGCTCGCCGACCACGGCCTCCTCGACGACGCTGTGCGCGCGCTTGCCCGAGTGCGCCAACTGCGTGTGCCACCCAACACACGCACCTGCAACCACATTCTCCTCCGCCTAGCCCGAGAACGCCGCGGCGAGCTCGTCAGGCGGCTCTTCGACCTGCTGCCCGCACCAAACGTATTCACTTTCAACATCATGATCGATTTCCTGTGCAAGGAGGTGGAGCTGACGGAGGCGAGAGCAATGTTTGAGCGGATGAAGGAGACTGGCTGCTCTCCGGACGTTGTCACCTTCAATTCCCTGATTGATGGGTATGGCAAGTGCGGGGAGCTTGAGGAGGTGGAGAAGCTGGTGGGGGAAATGAAGATGTCCGGCATTGCACCTGATGTTGTGACTTACAATGCCATGGTCAGTTGCTTTTGCAAGTTTGGGAGGATGGAGAAGGCGTACAGTTACTTTGGTGAGATGAAGAGACAGAGAGTGATGGCAAATGTGGTGACATTAAGCACCTTTGTCGATGCATTTTGCAAAGAGGGGATGGTCAGGGAGGCAATGAAGCTGTTTGCACAGATGAAGG
Source organism: Eragrostis nindensis (assembly GCA_012490785.1). Classification (NCBI taxonomy): domain Eukaryota; kingdom Viridiplantae; phylum Streptophyta; class Magnoliopsida; order Poales; family Poaceae; genus Eragrostis; species Eragrostis nindensis. Next base: position 44,602 of record JAAXCT010001520.1, on the reverse strand, counting down.
TGAGAGGGATGATGCCGAATGAGTTCACTTATACTTCGTTAGTCGATGGCACCTGCAAGGCAGGAAGGCTTGATGATGCCATTGTATTGCTCGATGAAATGGTACAGCAGGGGGTGCCGTTGAATGTGGTGACATACACTGTGATGGTTGATGGCCTTTGCAAAGCAGGTAAGATGGCAGAGGCGGATGATGTTTGAGGCTGATGGAGAGGGCTGGTGTTAAAGCCAACGAGTTGCTGTACACTACGCTAATTCATGGACACTTCATGAATAAAAACAATGAAAGAGCACTGGATTTGTTGAGCGAGATGAAGAATAAAGGGATGAAACTTGATGTTTCACTCTATGGCACCCTCATTTGGGGTCTCTGTAATGTTCAAAAGGTGGATGAAGCTCAGAGTCTGTTACATAAAATGGATGGCTGTGGTTTGAAACCTAATCATGTCATCTATACGACATTAATGGATGCCTGCTTTAAAACTGGAAAAGTGTCAGAGGCCATTGCTCTGCTCCAGAAGATGATGGATTCTGAGTTTCAGCCTAATGTTATGACCTATTGTTCATTAATTGATGGGTTGTGCAAAGCTGGATCAGTTGATGAGGCAGTCTCCCATTTTAACAAAATGAGAGACTTAGGTCTAGATCCAAATCTGCAGGTTTGCAGCGCTCTAATTAATGGTTTCTGCAAGAATGGTTCCTTGAATAAGGCCTTGCAACTGTTGAATGAAATGGTTGACAAGGGTATGTCTCTTGACAAAGTTGTGTACACATCTCTTATAGATGGGTATCTGAAGCAGGGAAATCTCCAGGATGCCTTTGCAGTTAAGTCCAAGATGATTGACAGCGGTTTGCAACTTGATCTCTATTGCTACACTTGTTTTATCTGGGGATTCTGTAATATGAATATGATGCAAGAAGCTAGAGAAGTTCTCTCAGAAATGATTAGAAATGGTATCACTCCTGATAAAGTTGCTTATAATTGTCTGATAAGCAAATACCAGAAACTAGGGAACATGGAGGAAGCAGAAAGTCTTCAGAATGAAATGGAAAGTGTTTGTACAAAAGATGATACTGCTTCTGGTGGTGAAACTTGAGCTCACACTTACATGGTATGAAGGGGTAGACTTCACCCCTCCTGATATAGTGTCAACATTTCTGCAGTTGAACTATGCAGGCATGCAGCCATCACTAAGCTGAGACTTTGCAGCATGGCTGCATGTGTTACTGGTTCAATACACTTATGGTATTTCATCAAGCTCAAGTTGTGCAGAAAAATTAACCGGATGCTAAATTTAAGAAGGCGGAACAAAATTTACCTTTAGCTTCCGAACAGAACCAGAAAACACAAGAAGGGATTTTGTGGGGATGGAGAGGGACTCAAGTTTGAAGTACTTCAATGGTAAGACTTACTCTACAATTGCACCGTCATCCTACAACAAGTCTCACTGATTTGCTCTTCTTTTCTTTTTATCTTGCACAAAAAAAAAAAAACCATAAGGACTTAGATTCATACATGTCTGTATCTAGATAAAACTACAATGTTTTTGCTAGCGATATTTGTCATTTTATCTTATTGATAATTAAGTGATGCAATTTGTATTTGATACAGGTCAATACCATTTGTCATACTTTCACTGGTGCTGATGCCACTGACATATCACTGAGTGTGCAAAAAATGTAAGTCTGTGCGTGGCTCTCTTAGTTCAGATTATTGTTTGGATCTTTATGAATGAGGTGTCACAACATGCTGCTTAGTGTCAACTGTCAAGAGTTTGGTGTGTTCCCTGTTTGCAACCAATGCTCATTATTGGCATACGTGCATGGAATGTCTAGTTTGAGGAACTGGGTTGTGAGTGGAGTGGACTATTTGTAGGTCCACAAGACCAAATAGAACCTACTTGTTTGTACTATCGTTGCTTCAAAAGATCAAAATGAACCTGCTCATTTTTTATGCGTGATGGGTTGGTAAATTTTTACTTCGTTCATATGCCAAGTTTGAACGAGGCCATACCACCAAAATCATAGGAGTATTCTATGATGGACCACCGGTCATAGATGAGGCATTTTTCAACCAAATGCCCTACTAACTCTTTGTTTTGGATGATAGAAATGCAGCAGATAGACAATACCTTTTTTTGATATCCCATTATCATCCATGTGCCATTCTTGCTCGTTAATGTTAATGATTACTGTCTCACAAGTAGAGTGAATTGCTGAATCGTACTTGAAAACTTGAATGAATTTTGCACTTACTGGATATCAACTGAACAATGCAGGTTTTTTCATGAAGCATCCTATGGCATAGGTAGTTGGTAGATTCAGGTTTCCTATGGCCCCATGGGGACCTTGGTGCAATTTGGTGCAAAGAAAATGTGTTGGAGGGTTACTGGACTATCTCATGTCTAAACAAAGACACATGGTGATCCTTTTGTCATGTTGCTACAGAAGTCTCTCACCCTTCCATGAATAGGTTCGGTTAATTCTCATTGAACTCATGGACGAAATGTCAGAAAGAGCAGGGGGTTAGAATGTGGTACAGGAGTTCTCTATATTCTGCCAATCAAGAAATCTGTACTTCAAGCACCGTTATCTTTACCTTACACCCTTTTTTTTGACGTAATTACAGCAGGAGAGGCTCCCACTGCTTTTATTGAAAAACTGAAAACCGTAAAAAACTGTACAAAGCCAGAAGATGAGCCCTATAAGCTATACAACAAGGCCCCTTACCAGCCTTCAGATATAATTGTTATTATTATTTACAGCATCTATCCATTCAGATAGAGAGAGATTTAAGGAACCATTAATTCTGTGCAGCTGAAGGTTCACTTCGTCGACAAAGGCTTTCTTCCAGTTATCCACATTTGGTGGCAGTCCTTCAAATATGAGAGCGTTGCGCTGCTTCCAAATATGCCAGGAGGCAAGTATGAATACCTCCATGAAGAAGGGCTTATGAAAAACTGTCTTCGCCTCGGCCATCATCTGGAAGAATTGGAGATCTGTGTTCCAGTGCATTCCTATTTTCTGCCAGTAGCTGGTGCTGAAAGGACACTCAAAGAAGAGGTGGAAAGTGGTTTCTTCTAGGTTATTGTTGCATACTGGACAGCTGTAGTTGTTTCCTTGTACAGGGCAGTGTTTTCTTCTGAGGATATTCCTAGTGTTTAGTCTATCCATGAACATTAACCATGTAAATACCTTTGTCTTCTTTGTACATTTTGACTTCCATAGCCAGGCAAAGGGTGGAGGTGGCCTTAAACTTTCATATGGAATTGAATAAAATTTGCTCGATGAGTATTTAGTCCCCCACATATAATTCCATTCATCATTGTTCCCTGTCATTTGCTGCTGCGTTTGTTGAATGATGAGCTGAAACTCTTGCAGTTCACTGAAAGCCTGCTGTGATAGGGGTATGTGGAAGTTTTCTGAGATCATGCTATTTTGCATATATTGTGCAACTGAGATCTTCACATTTTTTGTGAATGAGTACAATCTTGGGAATTGCTCTCTTAGGTCTCTGCCATTCCAGATGTCATTCCACAGCATTACTGTAGTCCCATTTCCAACCTTGCAATCAGCCACTCCTCTGTAATGATCACTGAAGGACAAGACGTCCCGCCACCAGAAGGATCCCTTGTGAACAGTCTCATGAGGTATCTTACCATTTGGGTAATGGACATGCCATATTAGGTTAACCCAAGGGATGTCTTTTTGTTGTAAAATTTGTTCAATTGCTTCAGTAGCAGTGCTTCATTCTGTATTTTGAGGTTTAGTACCCCTAGTCCTCCTTTCTTCTTTGGTATTTGTACCTTCTCCCAAGCTACCAGTGATTTAGCTCGCGCATTAGCCTCATTTTTCCTCCACAAACACTGCCTCCTAAGCTTGTCAAAGTGATTGATCAGTGTAATAGGCATTTTTAGTGCCAACATGGCATACATGAGCATGGCAGTGACTACTGCATTCACTAGCTGCAATCTTCCTGAATATGCAAGGAGAGAGCTGATTGCTGACATTTTCCTTTCTGTTTTGCTGATTATTGGTGCATGATCTTCCACTGATGGTTTTGTGGTTCCCATGGGTAGTCCCAGGTAGGTAAATGGCATTGAGCCAACTTGGCAACCAAAGGTCCCTGCTAGGATTTTAGTTAGGTCAGGGTTAACATTTATTGGAACCAGGCAGGATTTTGCATAGTTAACTTTGAGGCCTGTAGAATGAGTGAACGCTTGCAGTATTCCTTTGAGGCAGAAAAGTTCTCTTTGTGAGGCCTTCATCACCAGGATGGTGTCATCTGCGTACTGCACAATGGGGAAGTCCACCTCATTTGTGTTGTTGATTGGTTTAGATAGCAAACCAGTGGTGTGAGCCTTGTTAACAATTGCCTGCAGGAGATCTGCTGCTAGCACAAAGAGTAAAAGAGAAAGAGGGTCTCCTTGCCTCACCCCACTCTTGCATTGCATTGTGTTTCCAGGAACTCCATTTAGGAGGATTGAAGTAGTTGCTGTATCTCTACAATTCATGAATTCCGTAGGTGTCGTCAGCCCGGCTTATTCCGCTCCCGAGCTGACTAATTCGGCTCCCCTGCAAGCCAAAAGCCGCCCGCAAATTCCGTCTTCCGCGCCTCATGCCGTCATGCGATCGGCGCGCTCTCCCTGCTGTCCGCTTTCCTCACGTTCGCTCCCTTCCCCCACGATTCCACCTCACCATCTCGACCAATCCCCGTGTTCCTCCTCCGCTCAACTCCCCGCTCCCCTGCCCGTCGCTTGACCTGCCCACATTCGTTTTGCTCCTCTGCCCACCGCTCGACCTGTCCGTATTCCGCTTGATCTGCGCCGCCGCCGCCGGTCGACCTGCGCGTCGCCGTGCCGAGTGCCCTGGATTGGGAACCGCCGCCACGTCCTCAATCCCCATAGGCGACGAAGACCACTGTCTCCAAAGATGGGGATTGCCGAGGACCACCATGATCGCCGCGACATCAATCTGTGCCGTCGTGCCGTCTACGCAGCAAGTAAACGCTGCCGCACCAAAATTTTTTCCGTTCGCCAATCCCCACCAGCACCGTCGTTGGACGCCGCCAAGCATTAGTCCAAGAGTTTCCCCGACGCGCGCCCCATGGTGGGTCCTCGTCGCTGCTGACGTTGGTAGCATTGCAACCTCGACGGTCGCCTCCACCAGCCCCTGCTCCTCCCTGACAGCAGCCAAACCAACCCTCTCCATCACGGTGCCCGACTGCTGGCGCTGCTCGCCTCCACTTCGGCAGGTTCGCTCCCTTGCCTCCACTTCGATGAAATTCCTGAATGAGGTCCTGGTTGGAACAGCCTGATACAAAAATTACCTGCTCAAGTGTTGATTTATTTATATAAGTGCCGCTCAGATACTAAACATAGCTGACTTGATTATTTGTGATGTTTTTGAAAGAATTAAGGAAGTCTTGGCAAGCGGAAAACATGCCAAGTTTAGGCTGTGCCGCAGGAGAAACCTAGTAGCATTGCTACCATGGCTCTCCCTCAAGGTCAGTGCTAGATGTAGTGATGTAAGTGCTTCCTTGACTAAAAACTTGTGGACAATGATTGTGCAATATTGATGGATACAAGATAGACCTGGTGTTGTCTAAAACGTGTTCATCTTAATATGTCACTGGTGTTTCTTGCACTGTAAAGCAATTGTGGCTTGGGCGCACTTCAAATTGTCTCCTTTTTTCCCTTAGAAATCTTCTGCCCTGTAAGAGAAATATTCGTTGTTGAGTCCTCTTTCTTTATCGTAAGAGAAGAGCACAAAGCTGGCTGCGAAACTGGTTGCGATCATGGAACAGAGGATGACATCGATTTAGAAGGACAAGAAAACACCCCAGCTAATATCATATGGGCAAGCCCATCTTTGATGATTCAAAGTATTTAGAAGAATGAGATATGTGATTTTGTATGAATTTGTACACCATTAAGCATTTATGTCAGCTAGCTGCTTCGCCTGAAGTGCACTTTAGGGCCAACAAGAAGTTCCTCATGCTGGAGAGATCTAGGAGCTGCGGTTGAAACAGGAGGTACCAACAAGTCCACATTTTTATATGAGGTGACATGTTGTGTAAACTTTGCATGGTTCAGAGGAGGCTATATTTGTTTTTTATAAATTGAGTGTATGAAATCAATAGTAACATCGGTGAAGTCAAAAGCATGTTGATTTGTTATTTTAATTTGATGAAGCTAACTTGATGTTTCTATCATGGTCCAGATGAAGCTTCTGATTTCTTCCCCTAATTTGGTCGATCTGAGCCATGCAACACCTGCCCCTGTGCACATATTCTGCAGGTGATCATTGTTATATAAGTAGGTGTAATCTTTGTGTTATTTTGATTGATGCTTCGCAATTTAGATCGAAGCCTCTCATGATCAAGCCTCTCTCGCAATAGCATGGATAGGGTGAGCTCCTACACTTCTACAATTAATTTGGAGTTTCCACTTCTAGAAGAGGCATGTCCATTTTCTTGCTGATCAGCTAACGTTTATGTAAAATGAGCAGTCACCACAGGAGTTTGCAGCAGCTTTCTTATTTGAGCGACCTAATTTAATTTTTTTACATTCTAGATTGTAACCATTGTTGTCAGTTAATTTCATTGGTGAATACTGCATGTGTCATTACATTTTGGTTCCTGGAAGTTTTCAACAGTTATGATTGGTTCTTACCTTTTTCTCAGTTGAAATGGTTTGTTAGCTGCTTAATTTGTATTTATCTCTTATCTTATGGCTTACAATCAACCGTCCATTAAGGACTTGAGATGATAAGCACAAAATAAATAGTTTTTTAAAAGTTTGTCTTGGCTGTGACTGTGAGTACTTAGTAAAATCGGTAAAGAGATTAAATTCGTGATGCATCCTTCAGTTCAGATTAGTCGCCTGATCCTTTCAGGAACCCCTTTATTTTTATTCTCTGAAGCCTTCTTTCCAGTTTATGCAATGGCAGTTTAATATGAATATGTCCCTAAATGCGGAACCTTTTTGTGCCAAGTTTTATCATGCTTGCTTCAATAGTTTTGTAGGTACCTCCAGCCTTTATATTCAATGGAATGCTTATTTCCATTGTTTTTAAAATGATTCATGTTTCTATTTTTCCAAGCCATTACCTTCATATTGCTAATTCGTCATAAGATCATGCTTGATGAAGGCAGCACAGAGAAAACATCTGGCTCGCATGGAGGACGTGCTGCAGCGGATGTCTGATAGCTTGTGCTAATTCGTCATAAGATCTTGCTTGTTCATTTTATTGCTTTTGCATGCCACATGTTTGATTATTTGGGAATTGGGATTTGTTTATTGAACACGATGTGCAGTGGCCTTGTCAAGATGGAGCAAGTCTCGTTGCTGGAGACTACGATCAAGGTTTATATGTTGCAGCAAGGTAGTACATGAGTCATGTGCCTAATTTAGGAAAGTATAAAAAAAAATTTTCTACAATGTCATTGGAAAAACACATTTTGTGTCGCTGATGCTATGATGGATGGGTTTCAGAAATTATGGCAATGTTTTTCCCCATTGCAAAGCATTTGTGTCTTGATCGAGATTAATCAGTCATATATATGGGATGTCTCATGGGTGGTCTTGAGTTGATGGTGGAAATTACTTGAGCTGTTGAAAAGAGGTTCATGGTTGCTTCATGCCTTGGGTCTGGATAGATCGACAAATTAGGTTGATTTAACCCGGTTAGGTTAGTGTTTTCTATCAGCAGTATATTTAACATTCCTCATCTTCTATTCTCTCCATCAATAATTAAATACGATTATATGTAGATATCATGTATATTAGAGAGAAAACAAAAGAAAAATATATATTTACTTGACTTCTTGTGTGCCATTGTGAATGGCAAAACATAAATATTAAGTTGTGTAAGACAAGTATTAAAGTTCCCGTGGCAACGCACGGGCACTCACCTAGTTATTTTTGATTTAGCCCAACCAGTCCACCTTTCATCAAAGCCAATCTGTGTCAACATCTTAATAATTGTGTCATGCTCCACTGTGTCAAAAGCCTTTTCAAAGTCCAGTTTCAGAATGACAATTGGTTCTTTGGACTGGTGACATAGGTGTAAGTATTCATATGTCCATGCAAGGCAGTCCTGAATAGTCCTGGTTTTGATGAAGCCGTACTGATTTTTATGAATGAGTGGAATGATGACCTTCTGTAGCCTGTTTGCCAGTAGTTTGGTTAGAAGCTTTAGCACGACATTCAGCAGTGAAATTGGCCTGTAGTCATTTACTGTCACTGGGCTGGCTGTCTTTGGAATTAATGTTATGAATGAGGTGTTGATTGAAGTTAAATCCAGTGTTCCATTGTGAAATGTATGGCACAACTCATAGAAATCGTCTTTTATTATATGCCAACACCTTTTCATGAACATCCCGTTAAACCCATCAGGCCCTGGTGATTTGTCGGATGGCATTCTTTTGATAATGTCATCTATTTCCTCACTGGAGAAATGACAGCTTAGTTCTTCAAGCCAATCATGTGCTGGTACTAGAGATGACAGATCAAAAAGCATGGTTGGGTCTGATGTTTTTCCCATCCTTAGTTTGTATGCGTCCAGTATTGCAGCTGCTTTTTCATTGTGATCGGTGAGCACTCTTCCATCTGCCGTCTCAATCTGAGTTATAGTGTTGATCCTATACCTTTCAGTTGCTGCTGCATGGAAGAACTTTGTCCCTTCGTCTCCAAACTTGACCCATCGTACAGTGTATCTCTTCCTCCAATATTCATTTTGATACTTTAGCAGTACCAAAATGTGCTTTTTAAGGATATTTCTGAAGTTTTTTTCTTGGATGAAGAGCTGCCTCTGCTCCTCAATCTTGTCTAGCACAGCTAGAACTTCATTGCATTGCTTGATCAGTTTGCTCAGTTTACTGAAGCCTTGGCTCCATCTCTTTAGTGCTCTTCTCAGGAGCTTAAATTTGGCCACAATTTTGGCCGCAGGATTGTTTGCTCTAACCTGGGTGCTCCAAACCATTTGAACTAGTTCAAGGAAACCCAGGTGATCAACCCAGAAATTTTCAAATCTGAAGATCTTTGCTTTGGGTATTTTTGTTCCAATCTGGATGTTGCACGGAACATGATCTGAGGTTGGTTTTGCCAATGGCAGCATCAGAGTGTTTGGATATTCTAATGTCCAATTTATTGTAGTAAAGCACCAATCTAGCTGGACTAGAAGTGGATCTTCTTGCATATTGCTCCAGGTGTATTGCCTTCCCTTTAGTGGAATTTCGACCAGACCAATGTTATCGATGACTTCATTAAATATTAACACATCATTCATGTTGCCTCCCTCCCTGTTTCTGTTTTCTAGTGATCTGTAGAAGTTGAAATCTCCCATAATGATCCAGTTTTCGTCTTCCTCTATGTGTAGTTCATTCAGCCAATTTATGAAATCATCTCTATCTGGCCCACTACATGGACCATATACTGTGGTGAGAGTCCAGGTATCCCCATTGTGCCTCGATGTCAATTTGACTGTAATTGCGTATTTGAGGTTGTGTATGATTTGTCCTGTGAACATGTTGCCAGCCCAACTAATAATGATTCCTCCTGACTGTCCTTCCGATGGGTGAAAAGCGAACTGGTTAAATCTTTTTGGCGCCCATTTTCTAATTTTTGAGTGATCTATGTGCTGCATTTTTGTCTCCTGAATGCAATAGACTGAGCATGAACTCTCATCGATTTTTGCTCTAACAGCTCTCTGCTTGTCCTCAGAGTTTAAGCCCCTAATGTTCCAGTTATTGGAGTTGTTTGACTGTATCTGAGAGGTTGTACTATCCATCAAACACTTTGGTTTGTTCCATTTTGCTCTCGTCCCCAGGACAAGAGGTGCATACATTGATCAAAGCGTAATTTCTGAACTAAACATCTCATTCATAGTGCCTCAGTCGCATAAACAGACCGCACCCCAAAACAAAGGTAACTCTGAAAGCAACAGTTTTGACATTAGCATAACAGCAGGTTCGATAGTAGCCCCCATCACAGACAACACAGTCATCACAAATACTACATGCAGTCTTAGATTCTGCTGAGTATTTAAGATATATAGCCAGTACAGAAAAGAGTTCAGGCCACCACAGTTGTGCTTCCAATTTATCAGTAGTTGTACTATCCATCAAGAATTGTTGATGTTATTGTAGCTGGAACTCCTTGGCCTTCTTCTTTGTTCTCTTCACTCTGCACCAGAAGCTCCACGGCCACCTCCACAGGAGTGAGACCACACTGCTGCACTGCCACTTCCTGAATCATCTGAATTGAGATTTCAGGCCTAGTTGTTGATGACTCATTGATATCTTTGAGTGTTGGAAATTTAATTGGGCCAACAAAGAGACCAGAAGATGTAGAAGGATCAAAACCAGCTTGTTGAGAAAGGTGTTCCAAGGCAGCCTTGGCACTTGCACTTCTGGTAACTCTCTTGCTACCTGTCAGCTGATTGTTCTTGTGACCATCATCCATCTTCTCAACTCTGGGGCTCCTCCTCAGCTTTTCCACGTTGACTGGTGCTTCAGCTCTTGCATGGATGGTGTCAGCCTGAGCTGCCGGATAGTATGCCACAATTTCCCGTTTCTTGTGCTCCTCAATGTGTTGCATGTTCCGTCTCGTACAAACCTTGGTTATCCTCCTATGGATTTCAGATGGATTGACCTTGTGTTTTTTCCTGAGGTAAACCTTGGTTATAATCTGGCTGGCTTTCCACTGGAGCAGAGTGCCTCTCACACTAAGAGCATGAACTGGTGTAGGAGCCCTTGTGAACTGGATTCTTGGAGCTGGAAGTGCAGGCTGCTGCAAAAGCTGGTAATTTGGCGAAGACCTGATTGGTATTCTTAGGACAAGGCTTTGAGAGGGGGAGATTTGAGGGCCCACGAAACTTCCCTGAAAAAGGAAATCGGCCCTGCTGCTCAGCTGCTCTTGAGGCCTGATTGATGAGTTTCTATTGAAGAAGTTTTGAGGATATATGCTATTGCGTACAGCCAGTTGCTGTTTCCCACCTGAGGAGGGTCCGGCTTCATGGTCATTCTGCGCCTGACCTAGTGTAACCAGTTTGAAGGTTGGCTCATCTAGTTCTTCAAGGATGCAACTCTGATTATGCAAGAGGTTCTGGGCTGTTGCAATAGGTCTAGCTGTGGTAATTGTAAAATTGATGTTGACTGATTTTACCACTGTATCAGTGTTCAGATCAGAACTCCACCAAGCCTTCTTGTTTGCTTGGACTTGAACAATGTAAGCCGGTCCTCGTCCCTGCTGCATGGCCTGGTTAACTGACGTTGAGGAGGCAGAGTTTGATTCTGCTCCAGAGCTGATCTCCTGCTCGACCTGCTCTTGCTGCTGTGCAGGTAGCTGTTGCTGTTGGTTTTGCTGCTGGTTCTGTTGCACTTCATCTTGATTCCAAGCAGACCCACATTGGTTTTGGTTTCCTTGCATGGCAGCAGCATCCCAAATTGGATCAGCCATACCCTGCTGCAAGCTCCTGGCTCTATCATGCCTAATGAATCTGATGTGGAAACCATCAATGTTATGGATATTAGCATGAAAGACCATGTCTCTCTGATACACATCTCCTAGCTGAATCAAACCAATGCCATGTGGATGTATCTTGCACTGCCTAACTTCGACATACATCTCATGCTGTAGGTACTGCCTAATCTGCTCGAGAAACATACCATAGTCTTCTCTGTTGATCTCGCCATCTTCATCGACAGCTAAGATGTATTCTTCATGCGTTCTGATCACATTGCCCCCCATGGATACTTCGCCTCTAGGTGTGTTGTTTGGACCACCATGGTCGATCACCATCTCCGGCGAGAAGAGAGGATGGGGATCCACGGCAAATTTAGCTATAGCTCTGTTGTTGATTGTCCAGAGAGGAGGAGCACGAAGCGAGAGTAAAGAGACTCGACTAACAGCAAGAGCTCGATCTTTAAAATGTCCTGAAACCGGGCCTGACCTTAGTTGGGCCGTTGTTAAATCTTGGGCTGTTGGGCTGCTGTCAACGTCCCTGGCTCTCCACTGATACTGGTGTTTTGCTCTTTTCTTAAGACAGAAACGTTCAATGTGACCATAGTTAAAGCAAAACTTACATCTGATTTTGCCCTGACAGTCCTAACAAAGTGACCTGGACTAAGACAACGGAAGCAGACTCTAGGATCAGGACTTGATCTCAGACTAGGCTGGTGCAAAGATGCTCTCAAATCTGTATCATGGATACCCGGCCTATGAGCTTGAAGCTGAGGTGCAGGCGCCTTCATTTGGTGCTCACTGCTTAAGCGCTTGGCCCTGGAATCCTGGGCAAAAGGTTCACTGTCAGAGTGGCCCCCCTGGGAGGATTCACAATCCTTTGCTTGGATACTGGCCCAATGAGCTTCCAAGCCTGAATAATTGACCTGCTCAGTCAGCAAACGACTCTGGTTGGGTTGTGCAAGATCAACAGGCCAATCCTGAGTTGCCGCCCTTTGGCTCGAATTTGAAAAAAATTGAAAACTCTGCATGCTGTTGTGAAGCTTGTTGAACACAGAATCTGTTCGAATCATGGATTGATCCGGGAAAATCAATTTGGAGTGCTTAACTGAATCATTGGAAGCAATCGGACAATAAAACTCTCCAATACGAACTGTTCTAAATGCAGGAAAAGTGGCCGGCTTAATCTTAGTCGCCGAGCAAAGAGTAGGTTTGGATTTCTGAGCAGGAGAGGGTTGAACCAAATCTCTAGCAAAACTGACTCTGTTCCTCTGCTTCTTCGGCTTTTTTCTGTATGAAACAGTAGTCCACTCCTTTTCTTGTTCCTTGTTCCAAACAATTTCATCCTTTGCCCAGTTAGGAGTGCCATCACGCCAGAGAAAGCAGTAAAGATCAAAGTGCTTGTTGCTGAATCTTTCCAAAGAGCGAATGAAAAGCCCAACTTGCTTAGAAGCCACAGAAAACCGAAAGTGACGATCCGATTCAAAGTGAATGTGAAAACCAGCTGGAGTACCTCCCAGGACAGAGTGCAGCGCAATGCTCACTGATTCTTCAGTAAGCCGAAAGGTGAAGCGACGGAAAACAGCCAGCATGTAAAAAGATCCATCGATGCAGGAAGAAGGATGATGTACCGACGAGTGACAGCGGGCGAGAACTTCAGCTTGGAGACGGCGACCCGCGGAGAAATCCAGGTCCGACGGCACCACCGAGCTGCGGTCCATCGACGGCGACAGAATGCTTCCCCTTAGCAGGAAACATGGTGGCCGGCGGCGGCGGTGACGGCGAGGATGCGAGCGGAGAGCTGGCGGGCGAGAGCAGGAGCGCGTGCGGGAGCCATGGCTAGACTCTTCTCTTCCGTGCTATGGCTGGACGGCAGCTGGTGGAGCTCGAGCTGGACGGCTTGCCTTTTCCTCCTCTTCTCACAACCTCCGGCGGAGAGCTCCCACAATCCTCAGATCTGGCGCTCCAGCTGCGTCTCCGGCGGTCACCTCCCCAAAAAACTGACGCGGCGGAAGACGGGGTCCGGGGTGATGAAGCGGCGGCCGGGCGACGGGAGCTGGAGCGCGGCGCCCTGCCGGCGGACGGCGAGGGGCGAGCGGCGATGGAGCTGGAGCGCTAGCACAGAGCTATATAACTCGATTTACCTTACACCCTCATGAGGCCATATAATTTTCTTGGCAATCTATCCATTATACAGATCTGCAGAAGCAAGGAACCAAGACAGTTTGCTCTGTATGCACTTTTTTCAGGCCTGTACATGAGTGTGGATCTTTAGCTCTGTACTGACAATAATGTAGTATTGCAGTTGTTCATACAAAGATTCTTTTGTTCAAAGTGCTATGAATAATAGCAGTACAGTGATCAATGTGGTGGAGGGTGAATGATATGCTTAAAGTAGCTGAAACCTATTGGGAAGAATATCACTGAAGCCTCAACCAACTGTGCTAATCTTTATATTTGTTACAAATGGCCTGCCTGCCAATTTGACCAGGACCAACCCTTTCCTTCGCCCCAACCATCAGGTGAGAAATCCATCATCTCAAACTGGATGCATTCATATAATACTTTCTCCAGCAGTTTTCTGATTTATTATTTATTAGAACACAATGCTCTTGACATTCAGGTCTGTCATTTTTATGTTGTAACAAATTGAGTTAAAATGATGCCTCAAAGTATCATGATTCAACACCTTACTGACGCAACCGTGCTTGCACAGGTTTTCTACTCAACTGGAAAGGTGGTACTTCCAGTGAAACTGTATGGGACAATGAGAGGCAATATATTGAATATACTGATACGAGCTACTGGGGACGACACTGAATTTTTTTTCCCAAAGAAGAGAAAAAGAACAAGTAGTAATATTTTTATCTCTTTTGCCTATTGCCATCCTGCAGGCCGCAGAACATGGGGCCGTTTTTTCTAGGCTACCATTTCAGCTCTGATTACTGACTTCTTCAAACATTATGTAGATTTTGAATACGGTGCAGATACATAGACAATATTGTAAACAAGAAAACATAATTGTGCTATGGACTCTACATTAATGTAGTTTAGGAATTTTGTAAAATCTATTTGTGCACATAGATAAGAGTACTTCGCAATGTTCCTGTTTCCCCACAACTGTTCATTTTATCCCCCATAGTTGATAGCCTCAACTGCATGATAAACCATTTTCTCCTATCAATTTTTTGTGAGAAAGCGTCACCATTTATTTGATGAGGAATCTCGCGCTGTTTCTACGACTGAGCACATCAACGTTCCGTTCGAACACTAAGTTGTAGCCCTTCTCTCTCCCACCGCCCCCCCCCCCCGCCCCCTAGGGTTCCATCGCCGCCGCCACCCTAGGCCCCCCTTTTCCTCTCCGTCCGGCCATCTCGCCGGCGGTGAGGAGGAGCGGGGGCCCGCCCTCCTTGTAGATCTGTAGGTTTAGACCCGTATAAGAGTAACCTGTAATGGTAGTCGCCCTTTTGTGGCGTTTTTCCTCCATGTTATTCGCCAAGCTTTGTTCGTCGGTTTGTCGCCCGATGCGCAGGTGTGTGTGCATCACCGGCTTCTTCCTCATCGTCCTGTGTGGATTTGTCGATTGTAGCTTGGCCTCGTTCACGCCGCCGCCTCTCTCCGCCGCCCATGGGTACTTGTTATGGGCGGGGCAGGGGCACCATGGCGTTGGACGCGGCCAGCGGGCGGAGCAACGTCTTGGTGCGGCACTGGACAGGCTGCGGGCCGTGCTCCTTCAGCCGTACCTGTTTACTGACGGTTTCCTCGGGAAGATGGGGGCTTGGTTCCCCTTCGTCGAGTCTTGCTCCATCAAGTTCAGGGGTTGCTCCTGCTGCGAGGGTTCCCCTCCGGCGTTCAGTTGGACAATCCCTCCAATCAACCCTTGCGCGCATCGATCTGTCTCCTCTTCGCTTGAGAAGGGAAGTTTCCCCTTTGTTGCAGGAGGCATGATCCCTCTGGGTCGGGTCAGGGTGGAGCTGCAATCAGATGCAAAGTTTGGGATGAATTCTCAAATCGACCAGAGTCTCAAGAAGGAAATGATGTGTTCCAACATACAGGTTCGCAAGAATCATTCTACAGATTTCCTGTTATCAGCTTTGAGCCATGGCTGTTGCAACTTCGTTTGGGATGCTCACCGATGGCTTGGGCTATTGTTGTGGAGCCCCGTTCATGACGATGGATGTCAGCTTTCGTTTTGTTTGAGTCCGGTGAATTTCCTCAAATATCTACGGCTCAACACTTTTCAACCTCAAATGCCGAATGCACAAGTGAGGCCTCTGCGAAACCTGTAATCAACGCAGCATTATGTCTTGAAGTTGCTTTTTAGATCCAAATTGTTAGGTTCTTTACCTTTGTGTGGGTCACTTCATGTACTTCGAGACTACTTTATTGTAGCTATGTTGCTATACCCATGTAATCGGGATCTTATTTCCCGACCTTTGTACTCTGGTTAACTTTTTAATATATGCTAGTTCCTAAAAAAAAAAAAACGTTCCGTTCCAAAGCCGAGAAGCATCGGTTGTTTGAAATCCAAAATGCAACGACCTCCATGCCATGCGGTTGTGATATTTTTCCTTCTCACTGATAAAGCAACGATACGGCTGGCGCGGCTGAGATTCGTGGTCGATCGACATGATCGAACGGCCGAAATGGAGACGTGGAACGCAAGCCTCCCTCCTCGGGTGCCTCTGCATATATGCCAGCCCGGCACACGGCGCCTGCCACTCGCAACAGAAAGCATTCCCACCCTGCAGGAGAGGGAGAGAGAGAGAGAGAGAGAGAGAGAGAGAGAGAGAGAGAGAGAGAGAGAGAGAGAGAGAGAGAGAGAGAGCCCGACGATGCAGTCCATGACCGTGCTGCGCTCGGCCGCTCGTCGCGCGGCGGGGTCCTTCAGCCGCCGCGGCCTGGCCACCACCGCCGGGGTCACCGCCGCCGAGAAGGAGAGCCTCGCCGCGCTGGTCCAGAAGGAGGTGCGGTCCCAGCTGCGCGCGGAGGAGGCGGCGCGCGCCAAGGCCGAGCGGGAGAGCGTCGCCGCGCTGGTCCAGCAGGAGGTGCGCTCCCAGCTGCGCGCGGAGGAGGCGGCGCGCGCCGTGGCCGAGCGGGAGAGCGTCTCCGCGCTGGTCCAGCGCGAGGTGCGCGACCGCCTGCGCCAGGAGGAGAGCCTGCGCGCGGAGGGGGAGTGGCGCGCCTACCTGCGCAGCCGCGAGGAGGCGGCGGAGCGGAGCACTGACGGTGACGGCGACTGGCTGGGGTCCTGGAAGGATGGCTTCTTCTTGGGCTCCGTTGGCGGCCTCGCCGGCATCGCGTACTGGAATCTGATGTTCTGGGTTTTCTCTAAAATCTGATCTTCTGGATCCTGAAGTAGGGCCTTGGGCTGGTCCTGTTTGGGTGTGGTGTGGTGTTATCTGGGCGTTGCTGCGAGTAGTAGTTTTAACTCTGGGATGTTAGTAGAACTTCTTGTTGCGTTGGGTATGAATCTCACTATCTCAGGCAGTAGGTGTTGTGATCTCGGTTTGTTCGTGCAAGTGACATGTTTGTTAGCGAACTTTAATGGATCTATGAGTGGCCATTAACAATTTCATGGCGAATGTTGTCTTGTTTGAAGCGCATGAGATGTTTGCAGAAACGTTAGTGAATCAACGAGGTAGCAGTACGTCCAAGTATTCCGTGGTTCTAGCCTTGTCGACTTTGCCGTGTAAAGCATGACGCCGCGCCTGAAGCGGAACACGATCCCGAACAGCCCGCGCCGTGACTCCGGTGTGCGGAGCCGTCGGTCCTCATGCGCGAACGGGGCTGACAGATCCGGGGAAGCTGGCCGGCGGCGTCGCTCGCCGGACGGGGCCTGGCGCTATTCCACGGCCACGTGTCCTAGCAACAAGAGACAACCTTTTTTTTCTAAAGAACACCGCCCTTTATTAACCATCACGAGAATAAGTGTTACAAACACCATCAGAAGTGCTAAAAACCAAACATGCCTACCGATCTGGCTATAAATTGAGCGTGTCGTAAGGTTATGCGGGTCTGTATTCGATCCTCGGTTCTCATGAATAAATTCCAGTGAACCAAAGTTCAATTACCTGGCTTTGATCTCACGATGATGCGGCCGTACTGACCCATTCCATCGTGCTGGAAGTTCCTGACCGCCGTGAAACAATCACTCCCTAGTTGAAGCCTCTGGACAAAGAGATAGCCCGGTCATGTTCGACCAAAAACTCAGGTGCTACTTGAGGTGCTGCCACGGGTCATTGCAAGTCATCATTTACCATATTGCTAAACTTCATATGCATGTATAATTGTGTTAGAAGAAAAAAAAAGAATTCAGCGCGTGAATAGTATTGGGTTTCAATTTTGACATTACGTGCTGTGTATCTTGCGTAAGTTTCTGTTGCGTGTCAAATTTTTTCAGTGCAGGATGAGATGCTTCACCCACCTATATTACTATTGTTGCAATTGTTCGGTGCGTGATTTTTATTCACGTTTTGAGATTTCAAGCTGCAAACAAATTGTGACATTTCTAGGCCACGCCGTTGCGATTAATTCACAACACGACGCTGGTGAAAAAGCAAAAGCAATTCGTGCTGTTTGTACCATCAGAGATAAGACTTGGCTTCCAAGCCTCCTTCCTCGGGTGCCCTGGCCTATTTATGCCAGCCCAGCACGCTGCGCCTGCCTGCCACTCGCAACAGAAAGCATACCACCCTGCAGGAGAGAGCGAGAGAGAGAGAGAGAGAGAGACGATGCAGTCCATGTCTGTGCTGCGCTCGGCCGCTCGTCGCGCGGCGGGGGCCTGCGGCCGCCGCGGCCTGGCCACCGCCGCCGCCGAGAAGGAAAGCGTCGCCGCGCTGGTCCAGAAGGAGGTGCGCTCCCAGCTGCGCGCGGACGAGGCGGCGCGCGCCAAGGCCGCGCGGGAGAGCGCCGCCGCGCTGGTCCAGCAGGAGGTGCGCTCCCAGCTGCGCGCGGAGGAGGCGGCGCGCGCCAAGGCCGAGCGGGAGAGCGTCCCGGCGCTGGTCCAGCAGGCGGTGCGCGACCGCCAGCGCCAGGAGGAGAGCCTGCGCCTGGAGGGGGAGTCGCGCGCCAACCTGCGCAGACGCAAGGAGGCGGCGGAGCGGGGCACCGACCCGCTGAAGGCCTGGAAGCAGAACCTCGTCTGGTCCTCCGTTGGCATTCTCTCCGGCGCCACGTTTGTGAATGTTGTGTCCGTATGGATCCAGAAGTAGGCCGCGTCCTTGGGCCTGATCTTGTTTTGGGGGTGTGGTTCGTGACCTTCGTGTTATCTGGACGTTTGCTGCGAGTAGTAGTTTAACTCTGGGATCGATGTTAGTAGGGCTTTGTTGTTGCGTTGGGTATGAATCTGAGGCAGAAAGTGTCGGTCGTGATCTCTGTTCGTTCGTGCAAGTGAGACATGTTTGTTGTTTTGGTGAACTTGACTGGGTCTTTGAGTGCCGAATAATTTCATGGCAGAAAGAATGGTGTCTTGTTTGATGCGCATGAGATGATGTTTGTCTTGCAGAAATGGTAGTGAGTTTATGGTCATGTTTTGCTTTCTAGTGCTGCGTTCATGCTCATCTCTTATATATAAAACGCCGTGCGTTCTCTCAAAGCACATTGAGCCACGTCATCAATTGAACAGTAACCGTCCGATCAAAAATCGACGGCCAAAAAAAGTTCTCTAAAAGACTATTGCACGACGTCCCTTTAAAAAAAAGGACTATTGCACCACGTCATCAAGTGAACAGTAACCATCGGATTAAAAATCGACCGCCAAAAAAATTCGACGGCCAAACAAAAAAATCTGCAGTGCCGGCAAAAAAAAAAAAAATAACCCTAGTCGCCGTGTTGGAGCCGCCGATGCGCTCGAGGACGTCGCGTTCTCTCAAAGCACATTGAGCCACGTCATCAATTGAACAGTAACCGTCCGATCAAAAATCGACGGCCAAAAAAAGTTCTCTAAAAGACTATTGCACGACGTCCCTTTAAAAAAAAGGACTATTGCACCACGTCATCAAGTGAACAGTAACCGTCGGATTAAAAATCGACCGCCAAAAAAATTCGACGGCCAAACAAAAAAATATCTGCAGTGCCGGCCAAAAAAAAAAACTAACCCTAGTCGCCGTGTTGGAGCCGCCGATGCGCTCGAGGACGTCGCCGTCGCCGTCTCCAAAAAAATTCGACGGCCAAACAAAAAAAAATCTGCAGTGCCGGCCCCAAAAAAAAAAACCTAACCCTAGTCGCCGTGTTGGAGGCACCGATGCGCTCGAGGACGTCGCCGTCGCCGTCTCGGAGCCGCCGCCGCGAACGAGGATGTCGCCGTCGCCGTCTTGCAGCAGCCACCTCCTTCACCGCCCGTAGTGGAGGGAGGAGGCCCAGATCCGCTTGAAGAGGATGCGGCCTCGCCGGATTCGAGAGCCGCCGAGCGCTAAAGAACGCCGCCGGCTTGGAGCCGCCGCCGCCGTTGAGGGAGGTAGAGGAAGACTTGCCGCCGGCGCTGCCGTCATCATCCGCCTCGTCGAAGCCGTCGAGGAAGAATGAGGTGGTCATCGTCACCGTGTTGCACCACCGCGCCACCGGATCTCCCCGCGACGAGTGGTGGCCCAGGTCCGCCCGACGACGGGCCGCCCCTGCCGCATCTGGGCGACCAGGCGTCGTCGCCGCCGGATCCGGCCGAGGAGAGGGCGTCGGTGGGGCCGGCTCACCGAGGCCACCTCCCGGAACGCGCAACGTCGGCGAGTCCGCCATGGAGGTAGGTAGACGACGGCGGCATGCCGTCGTCGTTGCCCGAGGAGGGGCGCCACCACCAGATCCGGCCGAGGAGGCGTCGGCGGGCCGCTTCGCGGGATGCGCGGCGTTGCCGGGGCCGCGCCTCCCCGGGCGCGCCACCTCGCCAGGCGCCGCCGCTCGCGCCTCCACGGTGCCGCGCCCGCCAACCGCCTGGCCGCCGCCTCCTGCGCACTCACGCACGCGCACGCCGGCGCGACGGCCGAGCGCGCTGCTGCGGGCTCACGCACGCGCACGTCGGCGCGACGGGCTTCTCGCCGACCGCCGCTGCAGCGCGCTCTCGCCCGCCACCGCCACCGCCGGTGGATAAGGGAGGGAGGGAGCGAGAGAATGAGGGGATTAGGTTTTCGACCCAATCCCCTCAGCTTATATATCGGCCGTGCCAGGCCAGGCCTCTGATGGGCCGGGATGGGCCATAGCTGGCCCAAAAGGCCGGCCCGATTCTGAGAAAATCAAAGAAATTCAGCGAAAATCAGAAAAAAGGGAATTTTGCAGAAAACCCCATGAAGATCTATAAATTATGTTTTAGTCCTTAATTTTTTACACAAAAGACCTTGAGTTTCCCAGATTTCAACCCGCAATCCAAATTTTTTCCAGGCAATAAGATACAATTGTTCTGAAAATTACAATTCAACCCAGAATTTTTGCCAAATCGACCCTGACATTCCTGGATTTTTCTCCCCTATATTTTTTTAACTAAAATCGGGTACTCATTTTTTACACAAAAGACCTTGTTTTTCCCAGGTTTCAACCAAAGTTCAAACCACGGCAGATTGCACAAATCGAGTCTTACGTTTCTGGATTTCTCGCACCTATATTTTTTCACTAAAACCGGCTACTTCGTAAGTTTTATATTACAATTTTTCCTAAAATCATGAATATAGCATTCCTATATAGACTTTCAGCTCAATTGTATCTTATTGCCTTTTGAAAACATAGTCAACAATATCTTATGGGCCATAAAAATACCAAAAGTATATTATTAGTAAACATTATAGTTCAACCATTTATAAATTTGTTGATTAATCATTCTCATTCAAATTATAACCCGCCAAGTTTAAATAATATGATTTAGTTGGGCCACTTACAAGCAAACACGTATACAATCTTTTATTCCCACCTTCCCATATGTTTATTTAAGCATTTTCTATTATCAACATAACGTAATTGAGGACCAATAAATGGAAAAAAAACGTAATCACATTACATTTTCCCAGTTAATTAAACAATTTATTTTTAGACCAACATTTTCCTCTCCCTTTTCAATCAATTTAATATACCTATTTCTATCTTTGTTGAAAGGCATAATTACATTACGTTTCCATAATTAATTGAACAATTTATTTTTAAGACCAATATTTCCCTCTCCCTTTATTAATAAATTAAGTAACTACATTTTAGTGAACTTTCAAGTTTTTTTATGACAAAAACTGCTTCAAAATTTATCTCAACTAAGATTATTAACTCCCAACAAAATGATCATCGTGCTCTAAAAAATTTATTTCAAGTATTTGACCCATCATGCTCTAAAAAATTTATTTCAAGTATTTCAGTCATTGTGCTCTAAACAATTTATTTCAAATAAGAAACAAAAATGTTTGTTATTCTTTTCACTTCACAACGGGTTCACAACAGGAGCAGGCTATATATATTTATTTTAATTTTCAGTTAACATGTAAATTAAGCCACTCTATTTTAGTGAACTTTCAAGTATTTTTCTTATAAAAAAACTTCTTCTAAAATTTTATGAGCTAAAATAATTAACGTCTTACAAAATAAGTCTGTTACAACGTAACTAATAATTGTTTACAGTACAAGATTACTTCAGCCATATAAACTTTCCATGACAAAAAAAAAATTAAGTATAAAACTTAGAAAATAATTCCACCCTTGCTTCTAGACAAATTCAGTTTACATCCTAATTCCTTCCAGAAAACTACTAATTCTAAAATCGGTACCTTATTTATCGTCAAAAAATTTTACTCAATTTTTTGGTAAAATACCTCACTTCTCAACGGGTTCACAACAGCAGCGCATCCCACGCGGCGCGCAAATTGCGCGCCCTTTTTCTAGTCGTTTGCTCAAGGGAAATCACTGGCGGCCTTGGTGTCTCTGTCTCCAATCTGATTGTATGCCCCATACGAGTATATTACTCCGTGCATGATCTGCAGGTTTCGGTTTGCAAATTAACGACGCCAAGTTATCCTGGCGGTTCGTTCTTGTCCTTGTCGAGTTTGCCGTGCAGAGCATGACGACGCCTCGCGTTGAAGCCGAACTGAACCAGATCCCGAACAGCCCGTGCCGGCGGCGACTCCGACCGACGTTCGCGCGCCGTCGGTGCTCATGCGCCAACGGGTGCCGGTTAGACACGTGCCCTTGCCGCCAGGGACCAACGCCAAAGAAGAGTAGTAGCATATCTTGTTCGTTTTCGCGTTTTGAGATTTGAAGTTGCAAAGATTTAAACCTCTCTAGGCCACGGCTGTTGCGGTATCAGAAGTTCAGAACAGGATGCTTCTGTTCTGAAAAAAGCAAAAAGCAATTCTACAGGGTCTACACGCTCGTACATCGCGACACTCTTGGTTCTCCCCCGAGAAGGCGTACCCAAGCCAAAACTTTCTCGATACGACGGTTATGATGGATCGCAGTGCTTCGTGACCGCATCGAAGTGGCCTGTCACCGCTGATCCAACGCTCACGATACGCCTCCTCCTCCCTCGGATCCCCCTGGCCAGCACAGCAGCAGCCGCGCCTGCCACTCGCTGGCAACCTAAAAGCATTCCGCCATCTTGCAGAGGAAAGAGATCGAGGGCGCGCAAGGAGAAATGCCAATCCGTGTGTTGCGTTCTCGGCGTGCTGTTCTGAGTGCCAGGGTGGATTCGAAGCCAAACTGTGTCCTCGTCTCGTGCACACGCCGTGTCCGGCCGGTGAAATGCTCGTGGACGTGCTTTCGTTTGCCGGCTGGCTTGTTTGTTGCGCGCCTGCAGGGTAAGCACGATCCCGACCTAGAGTACAACTCGGTCGGCAACTCCGGGCCCGAGTCCGCGTCTGCGACCCCGCGTCCCTCCTTATATATGCCAGCCGCAGCCGGTTGCACACTTGCACGCCACCGAACCCCGACGAACGGCAAAACCAACGACGACGAGAGAGACACACAGAGATGCAGTCCGTGCTGCGGTCGCTTGGCCGGCGCGTGGCGGCGGTCTACTTCACGCTCGGGCCCTGCTGCTGGATCTTGCCGGTCTGCACGATCGCCGTGGTGTGGCGCACCCACGCGATGGACCAAGAGGTCAAGGCGCTCCGCGCCGCCCGTGGCGCCACGGAGTTCGAGTCGACCATCGATCGCTGGCGGCGAATCAACCGGCAGTCGGGTGGCAGCGCCTGATCGAGCATGCATGCCCGTACATGGAGATCTCATTCGCTTCTTGAATCTGTTTCCGTTTTGTGCTTCGCTTGATCTATCAGTGTCGTCGACTTGTATTTCCTCTTGATTCACACGAACGAATCGCGTGTTAGGTAGGCTGAGCTAGTTGTTGCGAGTGTGTTCACGTTTAGATGAAAAAGTGTTGTAGATGAACTGCTAGTACCGCTGAGTTGCTGACGATACAATTTTAAGGACAAAGTGTTGTCACGTTAACTTCATGTGTACAAAGGCGCTCGGTGACATGTTATTACCTTGCCCTCGCGAAATTTTAAGGACCTTTGACTATTACGCCTAGCAAGATCAAGCAGCCGGGCCGCTGTTCTACTTGATTTTTTTCCTTGTTGGCAAGCACGGCGAACGAAATGATCGCCACGTCTCCAGCTTGTCCTTCTTTGCTGCCGCGCGCACGCTTTCGACGTCAGCGGATCCTCATCATCCGTCCGTGTCCTCGCCCACGCGGCGGTGCCGCTCGACGGCGACGAGCCTGACGCCGCGCCTGAAGCTGAGCACTATCCCGAACTGGAGCTCCGGCGGCGACTCCGTCCGCGGCGACCGCCGGAACACGAAGCGCCGGTACAGGTGCACCACGGACAGCTTTACCTCCTGCAGCGCGAACCGCTGCCCGACGCACGCGCGGGGCCCCACGCCGAACGGGATGTGCGCGCACGGGTGGCGCCGCCGATGCTCCTCGCTCGCCGGGTCGAACCTCTCCGGGCGGAACGCGCCGGGGTCCCGGAAGCTGGCCGCGTCGCGGGACAGGGCGCCCGGCGCCATCCATAGCCACGTGCCCTGTGTGCGCAGTGTTGTGAACCAAGAGCAGATGAACAAACGTTTTGACGATGCCAGTGACCAACGCATTGTTGAGCTGATATGGTTTTTACCTTTGGGAACGTGTAGCCTCCTACCTCGACTTGTTGAGACGTCACCCTTGCGATTAGTGGTGAGACCGTGTAAAACCTCATCGCCTCCTTTATCACCTGCAATGCAAAACAGAGGCGAGAAAATCACACTCTCATTTTTCAAGCACGTCGCTCATTCTTTCATTGCAGAGGGGCGAAAGAGATCGGGCAGCTGCAAGATTTGTGACAACAGCAGAAGCTTGCCTGATCGAGGTAGGGGAACTTGTTCTGCAGGTCGTCGGCGGTCGGCACGGCGCCGGGCGGGCCGAACCCGTCGACCTCCTCGAGCAGCTTGGCCTCGACCTCCGGGTGACCGGCGACGAGGTACACGGCGGAGGCCAGCGTGAACGCCGTGGTGGCCGACCCGGCGAGGAGGTGCTCGTAGGTGAGCGCGCTCACGTGGTCCGGCGTCAGCAGCTCCCGCAGCGCCGCGCTGCGCTCCCGGGCGTCGAGCACCGCGGACAAGAAGTCCCTCCTCCCCGCCGCCGCCTCGCCGCCCCCGCGCCCCCGCGCCCGCGCCGCCACGATCGCGTCCACCCTCGCGCGGAGCCGCGCGTTGGTGCGCGCCACGCGCCAGTCCGCGGTGCCCGGGACCCGGCTCAGCAGCCGCCGCGCCGGGCCCTGCAGCGCCGGCGCGACGAGGCCGAGCGCCACGGACAGCGGCGCCGACAGGTCCATCTTGAGCGACGTGGTGGAGTGCACGTGCTCCGCGATGAACTCCGCGGCCTCGCCGCCGCCGCTGCAGGAGCCGGACGCCGCCGCCGTGAGGCCGAAGTCGACGCCGAACGCCGCCTGCCCGATCACGTCCGTGGCCAGCTTGAGCGAGAGGTCGGAGAAGTCGATGTCGCCGTGCTCCCGGTCGGCTGACGCTGCCACGGCGTCCGCGGCGCGCTCGACGCAGCGCTGCATGGCCGGGACGAGGCCCGCGAGGTGCGTCGGCTGGTACAGGGAGATGATCGTGTTCCTCATCGCCGACCACCTCTCGTCCCTGCACCGCAAGTGCCAGAAGTAGCATCACAATTCACACAGAAGCTGAGCAGGCGGCGTCACCGAGCAAAGGAAGAGTTCTTGCGTTGCCGTACTTGGTGAAGAAGAGCCCCTGCTGGTGGAGAGGTGAGCCGGCGATCGGCGCCGGAAGGCTCCTGTTGGGGATGCTCTTGAACTGCCGGACGCCAACCTCGCGGCAGAGCTCCGGGTCAGCGACGATCACCAGAGGTTGCCTCCCCAAATGGAACCTGCACTGCAAAGACCTTATTTACACACAAATCTTGCTACTACTGCAGACTTGTAAATCTGAACATTTGCACCTGAAAATCGGGCCATATTTCTTGGCGAGGACACTGAAAACGTCTGGCCCGTGACGGGCGAGCAGCGGCAGATGCCCCACGACGGGCAAGGCGGGCGGCGCCGGCACGCCCCTGACAGCCCAGTACGGCGCGTAGTAGTAGAGCAGGAACAAGACACCGGCGGCGCAGCAAGCCGCCGTGGAGAGGTGCGGCAGCCAACAGGCTTCCGCCGCCGCTGCTCCTTCCACCTCCATTGATCTCAACCAAGCTGGCTCACTTGCTTGCCTGCTTCAGCGAGATCACGGCTTGGTCCTGTGGAATTAATGGAGACTCTCTCTATTGCTGGGAGCTTAGCTGGAGTTGTACAGTGCAGATGTTAGCGGTTGCAGAGGCTATCTTGTTCGTGGCCGTTGCTAGTGCTTGTGACGTTGGAAACAAAGAAATCGGGGAACCTGGTGTTGGTAGTGACTGACAGACATTGTCGCCCACATTCCTCCAAAAGTGGGGAAAAGATCTAAGGCACAAGAGTTCTTTTTCATAAAAGAAATCAGAAAGTGGAAGTAATCTCTGAAAGTAGTCAAGATAAGAATTATCGCATATACGTACGCATACTTTCCTGAGAAATGCATTATACCTGGTGGAAAAATTCCAAAGCCGTGGGTCAAGAACAGTCTTTTCTGGACGAACATTGAGACGAATAGCAAAAGCATCCTCAGGTATCGATTGGTCCATAACTCCCGGCTGACCTGACCAGGATCAAACGAGTTAAGAACACCTCTCGCAATTGCAAGAGAGAGAGAGAAAAACAGCAAAACTGTGTGCTGAAATTTTTTCTAAAGAAAATGTTAAGAAATTAAAATTGTAAATTTTATAAGAAATATGCAGATTATGATGAATTTATTTTTTGAGGGCATGAAACTTTTTTTGCATTTTTTTTGAGTGTTATATTTTTTTGAGGCGTTTTGAGTGTTATATGCTTATAAACATTCTGTAGAATAAATATTCATTCACGATCGCTTGAGACAGGCTTGTGTTCGCCCCGGAGTCGGCCCAGCGAGACAAAAGTTGGGCTGGACTGCACTCGCCTCAAATTCTCCGGATTGGACCAACAACCACTGAGGCCGGAGAATCCTATACGTAGGGCGGCGGGCTACATTTAACGTTTGGTAGATCAGTGTTCGAGATTCGTGCAACGGCTGACATTCGCGCGAGTGGAGAAGGGGATGGCTGAGATGCTGCCACGTGTTGGCTTCTGATGCGGGTGGGAGGAGGGAGAAAACAAATCGGTTTTTAATTTTCAAACGCATTTTTCTCACAAACCGTAAGTCCGTTTGCGAATTCGTTTGAACTATGGTGTTGTTTAGAATTAATGCTACAAAATGAGATCCAATATGAATATTTTTTGAAAATTTTTGAAATTAAAATTTTTCGTCAACATTTGAAATATACTATGTCAACATTTTGTTTACACTGTGTCAACATTTTTTATGTACCATGTCAACATTTTTTGCAACAATGTTGATTCTTTTCATGAAAATGTTGATACAGGTTTACAAAAATGTTGAAATAATTGTTTGAAAATGTTGATGTCAGTTAGCAGGCTAAATTGGACCAAATGAGCTAAATTTGATGGGCTATTGGGCTGACCTACAGGTTGAATCTTATAAGTCGCCCTATGTATAGGAGGTCCCACTGAGGCCGCCTGAATAGTAGTACAATCGCATTGTGTTGAGTTAATTGAACGGTGATTCAGTTCTAAAAAATATATTGAACGTTGATTCATACAAAGTTCAACATTCTGTCATGATATTTGCAACAATTTACTAAACATATTCAACATTTTTATGAATTTTGTTAAAACAGTGCATTCAAATTTGAATTGTTGAAATACTAGTACTTTCCATATTTTTTAAATACTAGTATTACATTCGAATTGTTGATTTTTCTAAAAGAATCAAAATATTTGTATATCAGACCTTATTTTGTTATACCATTTGACTTTAGATTTGTGGCCAAAATGTATTTAAAATTTGCAAACAACCTAAATTTCAGCCAAACTACCCCACAAGTACAATCAGGGAGGAGCCGCCACCTAGTCTGACCAGCCATATTCTTCTACAAGAGTCTTGCTTGGGACACATGATCCAAAAGCAAGAAGAAAGTCTCTAAGAGCAAGCCCAACGGTTGAGCCAAACATTTGTCTTGTAGCCAAGTAAATAGACCATTCATACAACCAACTTGTCTCAACATCAAATGTCTGGCCCACCAGCAGTGCCTCAGTCTGACCCAAGCAATGGGCGCTTCAGTTTGCGCCAAGCAACGTTCTCTCTCTTATTTTTTCTCTGCAAAGTCTGACACCGCTTGGCTACAGGCCCACCGTTGGGCTTGCTCTAAGGTGGTGTTGGAGACTTGAAGTCCTGCTTGGGACACATGATCCAAAAGCAAGAAGAAAATCTCTGAAAATGGAAAAACGAAAAGAACAGCCTGGGGACACGTCACCAGTAACGTCCACGTCAATCAAATTAAGGCCCCGTTTGGATGAGCCCTCTAAAGTGCCCTCTAAAGTTTACCCCTCTAAAGTAAAAAGAATCTTACGATTTAGGGGTACTAAATAAAATTTAATTACAAAACCTTTTTACAGATGGGCGTTATTTTTCGAGACGAATCTAACGAGCCTAATTAATCAATGTTTTGACACAGTGATGC
Source organism: Eragrostis nindensis (assembly GCA_012490785.1). NCBI lineage: Eukaryota > Viridiplantae > Streptophyta > Magnoliopsida > Poales > Poaceae > Eragrostis > Eragrostis nindensis. The sequence goes on along the minus strand of JAAXCT010001520.1, from coordinate 16,058 downwards.
TACAGTAACCATCGTCTAATCGCCGCTTAATTACCCTCATTACGTTCGTCTCGCGAAATAGAGGGGGGTCCTAGACTTAGTTTTGTAATTTGACTTTGTTTAGTACACATAAATCGTGCCGAAATTATTAATGTGACAAGCTACAGTACTTTAGAGCCCTATAAACTTGCATCCGAACGCAGCCTAAACCCCACGCGAGGCGCGGAACGATCTCAGGTCAGATTAGGAGGACCCAGCAAGCTCTAGCGGCCGTGAGAAGCTTCCACGGGAAATATCCCGCACCAGTCGCCCCTTCTTCTCGCCCTTCTCGTACATTCCAGAACGTTCTATGACCTCGCTATAAATAAGCAGCACGGTTCATATCTCCCGCCAAGTCACCACCAACCCAAACAACTGTCCGACCCAAAGAACTCATATCTCCCGGCCGCCGCCGCCTTCCGCCGGATGGAGAACCCCGCGGCCGTGATGATCAAGCAGGAGCTGCAGGACGACGACGAGGTGGTGGTTGTTTTGCAGGACGCCGACGGCGAGTGCTGGCACGGAGGCGCGGCGCCGGCGCCGGCGCCATTGGAGAAGCTATCGGCGGCGGCGGCCGTGGTGGCGCCGTTCCTGGCGAAGACGTTCGAGCTTGTGGAGGACCCGGCGACGGACGGCGTGGTGTCGTGGGGCGCGGCGCGGAACAGCTTCGTGGTGTGGGATCCGCACGCCTTCGCCGCGCGGCTCCTCCCGCGCCGCTTCAAGCACGCCAACTTCTCCACCTTCCTCCGCCAGCTCAACACCTACGTCCGTAATCAAATGCAAATCGCGTTACCATTACTGTTCATTATTGCAATCGATTAATTCTTCCGTGCAACGTTAGTGTGGTCGTCATAGTGTCGGTTCATCGCTATAATTTCTTCCATTGATGCTGATGCAATATGCTGATTTATGTTCCTGTGTGCGCAGGGATTCCGCAAGGTGAGCCTGGATAGGTGGGAGTTCGCGCACGCCGACTTCCTCGCCGGACAGCGCCACCTCCTCTCCAACATCCGCCGCCGCCGCGGGGTGCCCAGCTCCTCGACGACGCCGTCGTCCGGTGCGGCCGGCGGCGGCCGGGATGTGTCGGAGGTGGAGAGGCTGCGGCGGGACCAGGAGGCGCTGGCGCGGGAGCTGGCGAGGCTGCGGCGCGAGCAGCAGGAGGCGAGCGCGGCGCTGCTGGACATGGAGCGCCGCGTGCAGGGCAGCGAGCGGCGGCAGGAGCAGTGCACGGCGTTCCTGGCCCGCGCCGTCGCGAACCCGGCCTTCCTGGACGGCCTGCTGGCGCGGCGCGGCGCGCCTCTGGAGGCCGGTCGGAAGCGGCGGCTGCTCGACGGCGCCGCGGCCGCGGCTACGGACGTGGCGGAGGTCCTCTCCTTCGAGGAGCTAGCTCTGGCGGCGGGCGCCGAGACAGACGACCCGGCCGCGAACCAGAGCGCGGGCGGCACCACCACGGACATGATATGGTACGAGCTGCTCGGGGAGGAGCAGGCCGAGATCGACGTCGAGGTGGAGGAGCTCCTCGCCGCCACCACGGCCGCCGAGGCGGTGGAGCCGTGGGAGGAGATGGACGACGAGGAGGTGCAGGAGCTGGTGCAGCAGATAGAATTTGACTGCCTTGGATCGCCCACCTCCTCTTGATCGCCGAGAGTTCAAACGTTCAGCTGCAATGGCTGTCACTGATCAGCAGCTTTCTATGTGACATGCCTACCGCCGTGGTCACCGGCAATGGCTAACGGCATGATCAATATATCATGGTGGCCTGGATTGTTGGTACTGCTACCGTGGCGCAGTGCTGCAATGTGCCTTCCATAATTATTGGTCATGTTGATGTGTGTGTTAGTATCATTAGCATTCCTGTATGGTTGTTATTACTAGTACGTCTGCAAATGGTCTAATTCGGATTCTACTTCTGTTCTTGTAGGATCCGATGGTGGTGGTGTGTGGCAGTCCAAGCTAATGGACACTGGACAGGTTGATGGATGCAGCAGCCTGTTCGAGGTGGTTGATGCACTAATGTACAAGTTTATGTTCAAACGGCTTGAATGTAGATTGCTACTCATGCGTTGGATTCTGATTTCATTGTTCATAGTCCATCTCTGTCATCAGAAATTTTTTGCCTGCAGGGACTCGTTGCTGGGGGTTCCTTGATGGATCATGGATCTGTTGAGTTGCTAAAGTCATAAAAGAGAACTCTTATTAGATCTGATGGTCAGCGGCTAAAAATGTCGCTCTCCCATGATCGTGAGCATCACTATCACCCAGATAAGTTCACTCTTCAATTACCTGATGTCTGCATAGAAAAATATCATACCTATATAATTTAGACATGCATTGCTGTTGATCGTGCAAGCGGCGTCTCAAATGGTCGCACGACACAGAACACACGGACGAGCAAATATCCATTTCATTCAGAGGTCTGTTGTGCACAACGTACAAATACAGATAGGTACATCAACTGAGCGGACAACATGCAAGTTAAAACAATATTTACAGTAGTTCTAAGGAGAACAAAATAAAACAACGTTGTCAGCATTTCACATCATCATGAGGAGGTCGATTTTTGACAATCAATCATCATCATCCTCATCATCAAATTCCTCCTCCTCTTCCTCACTCAGCTCATCCATAGCCTCATCTTCTTCGTTAACAATAAAGCCTCCAAGTGTTTCATCTTCCTCGTCCTCTTCGTCATCGACATCTTCATCCTCTTCCCTATTATTGCCACTTTTAACCTTCGAGTTCTCCATACGAGGGGTTTTCGGGTCTTTAGATCTCGTTACATACTTCTTTCTCTTCACACTAGGACCTCTTGAAAGGGACTCCTTTTCATCCTCACTCTCATCAGTCCATTCCTCATCTTCACCTTCTCCGTTTTTCTTCTTGTTGTTCCCTCCCCTACCTTTGGATCTAGCTCTCCCATTGCTAACCTCATCGTCTTCATCATCGGAGTTCCTTTTTATTTCCTCTAGAAACCAATTCCAGTCCTTCGGAGGACGAATCCTTCCCTTGGGTAGCTATCAAATTCATGACCCATTGACAAGAACCCAAATTCTGCAGACAAAATCATAGTTTGTCACTGAATGAAGTGGAAATGTGTCTGGCAAAGACAACAGGCACAGGGCTGCTTCTATTTGAAGCCTAAACTTGTTTCATACTTATTTGAACATGAATTATTATAGCAACAGGGGAATGAAATGCAGCCAAATGAAAATACTAATGCTCAGACAGGATTTGGGGGAAAGATGCAGCCCATTGCTCCATTTGTACATTAACCATAAGAAATGTTCTAATTCTTTGCCAATGTCATACATGCATATCAATAGATACAGTTGCATCATGTTAGGGGGAAAGCATTGCAGTACAAGACTGTTCTGCATCATACGAGAGCAGTTCAGAAATGGATAGGGTAGTCGTCAACAGGCAGAGGGCTGCTTCTATTTGAAGCCTAAACTTGTTTCGTACTTATTTGAACATGAATTATTATAGCAACAGGAGAATGAAATGCAGCCAAATGAAAGTACTAATGCTCAGACAGGATTTGGGTGAAAGATGGCAGTCCATTACTCCATTTGTACATTTAACCATAAGAAATGTTCTGGTTCTTTGCCAATGTCCACATAGTAGATCGTAAGAGATTACAAAGTCAAAAGGAATGGAAAACATCTATGTCTATTCATACACGCATATCAACAGATACAGTCGCATCATGTTAGGGGGAAAGCATTGCAGTACAAGACTGTTTCTGCATCATACGAGAGCAGTTCAGAAATGGATAGATTACCCCCCTATCCAATGGTTATTTCGAATATAAAGAACCAACACGCGCAAATTATACAATGCAAGAGTAATGCAGGCCAGCCATTCTTATATAACCCACATTGAGCATCGTCTCCGATTCTTTCCACAATGGTATTTTAGCCAGCAAATTCAAATTGTGCACTGAATTCTGAGAAACTGATTTTCTGCTTCCCTGAAATGCAAGAAACAAGAACACGAGCTCACCTTTAACTGGATCGATGCTCGATAAATCAATCTCCAAACCCTCCACTTCAGAGCCAGCCTCCCCTTCCATCTCCTCTTTGGTGACCTCCATGGCCTCCTCCGCAGCTAGCATCTCCCTCTCCCGCTCTTTCCGCTCCCGAGTCCGCCTCTCCCGCCTCGCGACCGCGTCCAGCACCGACGCCTCCACCTCCCCCTCCCCGTCTCCATCTTTCCGCCGCACCGTCCAGAACGACGGCGCCTTCAGCGACAGGGAGAGCGCGTCCCCGGGCCGGAGCTCGCCCGTCTCCCCGCGGCGGAACACACTGCTGACGCTTGCGCCTCCGCCATTCGACGAGCGGCGGACGAGCACGGGGTTCCTGCCCACGACCTCGAATGCGACCCCGGGCTCGCCGCCACCATCGAGGAGGCGGAGGGACACGTGGCGGCGCGAGACGGTACGGTCTCCGGGCTGTACACCGTGACCCAGGTCGCTGCGGCCGAGGTTGTCAGCGGGGGCGTCGCCAGAGAGCGCGACTACCCTGCTTCCTCCGGCGGCGGCTTCGAGCTCCAGCTCCATGGCAGCGCTGACCGCTGAGGCAGAAGCACCGGCGTCCGGGGTCACGGGCCGGTATAAGAGCAACACGAAGCGAGAGAGAGGCCTTGGTGGTGTGGTTTTGGGTTCTACTGAATGGGCTGGGCCTCCTCCAGTGATAGGGCTTAATTTTATTAGCCCGCTAGCCGCTTATTTATGAGCATCGCAGAATAGATTCTTGAAAATTGTTGGATTCAAGGCATATTACCAGTTACAGTAATAAAAGAACAGTACATTACTCTTTCATCGACTTTATGAAAAATATTTAATTGGTTCTCAATTTATAGTTTTTCAGATAATGAGAAAAGGAGCTTCCCAGCGTGAGGCCATGGCTGAACCAGAAATGAGGAAAACAATATGAACTGATCACCAATCACCATCGTCATCGTGTGACTACACCGACGAATGGAGAAACCAGAATTCCTCAACTCCGTAGTGTTCCAGAAATGACATGACGACCGCCACCACTCTGATCCGTGCCGTTCACGCTCCGCTATTTCTGCTGGCAAAGACGATTTTATCTTTGCCGATGCTTTGGATGACACGCGGCCCCGGGAATGTCACCTCCTCAGAAAAAAGAACGCAAACAGTGGCGACAAGCCTCGACGTGACGGGCATGCAAGTGCACGCATGTACCGTGCCTGTGAGAACGTTCATGCACCGAGCCCACTTGTACTAGTGCCACTAGTACTTATTTATCATCGTGTTTTTAAGCTAATGCGGGTGTATGTGTGTTATCATCGAAACAGGGAGGGTCGGAAATTGCAATGGCTGACAGTTATCAGCTAACACATCTACAACACTTTGTATTATGATAAAACGAACGTGAAAGGATGATGCCTGTCATGAAATGGAAAAGACCGCCTAAAATATTTATAGTAACTTTCGTCTATAGTAAAATAAACCTGAGGCGGATGCTCCTAGGCCCCGGCATTTGATTTGCAATCATCACTCCTTGAACCAGTCCAAATCATCATTAGTAGTGGAAGCAACCATCATTTCGCACTGGGACAGGAGCATTTTTCTACGACTGCGTTCGGTTGAAACTTTTCCAACGAATAAACGCCTAGTATATTGGAGGGTTTAGTGAGTGTAACCATCTCCTGCTCCGGCCACAAACAGCAGCTAGCACGCCAGCAAACCCCCTGCACGACCAACTGCGCGCCCATGGGGAAAATTAAAGGTGATGGCGACGTGCCAGAGCGAGGGAACGAGCGTGTGTGCTTTTACGTATGCACGGGGTGGTGAAAAAGAGAGAGCTCCTCACGATACGGCCGGCTCCGGAAAAGAGAAAAGGAAAATTGGAAGATACACTCGCGGCTCACACGCGCATACTTCTCGATGAAGCTGCCTTCCCCTACTGGCAGAACATCGATCTTATGTTGGCGATTATTTTGCTCCTGAATTGTCACCAACCATAGCCACTCAATCACGTATATAGGAAGATCCTATGGGGTAATAATCGATATATTATTTGTCGAATTTATTATAGAATAGTGGGTTGGAAGAAAAGGTACAATAATTTGATTTCCTGAGCTATTTGAGGAAAATTGCTAAATGTCTTTTTTCCAACCGGTACTCTTCTCTACCATTCAACCACCGAGCTTGCTACTTGCTAGTCGGGCAATCGGGCTGCAACACAATAGTCGACGTGCATACCACTCGTAAGGTCAGAAGAAAAGGGAAGTTGATGACCTCAACAGCTAAAATAGTGTACCAATCATCGAAAAAAAATGTTACAATATATATTCGAATGACCGCATTCGAAAGATGCAAGTTTACCTGCTGTACCTCGTCTACAAACAGACAAATGAAACTTCCTCGCAAAGAAAAAAAAGACAGATAAATGAAACTACATTACACTGTTAGTGTTTATAATTAACAGGGATGCATTTTGTTTATGTAATACTCCTGGAGTAGGATAGATCAAGCAAGGACAGAAAACTGCTCCTGCTTTTGCAAGCTGACGACCTTTAGGGCAGCCCCCACCTGCAATTATTGTCCTTGCTTCATCGATGATCTTTTTGAGATGGGCTTCATCGATGATCTAAGCTCAAACAAGTGTGTTATCCATATCAGAAATTATGGTGTCTGGTCTGAGCCAGCGCAGAGTAGCAAGCAAATACCATCTTTTATATAGAAAAAGCTCGTATATGGGATTTCAGAGATTGACCAATGTCCACAAGGTACACTGGTGATATTAAAAATGACAATATTCATCACGTTCGCATATCGATTCTCGAAGAACTAGCCGTGTGCCAACCAACCCGTTATGTCGGTTGGCAGTCAGCAATGTTCGGCAGGCTGTTTTGCAGCTGTTTTATTGTACGGCTGCTGAAGAAATAGCTGCGAACACTGTAGCGGCTACTGAAGAAATAACTGGAACACTGTAGCTGCTGCATCGCAGCAGGCTGCAATGCAACCAGCCGAACAGGCTGGATAATGAAATGGAAGATAATATAATTCAAGATTTCTAGAGAAAAAGAAGTTGCATCCCACGCTACAACTTTCAAATTTGACACTCAGCACAAACGTTTTCTTAAGAAGGACACAATCGATTATTAAGTCATCATTTTTGAACAACATTGGATGCAAAGATAAACTACGACAAAAAAGGAAAACTGGAATGGTGAAACACCAAACTATTCTGAAATACATCATGTATCGGAGTTACGCCCATTTCAATGCTCATGCTTGTTTATCTCCTCACATTGTTTTCCAACAATGCCAACTAAGCTGGCATGTGGAACCACGACCACCAAAACAACAAGAAAACCGAAAAAGATCTGAGTTCCAGCCCAACACCGGATTGCATCATTTTTAAAGGATTCCAGATTGCATTGTTGGATTGTTGGAACCATTCAGCCACAGTGGCCGTACTTGTCCCTGCTAATGTGCCAAATAATACCTAATTCTCGCGACTATGGACCTACACCTGTATTATCATTAAACCATTTAACCTAAATTCTTCCACACCAAGCAATCCTATGTGGAATTCTTGGAGGAAACAGATATGCCTTTTGCAGCGTGGTCCTTTCTTTATATCTTTATCTCAAAGGACCTTATCATCACAGCATCAGTATATGTACCTCCTTGAAGATGATAAAGGAGCAAAGTGAAAGTAAATATGCCATGATACTCCTTAGGCTACTCCCAATGGGAGTTTCATTTTTAATAAATGAGGTGCCACATAAGCAAAGATGTGATCCGGTTGGCAACACTTATGAAGAAATGAAGAACGTGGTTTCATCTAGATGAAACTAGTGTTGCACTGTTTCCAAAACTTTGAAACCTATTGAAACCATCATTGAAGCCATGGGGTTTCATTTCATGAGCTCTCCACCCAATCACAATGTAAGAATTAAATACCATGACTTACCTATGAAATAACAAAAATGAAACTTATCATTGGAGGGAGTTGTTTCTTTGATGGTTTCAAATCATTTTAGATGATATGACATGTTGAAAATAACAAAATGAAATTGACCATTGGGACTAGCCTTACAGAAACCGTGTGCTTGGGAAGCTGCCTTTCACTTTTGATTGGTTCGAATGAAACTTCCCGCGGTTTAAAGGTTGTTGCAAAGTTAGCAGGTTCTGTGCAGATGGGAAAAGATGATGTTAGTGAATGCTACTTTTCTCAGGGAGAGTTTAGACGAGAAGAGGTTGACAATCTACTGATCAAAACCGACCAAAAAAGATAGCTACATGAACTATATGGCATTTTCTGGCCCAAAAAGTATTTTTTGAATTTTAATGGTTATTCCATTTTGTAATGGCTAGTTTTTTTTCGATAAGTAACAGATTACAGCCGCAAACACTTACAAGTGCGCGCAAATACTTAACCATATGAACACACGCACGCACACCGTACCCCTAGCGCGCCCGAAAGTTGTGTAATGGGTAGATACCATTTTAATGTGCTTGTACAAGTTTAGATACAATAATATTGGAATGTCTGTGATACAATAATATTGGAATGTCTGTCGCATATCAACGTGGATAATAATGCAGAGCTCGTTTAGTCTAAAGATTGGTTATAATATAATGAAACACTCCCTGTATTGTTTAGGCTCCAACACATGGACTTTAAGGCATTATGAAAGAAGGTGAGCTAGATTAAATCTTTGCCCAAGCAACTTTCTTGCCTTTAGTTGAACTACCGGTGAATCACTTTTATAGTAAAACATACTAATCAAGTAATTTTGACAAGATATACAGATTCAGTAATGGATAAAAGCGTAAACACAGCTAGTAATATCCGTGAACTGTTCACATTGCCTATCCACCTTCTTTGCTCATGAATACCCATCGCTTTCAAATTTCCAAGGTATCGTTGACGTCGTCTTCCATCAAATATCTTGGCCCAGTATTCGAACTTGGAAATACTTACGCCTGCGTTCCCACATGGCGATCTAGTAGCTGTTGAGGTATACAGATTCCCAATTTCCCGTTTTGTGCGCGTCCCGGTGTCCATGGCTCTTTACCGGTGGGTCGTACCTGCCGCTTCCTTCATCTGCTCACGCCTCGCTTCTCCGTCTCATCGGGCGACGACCGCACCGCTCACGAATGAAACGCGTTGCCGTCTTCCGTCGCAACAACCAAGCGCACGACTGACTCAAAAAAAAAAAAAAAACCAAGCGCACGACCTGGGCACAAGCAACAACGCGCAAATCCACGTATTCTGCAGATAAAATACTACGCAAATTGATAAAATACCGGCCCGCGGATTTTGCCGCGTGTATATTTCATACAGCCTGTATGAAATAGAGGAATAAAAAAGTATTTATTTGAAAAAAACTTGAATCCACGACGCGCGTGCCGGCCCTGCTGTCGCACTCGCACTGCGTGGAGGGCCTCTCGTAAAAGCGCCGCAGCGGACGTAAAACAAATAAAAAATACGGTTTAATAAAGAAATAAACGGCTAATCAAAATTTAATTCCGATTAATCTCTCTCTCTCTCGCTCACACCACCTCCCCCCTCTCTCGCTAGTCGCTCCCCACCTCCTTCCCGAGTTCCCTCTCTCTCTCTTCTCCCCTCCCTTCTCGCTCCGCCCCCCCACACGTCCCCACGCGTCGCCGGCCGCCGCGCGCGAATCCCGAGGCCGGGATCGGACCGCCTTTGCCTTCTCGCCGGACTCGCCGCCTCGGCTACCTCCCTCTCTTCTCCAGGTTGGTGGGCCCTCTCTCTCTCTCTCGTCCCCTCTCCCGAGCTGGATGCAGCCTCGGTTCCTGGTCCCGTGTTCGTCTTCCCTCCGAATCTTCGCTTCCGAGCATTTGCTCACGTTGCGGGTTTTTCTTCGGGGCTTTTTTTTGGGTCACTTTCTGGGTCGTCTTTTTGTTTTTGTTCGGCTGTTCGTTCCGTTGGTGAAATCGGGGGGGGCCAAATGCTGGTGAAATTTTCGCGTTCTTCCCCACCGCCGTTTGCGGGATTCTGGAGCTCTTCTCGCGAGATATCTCCATTTTTTGGGGTTAATTTGTGGTCTATTTTCCTTTTTGGCTCGCGAGATCACAATCAGGACCTCAACTGCAGGTCGAGTTCGCCCGGGTCGCCGCGGAGGCCCTTCCAATCTCGCCGAGATTCGATCGAGGAGCGGCAATGTCGAGCCCCGCGTAGCTGGAATCGGTCACGTGCACCGCGCGCCGAGATGGGCCGTGGCGGTGGCGGCGGGCGGCGGCGCGACCGCCTGCGGTGGAGCAAGCTCTACACCTTCTCCTGCTTCCGCCCTCCACGCCGACGATGCGCGGGCCCTTCTGCCACGGGCGTGGGCGGGCCGGGGTTCACGCGCGTCGTGCACTGCAATAACCCAGCGCTGCACCGCCGGACGGAAGCCGCTCAAGTACGTGCTCAACCACATCTCCACCACCAAGTACAACGTCCTCACCTTCTTCCCCAAGGCCATCTTCGAGCAGTTCCGCCGCGTCGCCAACCTCTACTTCCTCCTCACCGCCGTCCTCTCGCTCACGCCGGTGTGCCCCTTCTCCCCCGTCAGCATGATCGCCCCGCTGGCCTTCGTTGTCGGCCTTAGCATGATCAAGGAGGGGGTGGAGGACTGGCGGCGCTTCATCCAGGACATGAAGGTGAACAACCGCAAGGTCTCTGTGCACAGGGGGGATGGCCAGTTTGTGTACCGGCACTGGGAGGACCTTTGTGTTGGTGATGTGGTCAAGGTCGAGAAGGACCAGTTCTTCCCTGCTGATTTACTGCTGCTATCGTCGAGCTATGAGGATGGCATTTGCTACGTCGAGACGATGAACCTGGACGGTGAGACTAATCTTAAGGTGAAGAGGTCACTCGAGGTCACGCTGCCTCTGGAGGATGACGAGTCGTTTAAGGATTTCAGGGGAGTGATACGCTGCGAGGACCCGAACCCAAGCTTGTACACATTTGTCGGCAACTTTGAGTACGAGAGGCAGGTGTATGCCATTGATCCATTTCAGATACTTCTCAGGGACTCGAAGCTGAGGAATACAGCCTTTATCTATGGAGTGGTCGTTTTTACTGGGCATGACAGCAAGGTAATGCAGAACTCAACCGAGTCACCTTCCAAGAGGAGCAGGATTGAGAGGAAGATGGATCTGATCATATACATTCTGTTCACCGTGCTCGTGTTGATTTCGGTCATCAGTTCGATTGGTTTGTGCTGTGAGGATCAAGTTAGACTTGCCCATTGGTGGTACTTGCAGCCGCAGAAACTCCAATAAATTGGATGATCCAAGACGCCCTGCTCTTTCTGGAATATTCCATCTCATCACAGCACTCATTCTTTATGGGTATTTGATTCCAATTTCGCTGACGTCTCGATTGAGCTCGTGAAGGTACTGCAAGCGCACTTCATTAACCAGGACATTCATATGTTTGATGAGGAGACGGGCAATACTGCTCAGGCCCGTACGTCAAACCTGAATGAGGAGCTTGGTCAGGTTCACACAATTCTGTCAGATAAAACAGGCACTTTGACATGCAATCAGATGGACTTCCTGAAGTGTTCAATTGGCGGAGTTTCATATGGTGTGGGTTCAAGTGAAGTTGAAATTGCTGCTGCGAAGCAGATGGCGTCAGGTGCTGATGACCATGATATCCCTTTACAAGATGTATGGGAGAACAATGATGATGAGATCCAGATGGTAGAAGGAGTTACCTTTAGCGTTGGAAACAATCGGAAGGGCTCTATAAAAGGCTTCAGTTTTGAGGATGACCGCCTGATGCAAGGGAACTGGACCAAGGAAAACCAAATAATTCCACAATTCTCATGTTTTTCAGGATACTTGCTCTTTGTCATACAGCAATCCCCGAGATAAATGAGGAAAACTGGTGCTATTACCTATGAAGCAGAGTCACCTGATGAAGGAGCTTTTCTTGTGGCAGCCAGAGAATTTGGATTTGAGTTTTTTAAGAGAACACAATCAAGCGTCTTTGTCAGGAATAAAAAAAATGAGAGAAACACACTTCTTCAAAGGGCATAATCGAGAGGTTGCATATTATTATTAGTCATCTGCTTGTACCCTCAGTTGTTCCTGTTCATTTCTCTCATTTTTTTTATTCTTGAGTGTGATTTTTAGGGAGTTCAAGATCTCAATCTATTGGAATTAACAGCAAAAGCAAAAGAAAACGAATGACCGTAATTTGAAGGATGAAGATGGTCAAATCCTTCTTTTTTGCAAAGGAGCAGATAGGTATGATGCTATGCCAAATATTTTCTTTGCTGATGCTTATATTTCTTTTTTTTCTCACTAAACTTGTACTATCAATCTGCTTGAATCACAAATTTTGACATAAATATGACCTAAATATGTTCTTAACAAGCAATTCACACACTTGAATACTCACTAGCTATTGCCAACATGCTTTGGGTTGTTTTTCTATCCTTGCGAAAATTATTATTTTAGGGCTTCGGCTTAACTATCTATAATTTGTCCTTGTTCCCAAACACGCAGCATCATATTTGATAGATTGGCTAAAAATGGAAGGATGTATGAAGCTGACACAACAGGCACCTGAATGAATATGGTGAAGCAGGTTTGCGAACATTGGCCCTATCATACAGGGTGCTTGAGGAATCAGAATATTCTTCTTGGAATGCTGAGTTTCTTAAGGCAAAGACTGCTATTGGACCTGATAGAGAGTTGCAACTTGAGCGAGTCTCAGAATTAATTGAAAGAGAGCTGATCCTTGTTGGTGCAACTGCAGTAGAGGACAAATTACAAAAAGGGGTAAAATTCTTAAGATATGTTGTTAGGTACCACTATCATGCAAGTAATTGTTTGGAGCTTGGGCTATATCTTAAGTTATGTCTCGTGCTCTATCAGGTTCCTCAGTGCATAGATCGTTGGCACAAGCAGGACTCAAGATCTGGGTTCTGACAGGTGATAAGATGGAAACTGCAATTAACATCGGGTATGCGGTTGCCAAATGGAACCTTTTGATTTCTAAAACTAGTAGCGGTGAATGATATTTTAATATTTCTATTCGTTGCAGATATGCATGTAGTTTACTGAGGCAAGGCATGAAACAGATAAGTTTGTCCATACCCACCGGCGACCAAGTAGCGCATGATGCAAAAAAAGGTACGTTTGAGGCACATTTTTTTCTTCTATACTCGAAACAGCTTTAATCTACACAGTAATTTTCTTTATGGTAGGCTTGCTTTCATCTTTGACAACTGACAGGCTGCAAAGGAGAGTCTCATGTTGCAAATCGCCAATGGCTCACAAATGGTCAAGCTGGAAAAGGACCCTGATGCCGCATTTGCTCTAGTTATTGATGGAAAAGCTTTGGCGTTTGTTTTGGAGGATGACATGAAGCATATGTTCTTGAATCTGGCAATTGAGTGTGCCTCTGTCATATGTTGCCGTGTGTCTCCGAAGCAGAAAGCACTGGTAGCTTTGCTTATCACTAGACTATATTACTTGCTACACAAAAACAATGCTGAGTTTGCTTCCCCTCACCTTGTAGGTGACCCGACTCGTCAAAGAAGGTATTGGACAGACCACCTTAGCAATAGGGGATGGTGGTGCAAATGATGTAGGTATGATTCAAGAAGCTGATATTGGAGTTGGCATAAGTGGGGTGAGGGCATGCAGGTCAGTGTTCAGATTTATCATAATCCACTTTCAAATCTATCGTATTGCTGCCTTTAGATTGTACGAAGAAGTGAATTTTTGTTAACATTCTAGCTAACTGTGATTTTTTTCTTTTCTTGGCCAGGCGGTGATGGCGAGTGATTTTTTCGATTTCCCAGTTTCGTTTCCTTGAGCGACTTCTTGTTGTCCATGGCCATTGGTGCTACAAGAGAATCGCCCAAATGGTGCTGCTCGAAGCACTTATTTAAATTGTAACATTCTATTAGTCAGGCTACTATGTATCTTGTGATTAACAATTCTTCTTTTATTGCATCGCAGATCTGCTACTTCTTTTACAAGAATATTGCATTTGGGCTTACAATATTTTACTTTGAGGCATTTGCTGGATTTTCTGGGCAATCTGTATATGATGATTGGTTTATGCTGCTTTTCAATGTTGTTCTTACCTCTCTTCCTGTGATATCACTTGGAGTATTTGAGCAAGATGTTTCATCGAAATCTGCCTACAGGTATAGATAAAAAAACCTGCTTATTAGTTATTTTTAATTTTAACAATACAGCGCCTGGAATTGTGTGGAATGAAGATTAAGGATTGGTTCCATATCACTATTGCTTGAGCAAGAAGCTAATAAATGAGCTTGTGTTAAAAAGGTGTTTACCAAACATTTGTTACTTGAGGAAACCTCAGTTCCACATGTTGAAGAAATGATAGTGCAGTTTCATCCGTTCCAATGCTTTCGTTCAAGCTGTCTGTCTTGCATTGCATCTAGAGAATAATTAAGGCAAGTAGCTTAAGGTACAAATCTAATATGAAGACCAGATATCTGTCGGTGCAATTGTGTCCATTGCTTAAAAACATTTTTGCTTTAATTCAGGTAATAAACTTGTAGTTAAATTATATTCTGACTGAAAAAGTAAATGCAATGCATGTAAGTTTGATTCTTACTACCATTATGTTTGTACGGTGCCATTTGTGGACCAGATCGCTCATGTCTGGCCTTGGGGATGATACATGTTGCCATGTAGACTTTTCTGCTAGTTTATTTTCCTTTATCTTGGGTGAGTGAAGGGTTCGTGCAGCGGCTCCTTGCTACCATGTGACCTGGACAGTCTTATCTGATCATCCGTCAATGCTGCTAATCGCTAATATTGATACTATATGGCAATGGCATGACTTGCATTTGCAGTTCCCAGCATTATATCAGCAAGGACCGAAGAACCTTTTCTTCGATTGGTACCGGATCCTTGGATGGATGGGGAATGGCCTGTACTCATCTCTGGCCATATTCTTCCTCAACCTCTGCATATTCTATGATCAGGCAATCCGTGCTGGGGGACAGACAGCGGACATGCTGCAGTGGGAACTACCATGTTCACCTGCATCATCTGGGCTGTCAACATGCAGATTGCTCTAACAATGAGCCATTTCACTTGGATCCAACATCTCTTTGTGTGGGGCAGCATAAGTACATGGATCTCTTCATCCTTGCCTATGGGATGACAGTGAATTCCCGTGACAACTACAAGATTCTGTTGGAAGTGCTTGGGCCTGCTCCGGTGTACTGGGCAGCGACGCTTCTGGTGACTGCTGCTTGCAATATCCCCTACCTCATTCACATATCCTACCAGAGATATGCAATCCACTTGATCACCATGTGATTCAAGAGATCAAATACCTACGGAACGATGTAGAAGACCAGACAATGTGGAAGAGGAGAGCGTTTCTAAGGCCAGACAGAAGACGAAGATTGGTTTCACCCGCGAGGGTCGATGCGAAGATTAAGCAGATTAGGGGGAAGTTGCATAAGAAAGGCCCAGCCTTAACAATTCACACTGTTTCGTAGAAAATTATTCACCTGACAGGCTTGTCGATAGTATTGCCACCTTGTTTGCTTCAGCAAGGCAGTGTTTTTTAGCTTCTCTGAGCAATATAGCGAAATTCGTTTTCTTTTTTTTCTCTATTGTTTTTTTTTCTTGGGTTTCCTTTTTATCTTGTAAAAAATGCTGGGGTGTTATTGGTGGTGTTCACCCAGTAGAAGCTCCGAAGCCAGCCATGTAAAAAGTATAGCTCCGTTCAGTTGGAAAAACACCTGTTGAGATAGCTGACAACATATGTATATCTGCAATTTTGTTTGTTGCCTATTCATGTGACTGTGATTGTTTCACTTCTACTCCTATATGCTTACATTGTGGTGGTAGATGGAGTGGCGTTGTCTTCCATACATATCAAGCTGAAATTTGAACGATGCATTGCAACAATTGCTCACCTAGCGATCATGCTGCCTCACCGTGGATAACAGTGGCGAATCAGATGGAAGTTCGTTTAAACTGAATTGAAAGTTTCAAAATGGACATCATAGGATGAAATTAGAAAGTAAGAGTA